>OY776123.1:88881595-89481595 GCA_963675135.1 Galeopsis tetrahit
GTATTTAAAATAATAAATAAAATAGATAGAGAGATATTGAAAGAGATAGAAGGTTTTGTGAGGGAGAGAAACTGAGAAGAAGGAATTGAATGTAATTCTCCTCTCCATTCTTATTGAAGCTCAAACTTTATTTGTTTCAAAAGTGAACAACTAATGGGCTAAAAATAACTAATGCCATAAATAATAAGAGGGTTGAGGTATATACCCTCCAGATTTATTAATGCACTCCCCCTTCCATTTATTAATTCAAAAATATATATGAAATACCATATTTGCCCTTTAATAAAATGTATAGATACATACACCCCAATTAACCCTAATTTCCTCTTCTTCCCCAACCTCTCTACCGCCTCTCTCTTTCCTCCCCCCCCCTTTTTTTTCGTTTTCTACACTCCCCCTCGTCGGCGCTCTCCCCTCCCCCTCGCCGGCGCACTCCCCCCTCCCCATTGTCGGCGCTCTCCCCCTCCCCATCGCCGTCGCACTCCCCCCTCACACTCGCCTCGTTCGTCACCGCCACACTGCTCTTTTTTTTAAAATTTTCTGTAACAAGCGGCGGCGCCGCCCCTCTCGCTTAGCGCCGCCGCCGCCCTCCTTCGCCTCTAGCCGTCGCGGCCCGACGACGCTCGCCCCCAGCAGTCGCGGCCCGCCAGCGCTCTCCCCCAGCCGTCGCTGGCGAAGAACAGGTTTGCTTTTTTTTTTTTTTAATCGACCATTATTGGTCGCTCAAGAACACTCTCATCGACGATAGGTTGTAGATGAGAGTGTTTTTGAGCAATCAATAATAGTCGAAAATTTCAATTTTTAATTTTTTTTTTTTAAATTTCTTTCGAAATTTGGTCGATAAACCAGTGTCGACCGGAGTGTTTTTGGGCGACAAACCAGTGTCGATCGGAGTGTTTTTGGGCGACAAACCAGTGTCGACCAGAGTGTTTTTGGTCGACTTTGGTTTGTTAAAAATACTAAGTTTTTTTTTTTATTTTTTTTTATTTGAGGCGGTGGTTATGGTGTCGATTGGAGTGTTATTGCTATTTTATTTTATCAAACATGTTCATTTTTGTGGGTGTTAGAATTTGTTTGTGGTGATTGTGGTGGCGGCGGCAACGATGGTGGTGGCAAAATTATAGGGTTAGGGTATTTAGGGTGCAGTGCAGTGCAACGGAGATGGGGAGTGCAGAAAACGGAAAAAAAAAATGGGAAGGGGAAGAGAGAGGCGGCAGAAAGAAGTTTGGGAAGAAGATGAAATTAGAGTTATAGGGGTGTGTATGTATCTATAACATTTATTAGAGGGGTAAATATGGTATTATATATATATATATATATTTGAATTAATAAATGGAAGGGGAGTGTATTAAACAAAGCTGGAGGGGTATATACCCAACCCGTAATAAAATACCTAAGCCCAACAATTATTAAAATAAGTAAAGACCCATTACCATTGTCTGGCCCACTAACTAAGTTAGTATTCTTCATTCCTACACCCATCACGTTAATACATATCTCAAATACATATCTCATAAAGTAATCTTAGCTCAGGGATTAAAGTTTTTTTAGTTCTTTAAGTTGAACTAATTTTGAATTTGGTCTCGACATGGAATACACATTTTGATTTTGGTCTCATAAGTTGTATAAATTTTGAATTCAGTCCAATTACCCGTCATTGCAGGTAAATGAATCGATCAAATCCTTAGTTCGTGCACAATTCAAATCAACCGTAAATTTACTTATGTGCAGAAAAATGCACGAACTAAGTATTTGACTGGTTCATTTACTTGCAATCACGGATAATTGGATTGAATTCAAAATTTATGGGACCAAAATTAAAATGTGTATTTCATCTTAACCAAATTCAAAATTAGTCCAACTTAAATGACTAAAAAAACTTTAATCCCCTCAACTTATATTCATTCTTCTTTCTCAATAACTTCCTCTTCAAGGTCTTCATGCTCAATGATAATATTTAATTAATAATTTAAGTTAATTAATTATTAATTTATCATTACAAATTAATTGTTTTATCTCATTGCGATTTGCGAAGCTAGTTCGCATACAAGGTGTCAAGTTTTAATTGGATCACTACCGTTAGGTAATGCGAACACTCTTCCTAAGAAGAAATTATAAGTCCAACATGTAAAATTTATACTCATCAATTGGATCCCAGGATAATAAATGACTTATATATCAAGTTAAAAATAAAATTTATACCCAACACGTAAAACACACTCAATTGTATGCATACTAAATTACCTAAAGATACATTATTTGTGATTCAATCTGCAGAGTGAATTAAGATATTTGAGTCTAACCATAAATCAAAATAAATTTGAGATAGGCTATCATCAACTTGATGTTTATTTAAACGCCATTGTAACATAGGCAGGATTGGGAGAGGAGACACCGGCAACAGTGACACTTGGAGGAGGAGACGATTTCAAGCCATCAACATAAGGAAAAAACTTTCAGTAACAAGAAATGGATAAATTTGTCCATACCACATAGATAGTTTGTGGGCTTCAACTTCATATTAACAAGATGAGTTATGGCATGAAGAGTTCAAAGACGGAGGTGGTGGACGGAGCAGGAGCCTCAGTCATGACAAGATGAAGATAACCTCCGGAGAAGAGAAAGAGAGGAGAATTAGACTGATACCATGTAAATGTAATTAGCTTACCTCACTTGGGAGTATATAGGATCTAATCAATATCAACAATATATAGAGTACAACAAATATTATAATAACTTAAAAGGGAGATAAATAAAGTTTTATTAGCTTAAATAATATATATATATATATATATATATATATATAATCTTATAAAATTCACCTGTATAAATCACTTGTACACTTTAATATCTACAAGTATTTTATGCAAGCGATAGGTTACATAAGAAACCTACTATCTGATTATCCGATTATATAAGAAACTCACTATCTGATTCCCTAGTTCGTACATAATTTGTATGATAAACTGCATTGCCGGGCAAATCTCCTTTGGCAGTAGCTTCTTTATTCTGCTGCAAATATAGTTTGCAAGAATTGAAGCTTCTGCCAATAGAGTAATTGCCCTGTAATGCATCCATACACCCCTCTATGCCTATTTGCATTTCCTATGAATAACATTGAGAGACTCTATATCTATATATAGTGTGCCTGGAAAAAAGACTTCATTCAGTACAAACAGTATATTCTTAAATAATTCTTTATGCTGTACCCTATAATAAAAATAAAAAATAAATAGAATAAATAAAGAGTTTAATTGGTTAATTCCAAGTCCACAATTGACTACGTACTTTACATCTATCCAGATTTTATTCCTAAAAAGAGGGATTTACTTCTTTAGTTTTAGCATAAACTTTGCACTAACTTTATTATGAATCGTGAAATATTATTGATAAATGTTCAAGGAGAGAGTCGACTATAAAAAAAAAAATGAACATACTTTTGGTGGACGGATGAAATATTAAGTATATATATATAATTAATAAATGAATTACATGCATGCATGATTCAATTGCACGTACAAACACACTTAATTAACTCGTGAATAAAAATATGTTTCGAAATCTCAGTATTCGTATCAAAGACCGACTAATTTATGAGATCAATCTCACCGTTCACTAGCGAAAATCCCACTTAAAATCAGAGCAAAATTCTGTATGAACTGGCCTCTTAGAAATTATTTGCAACTTGAAGATTTTGAACTTGAGATTTAGAGAAGAGCGCACTCTTAAATCTCAAGCCTACCCCATCCATTCAACTCCTCGAAAAATATTATTAATGTTGTACACAATTAAATTCATTTAGATTTGAAGAATTGACTCTTTGATATTCAAAGAGACATATTAGATTGAACTGGAAGAAGGCAAATACTGAAAATTAAAAGGGCTTCAAGGCATCTACAGCCTGTGTCACTTTTTTTTCATGCATGACAAGTTGCTGAATCTAGCTATATTATTACACCATCCAAGAAATAAAATGAGGACATTCCCCAGAATAAATTTCAGATCCTCAATTATACATATTTTCTTCATTAAAGGAAGATTTTGAAGAAAAAAATTAATTTACGTTCCATAATTTCAAAATTTGGTTAATTTACGTTCTATAACTTCGTCAATTGATTAGTATACATCATTTTTTTCACTATGCAAATTATAAATAGTGACTTGTAATATTTTCTTTAATCCACATATATATATATAACCATTGTTTTTCCATACTATACAGATCGAGTATAGCCACGTTACAATTTATGTCGGTTTTTCATAATTTTTATGCGCACTTAACAAAGGCGTGAGTGAAACAATGTCGTTTTGGTGTATCAGCCAAAAAAAAAAAAATGAATGTAAATTAAGCAACTTACAAAATTATGGGACATAAATTAAAATTTTACTCCCCCGTCCCACAATAACTTTCACACTTTCCTTTTCGAGACAACCCACAATAACTTTCACACACTTAAAATGTAAAACCCTTTATAAATTCCACACTCAGTCTCATACACTTAATAGAAACAATCACCCTTCAACCATCATTTAATTATTCGATTTGTCATCAACTTTATTCACAAACAATCAGTTTATTCACAATAGACCCCACAATACCCTACAATATCCTTAATTTATCTACTTTTTCCTTAAAATTTGTGTCCCCGCCCTAATGAAACTACATTTGATGGATGAAGGGAGTATTACTTTTGACTCACACATACACACAAGTCCACTATTTTATCTTAATTACTTTATTTATGTTACATAAGTAAACTTCAAAACTCTACTCATTATTACACTTTCTTAATTAAAAAAAAAAGTTAATATACAAAATGCATTAATTTAATCCATTGAAACTCATGAGACTCCAAAAATTGGCCGATTGACACGTGGCAGGTATGCATGCTTAATAAATAAATTAAAAAAACAAATAAATTAAAAGGTGTTAGAACAGATACTCATGGCCCAGCATATATACTGTTTTTTTAATGAAAAGAGAATTTTGACGCAAACTTTTTAATTTTCTCTCAATAGAAGGGAATTTTGGTGCAAGAATTGTCCCCGCATATGCTGCTCATTTCTCCGGCATATCCCATTTCTTTGGTGAATACAAATAAATAAGTAAATAATAGTAAAAGTTTTATGTGGCAACTCGATCAAGCAAGAATAATTTTAAATAAAGTAGGGTTGGAAATCCATGCATGCACATGCATGCTTTCTCTCGTTGTCCCACTTATATTTCCTATTTTTTTATTAGTTTATTATAATCACATCACTTATATTTTATCTTCTTCCTCCGTTCAATTTTTAAGAAAATGAGATTTAGTGGTTGATGATGTAAGATAAATGAGAGATATTTTATGTGATTTGGTGTAAAGTAAAATATATGTAAGAAAGGAGTGACAATTTTAAAAATAAAATGATGTTGGGAGGGTAATGATTTTGTAGGGTATTTCCATATTAAAAGTGTGCAAATAGTTTTGGTACGTTCCAATAAAAAAAGTGTGCAAATAATCATGAAACGAAGGGAGTATTATATTATCATACTTTATCTCATACTCATCTATTATTTTATCTCTCACCATCACATCACTTATACTGTTGGAATATTCATCCACGTACACCCCCAATCTGATAGAAATGTATAAGTTTCGATGGCCAAAACCAGATCAGTACACTAAGTGTTAGTGTAATAATTTGTAATCTAGTAATAGGTTACCTAAGCTATTGTATAAAACATAGAAGTATTGGATAAAGTCTAAGTCTTAGTCTGTGGAATCAATTGTATGTATATCAGCTGATATCACATCTGATCAACACGCGTATTCTCAAAACTTGAAGAGTAGAAGACTAAAGACTAGAAGACATCGAAGTTCATTAGTGAAATCAGACTGTAAGATCCTTGTATACCTTATCAGCTGATAGAAGCTACTCCCTCCGTCCCATTATTAATGGAACTATTACTGTTTGCACGAAGTTTAATGTAAGAATTGTTTATTGATATAAAATGTGATAAAGTGACTTTTTAAGAGGGATATAATGAGTAATTCAACTTTATTGGAGAGAAAATTTTTAGTTAATGAGTAAAAAGTAATGCATGTGGTGTAATAAGAGATGTTTGAAGGAATTTTTGAAAAGGGTAGGAAGTTATTTTTTTCCAAACAAGGAAATGTTTCATTAATAATGGGACAGACGTTTTTGACAAATGTTCCAATAATAATGGGACGGAGGGAGTATATGATAATTTGCAACAACAAAAGATGACCGACAAATATGAACTTTACCAAATCTTGTTTAAGGAAGTCTTAAAGAGCATTAAAGGGCTGCTCATCTTGATGAGATGACAGTTCGCATTTAAAATGATAATCCCTTGAAGAAGAGACATTCATTAAAGATGCATTAAAGAAAAATGATAACAGAAGACAAAGAGAATGTCAGATATCATTTGACAGACTCAAACAGAAGACAAGACCTTAAGTTTAACAACTCGGTTGATATGGACCAATGAGAAGATGACAGCACATCTATTTGTTGACTTGAACTAGGATTCAAAGATCTTTACAGAGTCGTACATTGCATTAAATGGACACATTTCCTTTTAAGGTAATGTTGTACCAGATTTTAAGGATTACATCAAATCATGAAGATCTCGTTCCATATATAGAAGATATGTTGCAACGGCTAGTTCCCAAGCACATTTCCTCTATAAATACAAGACTTTGTTCTTTGGAACAATTATGGTAACTCTACACGAACGAACTCACCAGTGGTACTCAAGAATAGGGGTGGGCACAAAATCGAAAAAATCGAATTTCTGAATCGAACCGACGATTTTCGATTTATTCGGTTGTTCGGTTCGATTGTAATATTTTTTAAATTTTCGGTTGTTCGGTTCGGTTTATATTTTACAAAACTGAATAAACCGAACTGAATTTCTTTATATAAATTTAAAAAAATACTTATTTAATTAATAAATTATATGGAACAATATATAACAAAAATAAACTCTATTTGAAGTATGCTACTTTAATAATTTTGAATCTCAATTTGACATTTGTCGTCTTCTTGCCCTACTAAAAAATAATTACCTCACTTGAAGATGGATTATTGAATTTAATTGTGGAAAATGCAACAAAATGATTAATTTTTTTAGTGATATTTTTATAGTTTGTAATTTTAAACTTTGAGGAACTTGTTAGTTTGAATTTTGAACTCTTCAACTTATAATTTGAATTTGATTTTGTGTAAAAAAAAATCTGAAAAATATTTAATTGTTAAAAAATAATATTTTATAAAAAAAAAATCGATTTAAACCGAACCGAACCAACCGAATGCCCACCCCTACTCAAGAACACTTAGCATTTTGAAAGCATACAATCGAGTTCCATAGAGCCAGAAAAGATTTTATATCCTTAGCTCTTAAGTTTCCGTTCATAAACCTGTTTATAGATTCATATCTTTAGAGCTTAGAAATCAATGTGTTTCTTTCACATTAAAGTTGATTATTCACACATTTTATTTTTACAAGTTAGAAACCAACCCCCTTGTAAAGAGTACTTGTTCTTTACCCAACAAGTAGATCCGTATAAGTTTTGGGCAAGAGAAAATAGAGAAAGAGAAGAAGGGCGAAGAATAGAAATGGCGGAATGTTGCCACTAATGGTATAAAAATTAGCGACAGATTTGCGAGGTCGTGCCAGAACATGAAGAGCATACACATCAACTCCTCCGGATCATTACAACTCGACCAAGCGATCAAAGAAGAAACGTGGGCACACTTTAATTACGGGACGACTCAGCTGAGTCATCCCAACTTGATCGACCGAGTCAACTTAGAAATTGTCATTTCCTTCATTTTGACCTAGAAACACGTGCCACGCTGAGAAGAGATGGTATATAAGTTAAAGAGTTCAGAATTTACACGCAGCCATCGGAGATATGGGAAGGGATTCCAAAGCATCTTTTCAGTTTTCACACTTTTAAGCTAAAATAACTAGTTTAGTCCATAGAATAGAATAAATTTCATAGATTAGCTTGCAATTTAGTTGTAATTTCATTTTCAAGCAAATAATTCAAGAAGTTGTGAAACATTTTAAATTTTTAAGTCTCGAATATCTGGTTCAGGGACCGACTAATTCTGGAGGATCAATCCCATTGCCCACTTACGGGGGTCTCATTTAAAGTCAGAGTTTTACGCTCTGTATAAACTGACCCCACAAAAATTGTTTGCACCTTAGAGGGTTCGAACTTTCATCTAATTTCCATTAAAAAGGTGATATGGGCATGTTATATTTCTCCATATACTCGTGCATTTTGTTAATTTAACCGTGAACTAAATTTATTGTATATGTTTGGGTGTTTTAAAATTGAGATATATGTGGTGTCACTAAAAATAAGCACACCCCTAATTTACAAGAACACAACAATGACTCTTTAGTGCTGTTAAACGAACCAAGCTGCTCATGAGCCCACCTCGGCTCAACTCGTTCATTAAATGAGTTAAGCTTGAACTCATTAGATACTCGATTTACTAACAAGCCGGCTCGAGCTCGATTCATTAAATTTTTTTCTTTTAATTCCATTATGCTCGGCTCGATAGGCTCATTAATGAGTCGAGCCGAACTCATTTCTTAGCACATCAATGTTATCGAGCCGACTAGAATAACAACTCTACTCTAAAGTACAAGTTTGGGTCCTGAGAACTTTAAGGTACAAAAGTAGAAATGCATTTTCTCCCAAGAGCTTTAAGGTACAAAAGTAGAAATGCATTTTCTTTAGTATGACATTAGACATACTATCAAGGATGATACAAAAGTAGAAATACAGTTTCTCCTAAAAATTAATATTTTTGGATGAATCCGTGTTTTAGTTAAGTTGAAAGTAAAAATGATAATATTAAAAAAAATGATTCATTACGAAAATATAAATATCACAAATGTCAACGTATTTTGACTATGTGTCAAAAAAGGAAGAAAAATATCCTTAAATGGCATCCAAATAATTTTTTTTAGCCATTTGTTAATTCAGATGCAAGAAAAGTTGAGAAAAGAAAGCATGGTCTTACATTGATTAACTAAATAATTAAGAAAACGACTCGTACTAAAGAGACAAAAACAAACCTAATATTGTACTTACTTATTACTACCTCCCGTGATTTCTTTATTTCACATATGAAGTGATACACAAAATAAGAAAAGTGAATTTTGAGGGGTAATTTTGAAAACCTTTTATGTATAAAGTAAAGAAATGAGTTGACTTTTGTGTATGTGTGAAGAAAAAGTAATGACATTTGTGTAAAATTGAGGATATTGTGAGAGTGGAGTTTATAAAAGGCTTTCCACATTTTAAGGGTGTGAAAGTTATTATGAAACGTCCTGAAAAGGAGATTAAAGGAGATTGTGAAAGTAATTGCAGGACAGAGGGAGTGTAAGAAATTAATTAAGGAGCCAAAATAAACATAAAACAACTACCTCATGCATGTTGCAAACTCATGATATTAACGGCTAGAAAGAGAACGATTAATGGGTGCATTGCGGGGCAAATCTCCTTTGGCAGTGTGCTCAATAACACTTTGCACTAGGCTTTATTGGCCAACTGCCAAAAGAGTAATTGCCCGGTAATGCATCCTTAAAGTTACACGTTTTTCGTTGTTTTTCGATGAAAGTTCACAGGCCATGTGTATATATTTATAGCAGAAGGAAAATACTGGGATTTTCACGTACTAAGGTATATTTTGGAGTATATTCTCACAATTACTAGTCAGAGGAATAAACTGTTTATGTCCTCACGAAAATATGATAGTCATTTCTACATTTTCCTTTAAAAAAAATATTAGGTTCTGATTTCTTGAAGCATATATGGTTCGGTGTACTATAATTCGAGATTTGTCTAGAACGAACTGCCAAGAATTTTGTGTGGGGGCTTAGACTTTGAGGTAACTAAGATCGACTAATTGAGAAAGGAAGATTTTTGGGTATTGCTACCCAAAGTTAAGAGGTTTGGAGGGAGACACTAAAGTCAAGGTGTTCTAGAGTGAGTAAGTTGAAGACGGAATATATGGAGTGCAAGTTTAGTTTTGAAGCTTAGGAGTGTGCTTCTCTTTAGGTCTTACTGTCTCAGGTTCGAAATCCATAAGGTGCAAACAATTCCTAAGGGGCCAGTCCATACAGAGCGCAAAGCTCTGACTTTAAATGCCCCCCGCAAGTGGACGGTGGGATTGGTCCCCTGAAATTCTAAATTAGTCGGCCCTTGGACCGGATACCGAGACTTAAAAAATGGAGTGCAAGTTTAGTAGTCGTCAACACCAAGAATCTGGTATTATTTCACTTGAGGGGCATGAAATACGTATGGGTAGTCAACACAAAAATAAATAGTGACGTCAATAACAGAATACAAGGTGGTTGATTGAAGTGGAGAAGCGTCACATGAGTGTTATGTGATCGTAGCATGTCAATATGATTGAAAGGAAAGTTTTACCATAATGACATAAGATCAGTCTTATTATATGGACAATATGTTGGCACCCAAGAGAACTCGCACACACAAAATTATTGTAACATGCTCCGTTGAATATAGTGTAAAACCAAGAGAGAAGAGCGAGGAACAAAGAAATTCCTTCTATGTTAGGTGTTGCACCCATTGAAGAGAAGATTCAAGAGCATCGTTTATGGTAGTTTGAGCATGTAAAACGCAGGGCCATAGGCGCACCTGTACGTCGAGTGTAATCGATAGACTTAGGTTCATCTAGGGGGTGTCCAAATAAGACTTATCTTGAAGTCATACATAAAGATTTGAAGATTAAGAGGCTTAATAAAGATCTACTTGAAGAGAAATTGGTTCATATAGTCTACCCCAATTGCTTCGGATTAAAGGCTCGGTTTGTTTGTTGTTTTTTTGCTACCCAAAATCCTATATAAACAGAGTTTTGGCTCTTATTCAACATCAGTAATATATGTCATCAATATATTTGCTATTGATATGCAATTGATGGGTGTTGGAATAAGACTTGAAATAGAGAAATCTCACTAGAATATGAAATAATTTTTTTAATCCAACAAAATTAAATCAAATAATGAGGAAATTATAGGAATAGGAGATACTAAAATAGAGAAACCTAACTTTAAATCCAAAAAAATTAAAATCATTTAATGGGGGAATTCAATTACTGATCATTTTATGCTTTCTTGAGTTCTAGTGTCCATAGAATATGGAAAACCATTAGTGCTGATCTTCCTATGATTATAAATTTAGCTTTAATAATTTATGCCAGCTGGACTTGAACTGATGCTGATTCCAGGTTGGTTTATATAGTCAAATGGAGTTAAAATGTCAACATTATATCAAAATTATGTAAATAGGTATTTAAGAACTCTGTTAAGTATAAGCATCTGGAAGGGCCATTTGTGTTTTATGATTATTTTGTTTATATTAGTTCCTAATCCCATTATTGTACGTGATGAATAGAATCTGGACTAGTCAAAAGCCTGTGGTCCCTATATGGCTATATCCACTACATTTTTACTTTTCAGTTACTTGGTTGCATTTCAAAATTTACAACATACATGTTTTATGAGAAGAAATGATATTGACCATCTCCAACTTCCTGAACTGTTTAGTGTATCTAAATAAACCCTTTAATAAGTTTTCAGTATATAAATTGAATCTCCAGGGATAATAGGCAGTTCATTATAGACATCTTAAGACAAAGCATTTCTGAGTACCTGATCTTAACTTATCAAGTTGAGTTTAATATAAACCTATTTACCAAGTCCTAAACTTAGGTTTACTTGCAACTGATGCAATTTTTTATTTTTTTTTGTGGCGATAACTAAGCTTCTGTATGTTATAGTAGACATAGAAAAATTAGGAATATTGTGTTTCTACTCCTAGGAAATAAAATCAAGGATCTGATTCCTTATGACATGGCAAACAGATAGTGTTTCAATATCTTATGCATGTAAAAGAGCATATCCATAGAACAAAAAATATATAGGGAGAGTGAAGGTCAGAACTTTTTTACCATGGCCCCAGTCAAAAGTAAAGGGGAAATCCCTAGAGGAATACTCCCAAAGCATATGCCATTTCCTCCTTCAGCATATCCGAGTGAAGGTTCGAAGCCAAGAGGTTTCTATATAAAGCCTGCTCCCTGAGGTCCAAGATATGAACTCAACTTATATCAAATGCAGGTACTGAAGAAAGATAATTGTGTGGGAAAAAGAATAACAGTGTGATTCTCCATTGGCAGGGAGGACATGCACATGCATACTTATTTCTTTGCCAAAGGAGAATTGCCCTGCAATTCAATCCCACAATGCTGCAACACTATAAGTTCCAAAGGAACATTCTTCTTCTTATGGAATTATGGAAAGTACTGCATATTGATGTGTAAATGATGTTTTAAAACTATTCTAGATCGAATTTGTTGCCTGTTATTTGTTGTATACTACTATTATAATGTTTTAAACTTCTGGTAATACTAGAAAGCAAACAATATTTAACCTGATTTTTCATGAATTGTTTAGTATTGATTATAGTGATAAAAGGTTTTTTATTACAAAATATATTTTCAATAACTTCAGGTAGAGTTTATTGTTAGTACACTTTGACCACTTCCCTTCAGAAAACTGTCTGTAAATTGCATTCCCTGCCCAGTTAACCAAGTACATTAGACTCTTCTTATTTATAAACCGACTCAATTGAAGATATGAAAATAACCTTGTTCTCATCTTTAATTAGGTGCATTAATGGATCCAAGGCACATCACCTATAAGCTCATTAAATCAATGTCAAAACTTATTCTTGGTAAGTAACATTGTGGTGCTTAACTTCAAATTTGTTTAAGTCTCAATTTAATAAAATAAATTAACTAAAACTTACACAATTTGGAGGCTTGCAAAATTGATAAGATCCATCATCATGCGTGATCAACTACCAAGAGGGCTGCATTCTTCTCCAAACATTGTGAAGTTGATTATCTGCAATATGAATTTAAAAGCATCTTAATATAACAAAGAAAAATCGAATATACCAAACATTGTTAATTAAAGCATTAAAAACGAATTACAAATTATGAATTAGACCTCCTAACTAAATGGAAGGAACTGAAATCACAGTCATAATGATTAATCCATAATCACCACTGGACCATGGCACCCATTTCAATCCTTAATCGTCATATGATTTTAACATATCATCTTCAGAAGCTTACTGAAATTCTTTGCACGTGTGGAAGTGATGTGTACCATATACTGTATTACTGATACACAGGCCACACAACAGTAAAGATATTGATTAAAAATCTAATATGATATTTTAAAATCATCTCATACTGAGCCAGTTTATATAACCAGAAACATTTGGTAGAAGCTTGCTCACGCACGCCGCACACACTTGACAGCATATCTCTAATCTAATTTATATCCTGGACCAAGAAATGACCGTGTAGCTATTTGTCAAGACAAATAAATAATAAAACCAAAACCAGTAAGTAAACAACTAATGGCACTCCCCACCAGAGCAATCTTTTGTAATGGGGGGAATGCCTTTTACAGCCAACGAAGAATACCTCCTCAAATTCCACTAAAAGCTGAAATACAGGACCAATTGAAACTCAAAGCCGCCTCAAAGTTTCGATTCAGATTGATTGATCGGAAGTGATTTTGTAGGATAGTTAGTGAGCAAATCTCCTCTGGCAGACAGCCACAGAAGGCATATCAATAGAATTAATCCCCAGTCAAATGATAGCCAATGCCTGTCTGCCAGAGAAGACCGCCCAATAATTTACCTACACTTTTTTTAGGGAATAATTCACCTGGACGGCTAGACCTTAGAAGCTAAGAAAAAAATTGCAAAACTGGAATCTAGTTTAGACAGCAAATTGCACCTTGTCTATTATAGTATTATTGACTCAGCACCAAGTTATCAATTATAAATCTCTCTTCTTGCTGCTGTTATATTTCATGATATATGCTTTAATAAGAGAGGGATCATATTCAGGTGAAAGCATATAGATAGTAGTTAGAATAATTCTTAGTTCCCCAATCTCTAATGGAGTATTTCGAATAAAATCACAGATTATAGAACTTGACAAGTTTAAGTGACCCAAACTTTTCACAAAGTCTAATATACGATGCCGATATGTACACGTGTAGCTCTGAGCGCGCATGTTTAGGAGCTTTAGATAAAGAGAATTAAGAACTCGTATTACCTTAGTTATTCCATTGGCATCTCATCTTGAACCAATGGTTTGCATTCCAGACATGTTGACCTTCCTTAAAAAAAAAAACTGTGGAGTTTCAGTAAAAGTCATATTAGAATGGAAACTCATCATGTTCTGTGTGATAATCAGCATGCTTCAGCTAAATATTATCATTAAGGCAGAACAAATAACTAAATATCAGGGCTACATTATTGTGACAGTTTAATGCTATTTGCAGAAAATCACAAGAGCTTTTAAAACTTCCACTCAGAAGATATTGTTCTTTGAGTTGAACCGGTATTATCTGTAATCTAACGAAAAAGACAGAAAAACATTTAATTCTTTTCTGAAAATGCATTCCTGAAAGCCTCAATATTCAGAGTGTTGGTAACCAGGCATAAGACTTGATAAGAGCATCACCACCATAAGGAAGCTTGAGATATCATGTATGTTTTATTTAATCCTCTTGACTAAAAGCATGGTAATTTTATGAATGAACAAGCATAAATGCAATGTGTTGTCATTAATATACATCGGCTATACCCAAACTTTTTTTTGAGCGGTTCGAGCATAATTAGCAATGTTTTGTTCAACTTACCATGAGCTTTCTACAATAATGGCATCAATAAATTTGTTAAGCTTCTTGATATAACCAGCTATTAGCCATTTTCTTGACGACAAATAAAAGAAGACCTGCAAGGCAAGGGGGACCATGACTGCAACAACAAAAGTGAAAGAAAGCTTAGAGGCATTGTTCCATAGAATATCCCATTTGAGTTCTAGGGAATATCCAAGCTATGTGCGAATGTCGAAGTATAAAATCCCACTGTTGAAGCTCAATAGTCAACAGAGTCATAACAATAGGTACAAGGTGCAAACTGTACAGAGTGGAGAAGAATAACAGAGTAGTTCTCCTTTGGCAGAAAGGGGCATTCATATCCAATGGTAATTATCTCTGCCAAAGGAGAATTGCCCTGCCATTTTGCATCTCCACTCATGGTTCCAAATGCCCCTAGGTAAACTTTTCACCCTTTTGATATGCTCTTAGAATTAGTTAAGCTGATAAATGATCCGTGTTGAAATGAAGGTCCACAACATGAATAATGCACTGAGTTGTGGGAAATTGTTAAACCAGAATCCATTGACTACCAATCTACCATCGTTTTTTTTTTTTTTTTAATGTTGACTACCACCATTCTTTCACCTCATAGAGGGTTTTGCAATGCTAGATTTACGTTAGTTTAGAACACAGGTAAACAGCAGATACTGAATGGTAAGAGCCATCACTACACGTATAGAGTTTAATTGCTAGGGCTTTTGATGATTTTCATTGTTCCATAAATTGTTGAAAGAGCCGAGTACATTCAAACTATGAATGTTACAGTGGTATTTCTTCATCTCTGATCAAAGTTTATTACTACTCTCAATACAAAATCATTTATAGGCTTATAATACACACACATAAACACATATCAAACACGTTGCATACAAATTGTACCACATCTAACATTTAATAAATCAGAGGTCGCTCCATACTTCAATTGCGAATTATTCAAGCTTTAAATAATGATCAGCTAGTCCGGCAAACTCGTATCATCACCAATGTAACACAGGGCAACACAATATCTTGAATTGCCGATCCAATGAAAACACGAAACGGAGCAGGAGTATAATTAAAAGCAATGAGTATATTGAAGGAGATTTACCTCGAAAATCCTGTTGATTGCATAATCAGGAGCTAGCATGCGCTAGAATAGTCGCTCCGATGATCCGATCACCGTGCATGAATTTTTCACATCTAGATAACCGCTTATGGCCTGTAGAAAAGGGCTGGAAAGAAAAAATATATTCGAAGCACATTATATTGTTTTTGCGCTTAATAAATGGCGGGTTGTACGATGAGAATCATCGCCCATTCGGTTCATTTTCTATCTATTTTATTTTAAATTCCAAAATCGAACTCTAAGGTGGTGTTTACTTTGGGTTTTGGGTAATTGGGTGGTTTTAAAAATCGGATTCTTGAAATCCTGGTTTTTGAAATTCCGATGAATAATAATATGAGTGTTTCTTTTGAGTTTTGAAATAGTGGAGGATTTAACTTTATGTCAAATCAAATTGTAAGATTGAATGAGTTTGTATTATTATATTATTATTTGGTGAAATTATAATGATTAGTTGATTGTGTAATGATTAAATCTATTGTATTATTGTATTATTATATTATTATAGTATTATTATATTATTGTTGAGAAAGAATATAATGATTGAAGTAATATTATATACATATAACTTTATGTCAAATCAATATGTTTGATAGGGGTGGTTTTGAGTGGATTTTGAAAACCAGTTTTTAAATCCAGAAGTAAAACGGGTTTTGGATCTTGAAATCCAAAACCTGATTTTTAAAACCAAAAGTAAACACCCCCTAAGACTACGGGTCACAACAACACGAATTTGACACGAAAATTACGTATTTAAAATTTATTGCTAGAGTTTTACATTTTTGACTTTGTAGTTTAAACGCAACAAACTGGAATTGGGATGATACTTAGGGACAAGCGGGGCAACTTCTGTATGGCAAGAACAAGAGTCTTTAGAGGATTCTTTGTCGTGGAGATAGGAGAGATTATGGGTTTTTACGAGGCTTTATCTTGGCTCAAAGATCAAGGATTGGATAATTGTGTAATTGAGGGCGACGCGAAGAGAGTGGTGGACGCAATAAATGGCTCGGAAATGTTGGAATCTACATTTGGTGATTATGTGAATGCTTGTCGTGACTTAATGTCAAGCTTTTCTAATGTTTCGATTACTTATGTCAAAAGGGTTGCAAATGTGTTAGCACACACTTTTGCTAGGAAATCCCGTCTGTTTTCAAATCCATGTACTTGGCTAGACCCACCCGACTTTGTGGATGGACTACCAAACCAGGTTTGTCGTTGTAATAATGGAAGTTAAGTCTCCCTTGCTTCAAAAAAAAAAAAAAAAAACTTTAAAGTTTAAATGTATCACAAAAAACAACATTTTAAATCTTATCAATTGTCAACCAAGTTTAAATTTGTCGAAAGAACAAACTTTTAAAAAATCAATCATGAAATGAGTATGATTAATTTGATTTTAATTTGAAACTTAAAAAAGTTTATGTGAACTTGACAATTCATGCTTTAACCAATGCAACCAACTTATAAAATCAAAATACCAAATTTACTAAGAATTTCATACATGAAACTGATCTCCCTCCGTCTCACTATAATTTTTTCATTTTTATTTCTGAACATTCCACAATAAAATTTACAATCACATTATTTGTATTTTTTAATTTATTATACTATTTATTAATCAAAACATTTAAAAGAAGGGAAAATATATAGTGAGACGGAGAATATATATTGTTTGTGGTGTTTGGACCTAATTAGGTTTGAACTTAAGGTTGAGCTAGATACAGTAGTAGTAAAATATATCATTTCAATAAATTTATACACATAATAATTTCAGTGTTAAAATATTAATTTGTTTGCAGAACTATTATATACTCCCTCCATCTTTTAATAAGTGTCATTTTAGCTTTTTTCAACAAATTAAAATTATAAATTGTGGTCGATATTACCCTCATTAATTATAACTAATTTTAATATAGAAATTTTGTTTGATAAAGAATGTAGTTAAGAATGTAGCTAGTATTCATAAATCAAATTAATTTTGGTATAAACAATTTTTGTGGAATTTATTAATGAAAAATATTTATGGTAAATGAATAAGGATAAAATAGTCAAAATTAAAGAAAAAACCCTAGAATGACACTTATTTTAAAATTAGTTAAAAAGCCAAAGTGACACTTATTAAAAAACGGAGGGAGTAAGATATATATATATATATATATATATATAATTTACAAAGTGTTAAAATAAATCTATGTATAACCAAATATATACCAAAATTGGTTTTGTTGCATAATTTTTTTCTTTAACCCTATTAGATTTAGCTAGGTGCTTTTAAAATTTTGATTTCAAGTTTCAACATTGTTAGATGAAGACAAAAAAAAAATGATAAAAAGGGTTGGGGCTCTTCGGGCCCACAATAAGTAAATGATAATTATAAAATGAGACGTATTAATGCTAATGGTAAAAAAATATTGTCAAAAAAAAATGCTAATGGTAAAAAAATTTAAAAAGAGCAATGCATCGAGAATGAAATCTATTTGGAAATTAATATAAATGAATTAATTTTCTACCTTTCTATAATTTTGTACTCTAAGATAAGATGGTTTTTTTTTTAATGTACCAGAGCCTCAAACAAATGATATAGGAATTGTTGGAATTAATGGGAATTAATTGGGTTTTGACACCCTGATCTAATTTAATTAATTAGACGGACTAAACGTTAATTAAGAAATAATTGAACGTGACATAGTCGATCTACTCGCGGAGTAGATGAACGTGGTATATTTAATATCTCAAAACCGAGTTAAGGTGAGTGAGAAATTAATTGTTGAAGTTGAAGAGTTTCAACTTGGAAGTTTGAGAATGTGGGGAATGGGCTCGGCCCATTCGAACTACTTCAAGAATGTTCCAGATAATTGGAAGTCTCAAACTTGGTCTTCAAGATTCGGTCTTCAAGACTTATCCACGTACGAGATATTATCTCAACCGCTGCGATATTTTCGCAATATATTCCCAAGAATCGGGTCTGGCCCACGCGTTTTCCAACAGCCCTCCTAGGGTTTATTCTGCCTATAAATATCAGACTCTTCCCTCTTACATCCTTACGCTGAAATTCGCCCCTCAACCTTCTACTCTCCTCTCCTCTCGTCCCTACGCAGTGTACTGAGCTACCGAAAGCCTTAAACTGTTCTTTCTTGTGACGGATTAATATCTGATCCGAAGAGTGTTCAGTTCGTAACTAAGTACGTTCTGTTCTTTCTTGTGACGGATTAATATCCGAAGAGTGTTCAGTTCGTAACTAAGTACGTTCGCCGATACTTCTTACACAGTGGTGCTACTGTGTATTAAGTGAAAGTCGTTTTACCTTTGGGAACGGAACGCCGTAACAGTCGAGCACTATCCTGGGCGTATTCTGTTCTGCGGGAAAAGGGATTCCCTTGACTCGACTTATTTGAGGTATTCTTTGTGTTTTCTGATTATTCTGATATTTTTGATATTGCAGTTTACACGGAGTAAACAGGTTCCAACAATCGCAGAACAGAATATATATTAATTATTTAATTTAATTTATTGGATAATTAATTAATTAATTAAATGTCTTGGATAACTACTGCAATATTTCGAAACTTAATTATTAATTTAATCTATTAATGAGTTCACTACTGCCTCACATTCGATTCAGTTTCCATGGGAAATTTTTTTTTTTTTATAGAATTGATCTCATGGGCCCATGGCACCGCCTCCGCCAATTTTATTTCTGTCGATATAAGAAGTTCGCACCGATGATGTTAGCGGGATCAGTTTTCCAGTTCTCCGTTGAAAATGGCAGCACCGATTCGGCTTGATTCTCCGACTTCCGGTGAAAGTGGCAGCGCCGATTCCGTGCTGAAGGCGGCGAGGCTAATGTAAAGTACGGATAGTACAGCGGTTCGCGGAATGAGATTCGTGATATTGTGAAAATGGATTTGGGAGATTGGTATTTACTCCTTAATAAAAGGGGAAAAACCGCTTCTCCAATTCTTACTCCATATTAAATACTGGGAGTTGGTATAAAGCTCCAATTTTATGGGTGTTATGGGGTGGTCTCCATCCATTGAGCTACTGGCGCTTACTCATGGATTTGAGTATGGTGATTCTCAGAATTCTGTTAAATTGGAATAAATTCTGTTAAATTGGAATAAATTCAATTAAATTGGAATTATCCATAAATCAATTAATCGAGAGGATTAAATTGATTAATTACATCAGTTAATCAGGAGTATCAAAGTATATTTGATAAGAGCATGGCTTCGTTGGAGCACGTAGGAGCATGGCTTCGTAGGAGCATGGCTTCCTTGATATGGAGCATGGCTTCGTGGGGAGCATCTCCGGCTTGGGCAGAATTGATGTATTCTGTTTTCTTAGACCGAGTATTCTGAGAGTATTTGAGAACATCAAATTTAATTATTAATTATCTCTGGGAATTAAATATTTGTGCTCGAGAGCATGCTCGAGTCACGAGTGACAATAAAAGTCACATTTGAAATTGAATTTAATTTTGGTATGTTGACCAAAGATTAAATTAATTTTGAAGTTGGAAATAATTCCAATAAAAGAAAAAATCAAAGATTGATTTTTTAATCAAGGTTGTGTCCAAAATTGGTGAATAAGAGAAATTCACAAATAAAGTGGCAAGCAACTCGAATGTGGGGATATGCATCTCCTCACATGGATACATTCAAATGTGAGGGAGAGAGGTCTCCGTCGACATGTTTGAATGAAAGGGGTAGCCAAGGTGTGACCTTAAAGCTAAATATGGAAAAACCTAAGATGGTTAAATTCAGTGGAATGTTTTCCACAAATAATGTGGATTTGTTCATTTTGAAAAATCACATTCGAGTAAAAGCTCCACACGAGGAGTGAAAAAGTACTTTATTAATTTTATTAATGATTGTACACGATTCTGCTACGTTTATCTTTTAAAAAGTAAAGACGAAGCTATAGAAGCTTTCAAACATTACAAAAATGAAGTAGAGAATCAATTGGACACTCGAATTAAATCAATTCGTAGTAATAGAGGTGGAGAGTACGTAGCTCTGTTTGAACAATTATGTATTGAATCTGGAATTATACATCAAACGACAACCCCTTACTCACCTCAGTCTAATGGTGTTGCGGAAAGGAAAAACCGAACACTAAAAGAGATGATGAACGCAATGTTAATCAGCTCTGGTCTACCTCAGAACTTGTGGGGGGAAGCTATTCTGTCGGCTAACCACATTCTGAATAAGATTCCTCATAAAACTAAGGATCAAACTCCTTATGAAATATGGAGGAAACGAAAACCTTCATACCAATACCTCAAAGTGTGGGGGTGCTTGGCTAAGGTTGAAGTACCACTTCCTAAACAAGTTAAGATCGGCCCTAAAACAGTCGATTGTATCTTTATAGGATATGCTTCAAACAGTAGTGCCTATCGATTTCTGATTCACAAATCCGAAGTACCGGATATGACAGAAGGCACTACGACTGAATCAAGGAACGCAGTGTTCTTTGAGAACATCTTTCCTCTTAAGGAAAAAGAGGAAGACTGTTCGAGTAAAAGAACTCTCGAAGCAACAGACGACACTGCTAGTCCTTCCACTCAAGAGAGTGAAGAACCGAGACGCAGTAAGAGAGCTAGAATTGATAAAGATTCTGGTTCAGACTTCATTACTTATGTTTTGGAGGAAGAAGAACCTAAAACAATCAAAGAAGCAATGGCAAGACCAGATGCACACCTCTTGAAAGAAGCCATAAAAAGTGAATACGAGTCTATTCTCTTAAACCACACATGGGAGTTGGTTGACCTCCCTAAAGGTTGCAAGCCCTTAGGATGCAAGTGGATCCTTAGAAGAAAGTACAAAGCAGATGGATCTGTTGATAAGTACAAAGCTCGTCTTGTTGCAAAGGGGTTTAAACAAAAGGAAGGGTATGATTTCTTCGATACATACTCACCAGTGATTAGGATCACCTCCATTCGGGTGTTAGTCGCCATTGCTGCGTTGCACAATCTCGAAATACACCAAATGGACGTTAAGACGGCGTTTCTTAATGGTGAGATGAATGCAGAAATATACATGGAGCAACCTGAAGGATATGTCGCTCCTGGAAACGAGAAAAAGGTGTGTAAACTCGTTAGATCACTATATGGACTTAAGCAAGCTCCAAAACAGTGGCACTTGAAATTTGACAGTACGATGCTGTCAAATGGGTTTCGTATTAACGAATGCGATAAGTGTGTGTATGTGAAGGATACACCCACTGGATATGTTATTGTGTGCTTATATGTCGATGACATGTTAATCATGAGCAACAATCACGATATCATAGTTAATACGAAGAACATGTTAAGTAGAAACTTTGACATGAAAGACATGGGACTAGCAGATGTGATTCTTGGAATCAAGATAGAGAGAACATCCAATGGAATTTCCTTGACACAATCTCACTATGTGGTGAAGGTACTAAAGCAATTTAAGGCCTTTGACGATCCACCTGCTAAGACACCTTTGGAACTCAATGTTCACTTGAAAAAGAATAGAGGAGAACCAGTGGCCCAACTGGAATACGCAAGGATCATTGGAAGTGTGATGTACATAACGAACTGTACACGCCCTGATCTTGCGTGTTCGGTAAACAAGTTGAGTCAATACACGAACAATCCAAGTCATGAGCACTGGAAAGCGTTGAAAAGGGTATTAAGATACTTGAAGTACACCCTTGATTATGGGCTTCACTATACAAGACATCCAGCTGTAGTCGAAGGATACAGTGATGCAAATTGGATATCAGACACGAAAGACTCGCTATCCACCAGTGGATATGTATTCACTATTGGAGGAGGAGCTGTGTCGTGGAGGTCCAAGAAACAAACTTGTATTGCTCGTTCCACAATGGAATCAGAATTTATAGCGTTAGACCTAGCCGCTGCAGAGGCTGAATGGTTGCGTAATTTTCTGGAAGACATTCCTTGTTGGAAGAAGCCGGTACCTGCGGTGACGGTACACTGTGACAATCAAGCTGCCATTGGGAGAGCTTCGAATGTCATGTACAACGGAAAGTCGAGACACATACGTCGTCGACACAACTCCGTTAGAGAATTGATCTCCACTGGAGTAATGTCCATTGACTATGTCAATACGAAGGACAATATAGCGGATCCGCTCACGAAGAGCATAAACCGAGATCAATTGAACAAGCTGGTAGAAGGAATGGGTCTAAAACCCACAATAAAAACCAAAGCAGTGGTAACCCAACCATGATGACTGGAGATCCCAAGAACTTGGTTCAATGGGAAAACGAAGCTGTGGAGGTTAGTGAGAAAACACTTGAAAAATATGACTATTCCGGACAGCACTATCTCAAGTGTTAACGACCCGTAAGACGTGGTAAAGGCTGAGTCTTGGACTCTTAATAATTCCTAGAGTATAACGGGATACTCGAAAGGAAGTTACCTATATAAATGAGAAGTGAGGGCCGCTTCGACCAAACATTTATGAAAGTACAAAGGACGTCCACGGCCAAAACGGACAAAAACGTGAGAACGTTACGAAGACGAGATCAAAGTGTGCTGACACTGTTGTCTAGGTATACACTATGGAGGAATAGTTCAAGGCATCGCGTCCACTAAGTCGCCGGTATATCCGATAGTGTTTGGCTACGGAAAGTTCAAGGCCAAAAACCACTTATCCGGACGCACGGAGATCTCACTCGAACTGAACACTGAGTCTGATGTTGTATAGATACGATTTTCACTCATGTGGGGGATTGTTGGAATTAATGGGAATTAATTGGGTTTTGACACCCTGATCTAATTTAATTAATTAGACGGACTAAACGTTAATTAAGAAATAATTGAACGTGACATAGTCGATCTACTCGCGGAGTAGATGAACGTGGTATATTTAATATCTCAAAACCGAGTTAAGGTGAGTGAGAAATTAATTGTTGAAGTTGAAGAGTTTCAACTTGGAAGTTTGAGAATGTGGGGAATGGGCTCGGCCCATTCGAACTACTTCAAGAATGTTCCAGATAATTGGAAGTCTCAAACTTGGTCTTCAAGATTCGGTCTTCAAGACTTATCCACGTACGAGATATTATCTCAACCGCTGCGATATTTTCGCAATATATTCCCAAGAATCGGGCCTGGCCCACGCGTTTTCCAACAGCCCTCCTAGGGTTTATTCTGCCTATAAATATCAGACTCTTCCCTCATACATCCTTACGCTGAAATTCGCCCCTCAACCTTCTACTCTCCTCTCCTCTCGTCCCTACGCAGTGTACTGAGCTACCGAAAGCCTTACATTGTTCTTTCTTGTGACGGATTAATATCCGAAGAGTGTTCAGTTCGTAACTAAGTACGTTCGCCGATACTTCTTACACAGTGGTGCTACTGTGTATTAAGTGAAAGTCGTTTTACCTTTGGGAACGGAACGCCGTAACAGTCGAGCACTATCCTGGGCGTATTCTGTTCTGCGGGAAAAGGGATTCCCTTGACTCGACTTATTTGAGGTATTCTTTGTGTTTTCTGATTATTCTGATATTTTTTATATTGCAGTTTACACGGAGTAAACAGGTTCCAACAGGAATAAATTAATTTTCCCACTTCTCTACAAGTTCCGATTTTTAGATGAAGAATAATTCTTCGAGATCTAAGTTAGTAGTAGAATTATTGAAGCAAAAAGGAAATGATTTATTTAAGAAGAAGTTTATAAAGCTGAAAGAGTTAGTATGGGCACGTGAATTATGATGTAGCTAGATTCCATGGACGAACAAAAAAGTCTAAAATGTTCGTGTAATTATATCTTATACATTGAGTGGTGCTGTAAGAGAGAAAGAGGGAGGGGACAATAAGAGAAATATAAAAGAAAGGGATAGGGTGATCAGGTTGCAAGTTGTTTTTTTTGTTTGATATTTCGTTATTTGGTCCGAAAATCGACTAATCTGATGGATTAAAATTCTATCGTTCATTTTTACGGAAGTCCCGTTTAAAGTAAAAATAAAGCTCTATATGGACAAGTTGTAATTACTGCATTGATATATCCAAAAAAAGAGTAGACAAAAAGTGATCCAAAACCCCAAAAAGTGGGCTGGGCGGGGGGTTATTACCACTTAAACTAAACAACAAAATTTTGCGATGTTCCTTACTGCTACCTTTTTCATAGTGCTATTCTGCCTCTCCCTTTCCACCCAATATATGCTTAACTGCATGCTTTGATCACGAGATATGTATACTGTCAAATAGGGTTGTCAATTTTGCACGCGACACGAATTCGATACGAAAATTACGGATCAGTGTTTGATTTTTTTGTTTGTTTGTGTCGATTCGTTGACAATATGTTATCTGTTATTGACCTAATACGACACGATAATGACACGATAATAACATTATATTTTTTATATTTAAATAAATATTTTGTTTTTTTATATATTTGAATCCAATTTATTTTTTTATCGTGTTGCATGTCATTATCTTATCGTGTCACGTATTGACTAAAAAAAATAGTAAAGTCTAGTATGCACTCGAGTACATGTTGTGCACCCTAGTCTAGAGAAAAGTGTATGTTATTAAACTGAAAAGTACAACACAATATTACTAAAAAGTGTAAGTCACTATGACTAAAAATATTATTATACAGTTTAATAATTGAAAAGTTTAACACCATTTACCAAAAAGTGTAAGTCAATAAAACTGAAAAGTGCAACATAGACTAGGGTGCACAACATGCACTCGAATCCATATTAGACTTACCCAAAAAAAATCGTGTTATTATCAAGTTGTGTCGATACGTATCCTTATCCTATTGTTTTCGTGTTTGACCTTATCATGTCGTATCGTATCATTATCATGTCGAGATATGATAGCAACATTTGCATAGACAAGTATATCATGTCTTGCCGAATTTCTTCTTTTCCCTCTCCAATATCAGCAGGCCAACGCTACATGATTTCTTCAGAAATTACAATTTTTAAAATTTAATTATAAATTAAATTACCCCATTTCGTTTAATTAATTACAATATAATCTAGCTAGAATTTGGATAAATGAGTACAACTCGAATTTGTTAGATAGTCGATTTACTAATAAGTCAGCTTGAGTTCGACTCGTTAGACTCGATCAATATCTAAAGTTTTTTTTGTAATTATATTAGATTCGTTTTTCACTCGACTCATTGGGCTTGTTTGTGAGTCAATCAAGTCAAGCTCACTTTTTCGATCTCTCATTAACGTAATTGAGTCAAGTTCGATTGTAAAAGAAATTACTCAAGTTTAAACTTTAAGTAATCGATTCGGCTCGAATAATAACTACTCTACCGAATGGTAAAAGGGTGAAATTATTGCATAGGAAAAGGTACACACAAACATGTGTGGGTGTGTGATATGTTTGTGAGACTCCAAAATTTGGGCCTACACAAATAGCTTATACCTGCAGATCAGATGTCTATGGGGTAGCCCTTTCCGCTCATTCTTATTACATCAATTATTTGAGGTGAGATAATTAAGTATCCTATGCATGCAACTCTTTTCCTAATATAATTAAAACATTAAACATCCTTGCAAATTGAATCCCCCATGATCCTCTTGTGTCAATAGAGAACCGTTGAATCTCACATATATATATATACACATATATATACAGATGTGTGAGATCTAACGGTCCTATTTTTACACATGACAATCATGTCCATGAAGATTTGAATTCTACAATTGATACTTGATAGAGCTAGCTGGTACATAATCATTGAAATTTTTTTATTTGTTGGGGTGCTTATTTGAGATATTGACAAATAAAACAAAGATTTAGGTGATTTTTTCCTTTTATTTTAAAAATCAGGTTTTGAGTTATAAAATTTTATACCAATTTTACTTTAAGATTTAAAAATCGAATTTTAAAAACTATTCAAATAAACCTTTTGAATTACATTTAAATATCCATCCTTTTTTCTCCTCTCCATGACTCGAACCCGGATCTAAAGCCTAGGTAGTGGTGCTCTAACCACTTGAGTTATCCAACTTCGTCACTATTCAAATAAACCTACTCATTAATTTAACATAAAGTTAAATCTCACCAATAATTAAATTAAAAAAAATTAAAAAAATATACACATTACTTTTCATCCGGATTTCAACCATTCGAGAATTCAAAAACCAATTTCCAAAACTACAAAAAAAAAAAAAAAATCAAAGTAAATATCACCTTAAGAATGATCTTTTAAAAGCAGTGGAGTACATGTAAGCATGATCATTCTAGAGGATATGTGTATAGTGCCCTTATGTGGCATTTTGAGTCATAACACTTAGTGACTAAGTATTTTATTTCGGTGGACGATATGATTGAGATTATCCTATTTACACGTAGGATGAGTCGATATGTGAAAAATTGTTTCAACTGAGGTGATTTTTCATTCGTGAAAGCTATCACGTGAATGTAGCTCATATACCTAGACAAATAGGATAGTCGATCGATCAGAGGTTGACCTCTAAGGTGCGCGAACATAATTATTGAAATGACGATAACGAGCAATCTTTCATAGCTTTCTTGTAGCTAGTGGATAGATCTTATATATTAGTTTGATTATATACATCTATCCTTATGATTAATTACTCTATTTGTTCCACAATTGTTTGCACTCTTTTCTTATTCATACGTTTCACAATTGTTTGCACTTTTAAAAAGGGAAACCTTTTATAAACCTCACCCTCACAATATTCACATATTTACATAAAATGTCATTACTTTTACCCTCAATCCAATCATTCACTTTACTTTATTCATAAAATTTTACAGAATTATCCATCACTCATTACACATTTTTCTTAGTTTGTGTCCCAAACCGTTACGAGTGAGTAGTTATAAAAGATGAGTCCCAAACAACATACTCCCTCCGTCCCACAAAAATAGCTACATATTCCTTTTTTGGATGTCCCAAATTATAGCTACATTTCCTCTTTTACTTTAGTATTAAATGTTTTATTGTCAATTTTATCCCTAATTAATAAGAGTAATTAATGCTTAACAGATTTTGAAGTATAAGATTTTAAGGGTAAAATTGGTACATTAGCTAAATTTGACTACATTTATTGATTTTTCTTAATTTGTGTGTAAAGTCAAATGTAGCTATTTTTGTGGTATATGTGTATATGGAATATGTATATTATTTGAAGTGATAATGTATAGCTTTTGGAATTTATTACAAGACATATATTCGAGAAAGAGACAATATATATAAGATGTCGGTATCTCTGTAAACATTCCGTGACTCCTCCCACTCCCACTTTCTCCAGTCTCTATAAATAGCATGCGTCTTTCACAAGTCCAACACAAACTCACGAGAAATATATATCATAATCATATATATGGCTTGTAAACTGAAATTGCATAGGAGAATCGCCTTACGCAGAAAGCTTCGGATTTTGGCAACTCTCACCAAATCCAAATCAGTAAATCTTCTCCCTCCGTTTCATATTGTTTGTTGCTTTCGATTTTATAATTTTTTTTTTTATCGTTTTTAACTATTTTTACTACGTTTCTCTATGTAAATCTCTACAATTTTTTATTTTAATTGAAAATGTATTTTATGTAGAGCTGGTTGGGTGAGACCGTCTCACGAAACTCATTCCGTGAGACTAATCTCTTTTGACTCAATGTAAAAAAGTGATAATATTTTTAAGTAAATGGTAATAGTCATTTTTTTACAAACATAAAATCTGCGGAAAAAATTAATTGTCCCGTCCAAAAATCTAAAATATGAGTTCGTCTCACGGTCTTTCACACAAGTTTTTGTCTTTTTATCCCATTCCTCTCCATTCTTTCAAGAGGTAAGTTGACATACATTTTTTTTACTCACTTTTTATATTTAAGAGTGATTATGGAAGTATATGAAGAGTAAATGTGTCAAAAGAAATATATAGTTTAATTCTATACAAAAAAAAAGACAAAAAGTGTGAAATAATACTTATTTTTACCATAATTAATTAATTAATTAATTAATGCATTAAATTTTGTTTTAATTTGTGTTAATTAGGTGAAGAGGAGGTCTATTATCATGGACGCTTCGCTCTATATCTACAAGTTGAGGCTCCAAATTGAAGCAATTAAAAAGGAGTACCAACACCTTATCGACAGTATCCAGGTACGTTTTGTATGAACTATATTTACCATAAGTGTATCATAAATATTTCGATTGTATCAGTGATTTGTTTACATGACGAATCGACAGGAAGTGAAGGTGGAGAATTTAGGGAGAGATTATTTACTAGTGAAGGTAAGATGCAAGAAAGGTGAAGACATATTGGTGTCAATTTTAGAAGCATTTGAAGAAATGAATTTGGAGGTTGTGGAAGCAAATATAAGCTGCAAAGACTTGTTTGGGATGGAAGCCATTGTCAAATCTAATATTAACGCTTATATCTTAAATCAGACTATTCTTAAGCTTGTCCAAACGCAGCCTTAAATAAAAATGTTGTTTTTCCACGGAATTGGATCCTCTCCTAACCATCATGGGTAGGAGGAGGACCCTTAGATCTCACATATCTGCACGGATATGTATGTGTGAGATTCAACGGTCCCCTTTTACACATGATGGTAATGTACAGAAGGAGATCTAATTCGGTTTTTACACCCCATATTTTCCCAAATATGCCAAAATGTGTATTAGTATATATTTTGGTATGTACATATGTATTTAATAAAGTTATAAACATTTAAGTTGAATTGTGTGTATATGTGGATCTAAAAGTAATGACATTTTATGTAAAATTAAAGATATTGTGAAGTGAAGTTTATAAGAGCTATTGTGAAAGTTATTTTGGGACGAAAATGAAAGTGTGAAAGTTATTGTGCAAAATATCTTTTTAACTTATTTTCACGTGGAATCATATTTTTCAATTTTGATGTTCCGCATTGTGAATTGTTGATATTTATGGTTTAAAAAAATAAAAAATGCTTCATAATAATGAGGATGATATGTATTAATAATTCAGCATTGTGGAACATCAAATGAAATACCCCCCTCTACATCAAAAGTATGTTCATTTAGTTATTTGTCCGTCCACAAAAAATATGTGCATTTCTTTTATGGAAACATTACTATATCTTTATTTTATTTTATTTTCACCCTTCAATCACCACTTAATTACTCAAATATCTACTTAATTTTATTGATAAAAATTACTTTATCTATTTTTTCTTAATATAAAAAATGGAACATTGAAATCGAACCGACCCGACATCATAGTACATTCCATCCAAGTATGTTAAAAGCCCAATATTTTTATACCCACTAATTCAGCCCATTACCATTTTAAGCCCAATTGCAAGTCCAGTAGGTGAGATATTTTTTGAAAAAACTCCACCAACGGACCATCAAATAAAACAACATTAATAAGACAATTGACTATATTTTCGTACTTAGGTCACCTAACATAACCTACTGTCTGCGTTGTTTTCCATCACAATACAATATCGAGCTAAATTACATAGAGTTCCGGACGCTGCTTGCTCGCCTCCGATTAGCTTTCGAAACGTAAGAAATACTCGTGTTCGAAAAAATAGACATAATGAATATGGACCGAGGGTAGTAATAATGCTTTTAAAATATAATGGGTCCTTCAGAAATCCAATGTATAATGTTAAAATAATATTTGTATTATCATCTATACAAAAATAATAATTCAGCACAACACTTGATGAGTCTCATTATCATAATCAATGACCCTACTTTTTAAGACATATTTTGATGTTCAACATAAAAATCATACAAATAATATGTCTAAAGTCTCTAGCTTTACTAACCTCCCAGTTCTGATTCTTTTATTTCCAAATATTATATTTCTCAAAGTCTATTGAAAATTAGGAGGAAAAAAAAAATTAAATATTGAAAGTGGGGTTTAGGGGTGGGGCCGGGTGGAGGATGTCAGCTTAATAGGATAATAATTGGGTCCCACCACCACTCTTCTTTGTTCTTTTGACGGACGCCGCTCTTGTTGGTAACCACCGTTTCACATAAGGACGCACACTGAGTAGATCTCTCACTATTGTTTTTCACTTTTCTTTGTGGAAGCGTTGCTCGACCGTTGTCGTCGCTTCTCCAACGATCTCTTCTCTGGTGTGGCGACTTTTCTTCTCTTGCTTCAGCATCACGATTAGGGGTGTTGATGTGGCGGGTCGAGCTGGATACCTAGATACCCGTACGGCCGTACCCAGTCCATTCAGTGAACGGGGCGACCCAAATGTCACGAGTCGGGTCGGATTGAAATTGGCATCCCTAGTCACAATTGAGTTTCAGTAGTTTGTTTAGTTGTTGCGGTTGAGATCTACGGGTTGATCCTCCTTCATGACACTACAGTGACGGATTAGTAGATTGATTCATCGATCTCTTCATTTTCTATTTTTGTTTTATTTTTTCAATTCTTAATCTATAGCTTTTTTCTTAGTTAATTCTAATTTTTAGTTCTTAAATTGTTGTTTCTCCCCCCTCTTTTATGAGTTCTTCCACGTCTAGTGCGACTTTTTTCAAGAAAGAGTTATCCCACGTCTAGTATGGCTTTCCTTCTCTTCGGAGGGCCTCTTTTGTTATGAGTTCCGGATCTCTTAACCCTTTACCTTTTTTTTTTATTGTTATTGGTGTGAAGATACCTTATCGTAGAGTATTTGTCTTAGTTCAAAGATGGAGATCTGATTTGTATATTAATGGACAAAATTTACACTTGACTCTTCACTTCCTCACAATTGAGAGGAACAACGACTTCGATTTAAATTCCAAAAAAAAAATGTTGAACTATGCATATAAATTTTATTTTTTTGTAGGGTGGTACTAACTGTCCAAAATCTGGATATACAAAAAATAACATAATTGTAATATTTTCATTTAATATGTCTAAAATATTCCTAACAAAAAAACAAGAGTTAAAATTTATTAAAAATTAAATAGTCATTACACAGTATTTTAAATAACCTTTATATATAAATTAAATGAAATGAAAAATAGCAAATTTGACTTCAATTATTCTATGAATTCTAAATAACACACGACGGCGTCATGACGAATATGGACAGGATAACCACAAACCTATACAGCTTGTAACCGATTATTTAATAATACTATATACTAATAATAATTTGACATTTGCATTTAATTAATAATTGTGGGATTAGATCACAATTATGATATGAAATTACACCGGATAAGAAGATTAGAACCATTCAATAGTACCATTAATTAAATATTATGGATTAATCACCAGTTAATTACTTTTCTCCGCTATTTCATCCAATGACATGTGAATGAATTCACCCCACCCTACCCTACCCTAAACTCAACATTGGTTTTCTCGAATTAGTCTATTTCATTAACTTATTCTTACTCTAATTTCTCCACATTAGTCAATTAAAATGAAAAGGAAATGTATATTGATAAAAAAATATTATATTCACATCTCTGTTGCAAAAGTCGGTACCTTGACGCTAGTCGTCGATCTGTCGTCCGTCTAAAGACTTTCGATTAGACAAAGACTTCCTGATGTTGAAGTCAAATTCGAGCGAGCACACATTTTGAAGTGGAATCGTCGCTCCGAACAAAACACGTGGTGTTCATGATGTATAACATTTTTTTAGTAAAATTCTATCGTTTAGGGAGTGAAAACTGCATATATATATATATATATATATATATATATATTACACAACGTGAATCCGTCTAATTATCGATTTTCGACTAGTAACCTTTATTCACAGTGACGGAGCTAGAAAATTTCGGTAGGGGGGCCCGATTAACATTACTTTAAAGATAAAATAATATGTACTTATTATACTTATTGAAATTTTACAATAAAATTATCAATACATTTCATTAAATTAAATTGAACAAGATGTCTTTCATTTTATTTTGAAGTTTTGATAGTTCGATTCAAAATGAAGCGAAACAATTTAAAAATTGCTAAAATATTTTACAATTCTTAGTAAAAACTTAGACAATAATTCTCAAATACACCATCAATCTATATTATTGACTCTATTGAAGAAATAATTTATTTTTGGAATATTAAGAAACAAATTTAAGTAAAAAACATATGAAAAAATATATTACTCCTTTCAAACTTTGTATGCAAGCATTTATTTTTTATACGCCTATACTTAATATGTATGTGTCAAAAAATAAAAATAATATTTTTATTTTCGTATATCAAAAAGTTCCATTTAAATTTCAATATTCAAACAATGAGATTAAAAAATAGACACATTTAAGATTAATGATTAATAAAAAATTAATAAAGGTGAAATTAATAAGAAAAAAAAGATTTTGAAATAAAGTGATTTGAGAAATAGACTAATCATTTTTGTGACATGTGGCCTGAAATGTTTGCAAATATATGATAATTAAGATATATATGATAAAAATAACTATTATCACATAATATATATATATAATTATTATAAAATATTTATCATATATATAAAAAATAGGGATTATAGTTTTTTTAGTCATTTAAGTTGGACTAATTTTGAATTTGGTCCTGATGGAATACACATTTTGATTTTGGTCCCATAAGTTGGCCGAAATTTTGAATTCAGACCAATTACTACCATTGTAGGTAAATAAACCGGTCAAATTCTTAGCTCGTGTGCAATTCAAATCAACTGTGAATTTGCTCATGTGCAGAAAAATGCAAAAATCAGTGGATTTGATCGATTTATTTACCTCAAATTGTAGTAATTGGACTGAATTCAAAATTTCGACCAACTTATGGGACTAAAATCAAAATGTGTATTCCATCGGGACCAAATTCAAAATTAGTCCAACTTAAAGGACTAAAAAAACTTTAATCCCTAAAAAATATATATATAAAAAAAAATTGATGGGGCCAGTGGCCCCCGGGCCCCAACGTAGCACCGTCCCTGTTTATTCGCATATACTATAGTACTCCTTAAACCATGAGATAATGAAGGCGAACATAATCTCCTTTACTATAGCCATAAAATACCTAAGTAGTGGATAAATGCCTAGTTAAGACTTGGATATGTGCAATTAAGAAAATACATGCAATTATGTCCGTGCGAGTGTCCTTAAACTGAACAAATGTACGGAAAAAAAATATTGTTGTTGATTTTAAGGGATCAATCCATGGAGTTATCGCTATTGAACGGTGGGATCGGTTCTCCAAAATAATCGATATTAGGACAAGATATCGATACTTTAAAAAATATATAAATAGTAGTGTTGTTGATGCATTCATTTTTAATGTGGATCGCTTTCCTTTGCAAAAAGCAAATATGGCTGATTAGATAATACTACTCACTTAACTTATTGACAGGACATATTTTATTTAAAATGATGTTCCTATTTATCATTTTTCTTCCAACAATCCTATTAATAAATAGTATTAATTATTTTTTATAAATAAAAATATGAGTCTTTTGATATTCTGAAAAGGGCTAGTCTTGGGTGAGACCGTCTCACAGAATGAGATCCGTGAGACGGCTTTTATATATAAAAAGTGATAATGTTTGAGCAAAAAGTGATAGTGTTTAAGTAAAAAGTGATAGTCACTTTTGTTAAAAATATTATCACATTTTACTTAAACATTATCACTTTTTTTACAAACTAAAATCTGTAAAAAAAATATGGATTATCCTACCCAAAATTTTGAAATATGGGTTAAAAGGATCCGTCTCACAGAAAAAGATCCGTGAGACGGTCTCACAGAAGTTTTTGCCTTCTGAAAATTGATTCAGAATTTTAGACTATTTCTCAATTTATGCGTATTATTTCTTACATAGGGGTTATACTAATTATTTTTGTATCGTTCCAATTTTATCGGATATCCCCGAAGGAACAAAAAAACTCTCCTTCCACTAGGCTACTACCTTACTTCCCTAACAATTGATTCGGGTGAGCGAATCAAACGAGACCGATAATAAGAGTGGCACATAAATTTATTGGGCTAGTCTTATGTGAAATATTGCGTACATGATTTCATCTCAATTAGATCAAGTCAAAACCCTAAGCTCATTTAGCTTAAAAATCAAATTAAGATAATTTTTTAAAAAAATACGGGTCATAAGCCCGGATCCGGGTTGCCCAAAAAATTCGCCAGTCGCAAACAAGTGATTTACTACATTACCAAAATATTGTTACTATAAGGTCAAAATATTATTACTACAAGTCAAAAAATTTAATACTACATGTCAAAAACATTCTGACAAATTCACCCAAAAAATTAAGTGTTCAAAATATTTTTGGACATGTAGTAATACACTTTTGACCTTGTAGTGATAAAATTTTGATCTTGCAGTAACATTGTTTTAATCATGTAGTAGTCAAATAAGTCAGAATTATTTTAGTAATTTTATCAAAAAAAAAGAATAAGTGTCCAGGATATTTTTGGTCTTGTAGTGATAACATTTAGCTCTTGTAGTAACATAGTTTTGTTTAAGATAATATTTAAGAGCGAAAATAAATATTTTAATTGAGATTGAATTGACCCACAAATTTTGACCGAATATACCTTAATTAGTCAATATTTTATGTATGCAATATTACATATAAATTTTTGTGAATTTATTTTATCAACTTAAGTAATATGCGTGCAATTGCAAAATAACATTTGGATCTCTCCATATTTCTAAATTTAAAGAGAGATAGACACGTGATAAAATATTGACTGAAAATACAAAAATGTAATCCTATCCCATTTATCTATCTTTACAAAATTTACAAAATCCAAATCCAACATCAATAACATCACATTAATAGAATAAAATATGAGATTAATACATAATAAATAATAGAATCGAGTGAGAAAAATAAAAAATTAATTACCGTGTGTGGATAAAAAAGTAATAATTGAGAAAATTTGCCTGGATTAAGCATTGGCATTAGGCACTAATTAATCACATCATTAGCGTCATTAGTAGCCAATAATCAACATTAAATGTCCCTTTCACATTGCAATAAAATATAATCAACTTTGGATTACTTCCACATTTGCTTGCACGTCCTCTATAAACTACACAATTATCAATCTGTCTGCATTAGGACCCATATTATAACCCACCCTCTCCCTCTCTTAATTTCTTCATTTTCTCTCTTAATTTCTCTCACTACACACACAAACCATGGAGAGTCCTAGAGTTCTCAATCGCCATAAATTTGTTAACGTTAACGACCTCGACGACTCCGAGAATTCGCCCGAAAATAGCGGCGGAGATTCGCCGAGGTCCGGGTCCGCCGTCTCGGCGGACCCCAAGATCGCTTCCACCTCCTCTTCCAAAAGAAGGTAACAACACCCTCCTCTTTTTTCCCTCTTTTTTTTAGTGGTTGATTAATTGCAGTTCATTTTCCTGTTTCAATTTTTTGTGTTTTCAATCATTACATGTCAGGCATAAAGTTAAACATTAAAAATATTAAATATAAAAGATAGGGAAGGGGGGTGTTGAATTAATTGAGGTTCGATTTTTCTGTTCCAATTTTCGTGCGAAAAGTGGAACACGAAATATGGAATCTGGTTTAATTTGAATTAAATTGGGGGGTGTGGGTTGTTCATGTGCATGCATATGGGTTAGGTGAAGAAATTAAATTAAAATAATGAAGAAAATTGGGTTATTATACAGTAGGAGAGCAATACAGAAGAGAGTGGTGTCAGTGCCAATCAAGGACGTTGAAGGATTAAGGATGAAAACTGATCATATGAGCGCTCCGCCGTCCGATTCATGGGCCTGGCGCAAATACGGCCAAAAGCCCATTAAGGGTTCTCCTTATCCAAGGTAATTAATTCATTCATTTCCCAATTTCATATTCAATTAATTACTCCATCCGTTTCGCGATAACTTGCACAGTTTAAAAATGAAATTTAGTGATTGTTGATGTAAGATAAATTAGATTTAGTGTTTTTTGATATAAGATAAAACTTGCATAATTTGACAAACCGTCACTTTTTAAGAAAATTGGATTAAGTGGTTGGTGATGTAAGATAAATGAGTGTTATTTCAGGTGATTTGTTCAGATGTAAAGTAAAATGTATGTAAAAAATGAGTGACAATTTTAAAAAAATGTAATAACTTTGTGGAGGGTAATAACGTTCGTTTGCTTAGTGAATTTGGAAGGTGGATTAGGTATGTATCATGTCTAACCCATCCTCTAGATCCCACTAAGCAAACGAGCAACAGTACTGATGTGTGTAACTTTGTGGGGTAATAACGTTTGTTTGCTTAGTGGGTTTGGAGGGTGGATTAAGTATGTATCATGTCTAACCCATTCTCTAGATCTCACTAAGCAAACGAGCAACAGTACTGATGTGTAAGTAATCATGTAACGTTTCAATAAGAAAAATGTATCATGGATATTGTGAATTAAATTAAATTTTTTGTTACAATTGTAGAGGGTATTATAGATGTAGTAGCTCCAAGGGTTGTCCGGCAAGAAAACAAGTGGAGAGGAGTAGGGAGGATCCAAACATGCTATTGGTGACATATTATTGTGAACACAACCACAATTATCCGGCTTCTCGAAAAGCCACCTCGGTCGTCACTGTCGCTACGACGAGCGTCAAAACCGAGGAGGACGAAGAGGAGGAGGAAGAAGAGGAAGTGGAAACAAAGCCCATGATTATTATGCCAAGTAATGAAGAGGGACTAGATAGCAAATTTAGTAATCTTGAAGGGCCATTAGTTCAAAGTAGTGAATTTGGGTGGTTTTCTGATTTAATTGAGTGTACAATGTTAGAGAGTCCTATGTTGAATGAAGATGGGATTAGTACAGACAATGAAATGGCAATGATTTTCACAATGAGGGAAGAAGATGAGTCACTCTTTGCTGATTTAGGGGAGTTGCCGGAGTGTTCCACCGTGTTCCGCCGTGGGGTGGCGCAGAGAGAGGCGGAGCAACGGCGGCCTAGCTTGGCCACCACTAGTTGAGAAGTTATACCATGTGCTCCCCCCTACCCACCAATTTGTATTATTTCTTATTAATTAATTTACCGGATATATGGCTTTCGAGTACAGATCACGAAAAGTGAAACAGAGAAATCGAACCAGTATCGTATGCCAAAGGATAGTTTAGGTTTTTTTTTTTAAGGAAGGTTTTTTTAATTTTAAAATTTTATGTAATTTTAATTGTACGTCATTATCAGTGTAGTGGTTAGAAAATAAAAAAATGTTTGATTTGAGGAATGATGTAACAATTATATTTTCTTTGTAATTTAACACATCATTCGTTGGTTTTTCTATCTTATTTATTTTTATGATGACGTTAATTGTTTTAATTAAATGTATACTAGTGCTGACTTTGAAGGTTTGATCTATTTGAATTATGAATAATGCAATAAACTATTTCTATTTTCTAGTTACAAGTTTTGTGTTCTATGTCCTGATATATAAAAGATAAAGTCTAGTATGCCCTCGAGTGCATGTTGTGCACCCTAATCTAAAGAAAAGTGTATGTTATTAAACTGAAAAGTACAACACAATATTACTAAAAAGTGTAAGTCACTATGACTAAAAATATTATTATACAGTTTAATAATTGAAAAGTGCAACACCATTTACCAAAAAGTGTAAGTCAGTAAAACTGAAAAGTGCAACATGGACTAGGGTGCACAACATGCACTCGAGTCCATAGCAGACCAACCCTATATAAAAACATCATCATTGTGTTTTTCTTTTCAAAGAAAAAAACAATTGTTTTTTTTTTTTTTAGAGTTTATAAGATTGTTACCACTAAACTTCTACTCGCTAAATCTTTAATTCAAAACGATCAAATCAGCATTGGTGCCCTCTCCCAATCGCAATCGTGAGAAAGTGTGAAGAGGAGTGTAATCCTTATCCATCAAAACGTTCATATCTACATTCTCAATTTGAGACAATATTTCACACTAAAATATTTTCATGTCAAGAAAAGTAAAAAAAAAAAAGATAAAGATCAATCAAGCACAAAAATTCAAAAGACACAAAAGATCTCATAAGAGGAAAAATAGCTAGGACAAATATGAAAGCCAACAGAGTTGGCTAATAAGAAACATAGGTTTTTTTTTTTTTTTTTTTTTTTTGATTACAAGTTAAATACCCATCCCTTTTCCCCTCCCCATGACTCGAACCCAGGACCTAAGGCCTAGGTAGTGGTGCTCTAACCACTTGAGCTATCCCACTTTGTCTCATAGGTTGATTCTTCTATTCTGCTAGATTTTTAACATACGTTACCCTTATTATTATATGACATATATGTCAATTATCATATAGTGAAATAAGATATAGAAGGTCAAAATCGAAACAGGTGATCGCATTCAGAAGACGAAGTGCATTGTTTAATGAACAAACTTCACAAATCATTTGTTAATGATGAGATCGAGTATGATGAGAGCTTATTGGCTCACAAACGTAAAAGTCAACATCTAAACAATTTTGACTTTGTAACGATGACAGATGGCCATTAATGTGAATTCTCTCGACCTAGTTTTTATTTCATATGATTGATTCCCTTACAAGTTGGTAGTTGCACATGATTTTTTTATTTTAATTTTCTTGGAATTATTATTGCCAGGAGAACAAATCTGATCATGGAGCAACTAATTAGTTGATACAATTATATTCCCTCGTCTCAATTAGATAGACAAATTTCACGTTTTATAAAGATTAAAAAAATTTATTGGAACTATACACTAAACAAGTAAAATTATTTCTATTATAATCATATTTAATGAATATTATATTTTAGTAACGGAGAGAGTATTATAAAAGAAAACAAGTCTAGTTAATTAGAACGGAGGGAATATTATAAAGGACATTAATTTGTAACTATATATTGCAATATAAAAAAATAATTACATTTAAACCCATTCAAAAACTAACCCCAATGAGTTGTCTAGTGATTTTATGAGACCAGTTCATACATAACGCAAAGTTCTAACTTTAAATGAAACCCCCACGAGTAAATTAATCGATTTGTTAACTGAATATTAGCTAGCGCAAAGTTCTGACTTTAAATGAAACCCCCACAAGTAAATTAATCGATTTGTTGACCGGATACCATGACTTAAAAAAAATCCATACAAAAACTAGAATATGCCACGAATGACCTACCTAGCTTTTCAAGGATTTTCAAGAAATATAGTATGAGTTGGGATAGGTAAATGTGGTATTTGATTCCAATCCTTTACTTCCTTTAATTGATGATCATGTCCCTTAATTGATCATCTGATTTTTTCTTTTACGGATATTTATCTTTGAATTTCGACCAACTTCGTAAATCTCGTGATAAAGAAGGAAGAGAGTGTGATTCGTATGTCTGAACCGCTATCGAGATAGGAGATGTGAACCCGTTTAATACTCTTACTCACGGTATAGACGACGACCCTAAAACCCAGTCGATTTTTTTTTTTTTTTAAAAGAATTAACCAGAACAAGTAGCAATAGAAAGACATTCAACAATAATTAAATATTCAACCCAGTAGAAGGGGCTAGAAAAATTTTACGCAACCTTTAAAAGAGTATATGTGTCATAACATTGACATTACGATTTACCCATTCCACATTGCAGTGAGGGTATTTGAATCAATCAATGAAATTTGAACAATATTTGAATTTCGAAATTAAATAACATAAATTACTACCAACCAATTTATTGGTTTTTCCTTAATTAATTATAGTTGATATTGGTGTAATGTCAATGACAAATAATAAATCTACAATTATTAATTTCTAGTAGCAAAACATTAGTTTGTCGAAAAAAAGTAGCAAAACATTTTTTTTAAATTAAAGAATCACTGAATTTTTACTCAACAATCAATTTTTTAATATTTATAGTGATGGCTGGATAAATAATTAAGGATAAGTATAGTAGTAGGTGTTGATTTTTGAATAAGGGACCACAACAATTGGCCTTTTCAATCATTAATAATTAATTAATCTATATACAAACATAATTAATACTTCATCCGTCTGACTATAAGTATTTTTTTTTTTAAGAAAGTGTAATAATAAGTGAAGTTTTGAAGGGTAATTTTGTAAAACTGTATATATAAAGAAAAATAATGAGTTGATTTTTATGTATGTATAGAAAAAAAAGTAATTACATTTTATAAAATTAAGAATATTAAGAGAGTTGAATACTTATAAAATGTTTTTCATTTTAAGAATATAAAAGTTATTGTAAAATGTATTGAAAAAGAAAAAGTGAAAATAATTGCAGAAAGAAATAAAATAATATGTCAAAGTAGAATGGAGAACTTATAGTTAGTATAATTGATTCTAAATTTTCATTTTAATATTTTGGTAAATGGAAAATATATGGGGAGAGAGTCCCCACATGTTACACGTGCAAGTCATCGCGTCAGATGCGATTCCTTGATAACGTCATTTACACTAAATTAATCACAATTAACAACTCTAATCCTTTGTCTGTCTTATCCGTTGTAGCATTGGGCGGATAAAAATATGTAAGGAAATTGAATTGCCTCCTTTTGAATTAAGATGTACTTCCTCTCAACGAAAGCTATTCATGAGTTTTAATACAAAAGTTAAAAAACACTTCTTTTATTTTGGGATGACTTATACGATTTAATCGACACATTTTTTAAGAAAATGAAATTTAATGGTTGGTGATGTAAATTAAAGTAAGAGTATTTTAAGTGATTTTGTGAGATGTAAAAAGTAAAATGATGTTGGCAAGATATTAATTTTATGGCCGTATTAAAAGTGTACAAGTAATCTTGGGACATCTCAATAAAAAAATTGTGTAAGTAATTACGGGACGAATGGAGTATAATAGAATAAGTAGATGTATTAAATGTAATGTAATTGAAACTGAAAAATATAATGAAATGTGAGAGGAAATAGTTTACCAAAAAAATGAACGAATAGTCTTTATTGAAACAAACGAAAAAAAAAAAAAAAAAGTTGAGTAGTTTTCACCGAAACAAAGAAGGGAGTAGTATTTGAAAATAGAAAATATTAGGAGCGAATCTGAAAATATCTTCCAATCAGTGTTCAATTAATGATGGAGTTTCCATGATGTGAACATGTTAACAATTGTTCAATTATTAAAATATTATTAGCGCTAAGATTTATAATAATTCTAATATTAATCAGGATAAATAAATAATTACTAAGGGAAGAAATGAAGAATATCCAATAAATTATCCAAAAGAATTGAGTATGGAGTTTATCAATTCCAAACCCAATCCCAGCTTCATAGGGTCTTTTTCTCTGGGGTAGGTAAGTCCGCATTTTCACAGACATGTTTATTTCATCGAACTTCTCTTTAAAACGGTGTTTAAATCTTTACACCTTTTGTATGGATCGGAATTTATCTACCTTGGGACTGTTATAGTTACGGCCGATGTTCGATACTTGAAAAATAATAAAACTATCAATTTAGGGTCTAAAATTTTTTTCTATCGGTTTCACGATATTAAAGATAGAAAACTGTCAATTCAAGATCTGAAAGATGAAACTATTAATTTAGAACTTACACATTTTAATATCATGTTTGACATCATATAATTCTAATATTATTCTACAATATTTTTGTAAATCACAGTTTCAAAAAATAAAATATACTACAAGATGTCAAATAATAATAATGTATAATAGTAATAAATAAGGATATAAAGTATAAGGTGTCAAATATGAGTATGATCTTAATATTTTCATAAAAAGTGTAAAACTCTGACTTTAAACGGGACCTCACAAGTGAACGTAAGATTGATCCCCTAATTAATCGATCCTTGAATCGGATACCGTTGCATAAAAAAAAGTATCAGATCTTTTCTTATCCACAACTTAATACCCCTAGATTTGTTGTTAATTTTGAAATGCAATTGTATATGTGGAAATTGATGGCTTGTTGATTTTGAAAAAGGTTATTATTTGGAAAAAAAAAACTTTTTAGACGAAGAGATATATCATCAATAATTTTTTAATGCATATATTTATTGGAAAAGTAATAGAGATATTTTAAGTCCAATGTTCTTACATGTTCATTTAATGAAATCCCAGTGTAGATATTTTGTTTAAAATATAATAACCACGCAAGAAGAGGAGGAGAGAAATGAAATTAAAAAATGAGAATAAAATAAAAAATTAGAAGACAAGTAGACCACTCAACAAAATGGGCTAGATGATTACTTTTATAATAAATTTTTTAAAAAAAATTAAAAAAAGGTTATGTGAGAAGAGTAAAATGGAGGTGTGAGAGTTGACTTAATTATGAAATATACAATTGTGGCATTAAAGTGAACACATGGAGAGGCCTCTCGATCTAGTTGACTTTCTTATGAGATGTACAATTGCAAGTTAAAACAAACTAAACCGGACTGATATGTCTCTTGTGTAACAGTTACATACTATGTTCGATTGAATGTTATGTTTAGTGTTCGATCACTTTGATTGAAAGAATAAAATGATTATATGCTTAGCATCTCATTCGATCGAAAATGAATATACACTAGTTAAACCGTATGTAATTTTTACATATATATTTGTTTGTATGTGTTGTATTAGTAGGAAAGTGTGAAGAATTTTAATGATGTTTTATTGATATTCTCCCTTCTTATTAAGTTTATCATCTCAATTCAAGTAAAATCTCAAATTCAAACCATTGCAACTCAACGAAAATGTTGAGTGTCAAACAATGTCCCACATCGGAAAAGATATTGAGGATCATGGGGTATAAAAGCATGTGAACTAGTGAGTTTCTATGGGCTAGGCGAGATGATCTGGAGGTCCGGGACAGAACGAACCGTCTCGGGATCTAGGCACATCCTTTTGAGAAAAACTAACCCTTGAAGAAACGACAGAGTCTCTCTGGGCTAGGCGAGATGACCTAGACAGAACGAACCGTCTCGGAGGTTCGAAAAGGATGTGAATTGGCATTCATTTCTTTGTAACATGACAACAAATACAAAGTAAACCATGTCCACTGCAATCTCCATCATCTCCCGATCAAATTTTACACCGCAAAATTAAAAAGACGCAGCAGCAAAACGAAGAAGGTGGCACGACGCCATACCAACGAAGGGTAAATCCGTCTTTCCAAATCTACGACGAGCAGCAACCACCTTTCTTCATAGCTGATACATCTTTGCTTACATCAATTTTCTCACCCTTAGAAGGGACATCTTTGGTTGCATCGTCTCCCGCCTCCATGCTTTTCTTGCTCACTATTCGATATATTTGTGTAAGAACCTCTGTGAATGCACCGTCAACATTGGTAGCATCGAGTGCAGACGTTTCCATGAAGTAAAGCGACTCCCTCTCAGCAAACGACGTCCCATCTTCCGTTGAGACTGCCACCAGATGTCGAAGGTCAGATTTGTTGCCAATCAACATCACGACTATGTTGGGATCCGTATGGTCCCTCAATTCCTTTAACCACCTTTCTACGCTTTCAAATGTAGAGTGACGAGTCACATCGTAGACGAGCAAAGCTCCAACAGCACCACGATAGTATGCACTTGTGATGGCACGGTACCTAGATATCAGACAGAAAACGAAACTTAAACAGAATTCCCAATTCTATAAGACCACTTATCAATGCATCAAATTCCATTTGCAAAAATTCTGTTTTCACAGCACACACATACGGAACAGGCAGATGGTTTCTACGATGTGCAGACGAAAAGGCGAAAACCACAACTACAATAAGCCCAGAGTACTAAGAGAGCCATAAACAAACTTTAAACAGAATTCCCAATTCTATAAGACCAACTATCAATGCATCAAATTCCATTTGCAAAAAACCTGTTTTCACAGCACACACTTACGGAACAGGCAGACGGTTTCTACGATAAGCAGCCGAAAAGGCGAAAACCATAACTACAATAAGCCCAGAACAAACAAACTTTAAACAGAATTCCCAATTCTATAAGACCACTTATCAATGCATCAAATTCCATTTACAAAAAACCTGTTTTCACAGCACACACTTATGGAACAGGCAGACGGGTTCTACGATGTGCAGCCGAAAAGGCGAAAACCATAACTACAATAAGCCCAGAACATTAAGAGAGCCATAAACAAACTTTAAACAGAATTCCCAATTCTATAAGACCACTTATCAATGCATCAAATTCCATTTGCAAAAATTCTGTTTTCACAGCACAACACACTTATGGAACAAGCAGACGGTTTCTACAATGTGCAACCGAAAAGGCGAAAACCACAACTACAATAAGCCCAGAACATTAAGAGAGCCATAAACAAACTTTAAACAGGACCCCAATTCCCAACCAGATCAACAACAACCATTTATAAACTCAAACTCAAACTAAAACCTCATTATCACATCACATTGTCTTCAAATCAATCCTCAACACTCAACAAACTCCACAATTTCAAGAACCCAAGAGAATATTCTTCCAAACTTACACTATAAACACAAAGCCCAGATTACAATTCCCAATTCTATAAGACCACTTATCAATGCATTAAATTCCATTTGCAAAAATTCTGTTTTCACAGCACACACTTACGGAACAGGCACACGGGTTCTACGATGTGCAGCCGAAAAGGCGAAAACCATAACTACAATAAGCCCAGAACAATAAGAGGGCCATAAACAAACTTTAAACAGGATCCCAATTCCCAACCAGATCAATAAACTCAAACTAAAACCTCATTATCACATCACATTGTCTTCAAATCAAACCTCCACAATTTCAAGAACCCAAGAGAATATTCAATATTCTTCCAAACTAGCACTATAAACAAAAAGCCCAGATTACAATTTCGCAATTCCACAACAATATCACACAAAACCAAACAACAAGATCCATCACATTAAACAGATGAGAGAATTAGGCAAAATGGTACCTCTCTTGGCCAGCAGTGTCCCAAATCTGAGCCTTAATCACTTTGCCATCAACAGTTAAGCTTCTTGTGGCAAACTCTACACCGATTGTCGATTTGGACTCGAGGCTGAACTCATTCCTAGTAAACCTCGAAAGCAAGTTGGATTTCCCAACTCCAGAATCCCCTATCAAAACCACCTTGAAAAGGTAATCATAATCATCTTCTGCCCTGTAACCCGCCATTACTAAATCCTTACAGGGCAAGAGGATGCAGCCCCCTTTTCAAAGAAAATGTGGGATTTCAATTTTTAAGGAGTAAAGGTAAGATCTTTAATTTGAAAATTCTACAATTCTACTACTGTGAGTGAGTGAGTGATAGCAAAAGTTTTTTCGGTTCTTTTCTAATTTGAAAATTCATACTCCTCTAATTTTTATCGTTATAATATTACATCAAATGTCATTATTTTATTACCTACTTATAAAATTAAAAAGTTTTACTACCTTCACTTTATTACTAACAGTACATTAAATGTCATTATTTTATTACATTACGAAAATAATTTTATTACCTACTTATAAAATCAAAAAGTTTTACTACCTTCACTTTATCACTAATAGTACATCAAATGTCATTATTTTATTACATTATGAAAATAATTTTATTACCTACTTCTAAAATTAAAAAGTTTTACTACCTTCACTTTATCACTAATAGTTATAAACAATTTATACATTAAAATACGTGTTCAAAAGTTATGTTTAATAAGACGATTTTTAAATTTTGAAGTAAACAAATGTAGAATCTTAAAATTCAAAATTTTACTTCCTACGTCCGTTTATAAATTTTTCATACTTTTATTTATTTTATTCTTACATTTTCTCTATCTCTGTCCTTCTAACTATCATTTGTACTATATCTATTATTATTGTCCACCAAAAGTGTGCTCACTTTTTTTTATATATGTTTTTAAAAAAATCATATTTTAATGGGTAGATACTCAATCTTGTTAGTAAAGTAGAAAAAATATTCAAAAGTTAATTATTTAAATAGAATAAGCTAGTTTTTTGTGGACCCAAAAAAAGAAATGAGCACACTTTTGATGGACGGAGGGAGTAATTTTTTAATTTCTGTATCAAAAAGTAACGAAAAGTTTATAGACGGATTGAGGGAGAAAAAAACCGAAAGTAAACATTACATTTGTTGCTGTTTTTTTCTCTTTACAGCGTATTTTGTTTTTGACCATTAGCGAGGAAAGGACTGATGTCAAGTTTCTGTCAACCCAGCTGACAGCAATCATCACTACGGTTTCTGTACCAATTAATGGGCCCATTAGAACAAGTTGGGCCATTGCGGCTCATGTGAGGCCCAAATACAGTGCCTGGGCTTGAGCCTGTGTCAGGATGGTCAAAGTATGTCATGGTATGTCAATAGAATGGGTCCAAATTCGAATCCGCATGGGCCGGGTACGGATCCGATTAAGCGGGTGTGGGATGGGTTGTGATTTTTGTCAAACTCGCTCTGTTTATCCGTACTCGTTATATATATAAAATGATAAATATTTGTGTGCACTAGTTACATGTATGTAATTGGTATCACTTGATCCAATTTTTTAAATGAGTGAATATCATGAGTTATGGTAAATATAATATAGTATTAGTTCAACTTTTTGTGTTGTACTGATATTTTACTCTACTAAAATTTTAACACGTGTCGTCCTAAATTTTATAAAAAGTTGATTATTTTTTAATATAACATGTCAATCATCTATATAGTGAAATAAGATGTAAAACACCAAAATTAGAACAGGTGGTCTCATTCGCTAGCAAAATAATGAGTTTTTTTTTTCGAAATATTACTCCCTCCGTCCCACAATAACTTTCGGTAAAGTCTAGTATGCACTCGAGTGCATGTTATACACCCTAGTGACTTACACTTTTTGGTAAATGGTATTGCACTTTTCAATTATTATTAAAAATATTATTATACAGTTTAATAATTGAAAAGTGCAACACCATTTACCAAAAAGTGTAAGTTAGTAAAACTGAAAAGTGCAACATGGACTAGGGTGCATAACATGCACTCGAGTGCATAGCAGACCAACCCATAACTTTCACACCCTTAAAATGGAAAATCCTTTATAAAATCCACCCTCACAATAACCTCAATTTTACACAAATGTCATTACTTTATCTCCACACATACACAAAAGTCAACTCATTTCTTTATTTTATACATAAAGTTTTACAAAATTACCCCTCAAAATTTTACTCATTATTACACTTTCTTAATTTGCGTGCCCATCTACCTATGAAGATTAATATGGGACGGAGGGAGTACTATTTTATGCATACCAACAAGTATCAAACATCTTAACGATAGTACATTTGAAAAAAATTGAAAAAAATTTACTCCAAAAGCTACTCATGAGCTTTGACACAATAAGTATGATAGAGAAATAGTAATATACTGAAACGTGTAAGAGAGAGTAGTTTGTCAAAAAAAAAAAAAAAAATGAACGGCTTCTTTAGAACAAACAAAAAATGAAAGTTTGGATAACTTTCACTAGAACAGAGGAATCACGTGAAATTCGAGTTCACACAAGTTGGCTGAAAGCACCACATGATAATCTCCAAACACAACACATGAAAAGGAACCTGATTTGAATCTTGCCCCACACCCCACTCCACCACCCCATGATAGGTAACAACCATTACCAATAGCATCTTCATCATCCACCTTGCTTTTGAGTTACATTCTTTCTCACCAACACACACACACACACACTGTGTTGTCTTCTTCACAAAACTACCCCACCAATCTTCCATCCACATGCCTGTCCCATTCATTATCTTCTTCTCTGAGCTTTTTTGTCAATTTCAATCATTTCACAAAACAAAATGCCCATCTCTGATATCTCATCCTCAACTCAGACCATTCAGCTCGTTTCCAAGTCCGTCTCCAGACGACTGCTTTCCAAATTCTCCGATGTATCAGAGTTCGACTTCGACTACTCACAAAGCGGGCTGTGGTCGCCTCCGGTTGAGAGAAGCGTCTTCTTGAGCTCGCCAGGCCATATTTCAACTCAGGAAGACATGGCTGAAAGGCTAAGAGCTGCACTCGAAGCGCACAGCAGAAGAAGAAGATCCAGACTCTCTTTCAATGTACGTAAACACCTCTCAACTTCACTTAATCGACACATTGTTAGCAGAGAAACGACTCAATTTGATGCGTACTTGTAAATTTTGTGCAGGCATGTTTATGTTCTCCAAAGAGATGCTGAGTCTTTTAGGAATTCAAAGTTATCATATTCTGCACTGATTGTATAAGATTTAACATTTAACTACAAATATAATACTCTAATAATATTTGTATTGTAGCATAGTAACATACAGATGCATATAAGTCCCCTGCCTTTCTAAATACTCCCTCCGTCCCTCTTAAGGAATATAGTATAAAATGTGTAGTGGGTAGTCGAGATGTGTTAATGTACAAAAACGTCCCTAAAAGTAAACGTGGTTTAGTGACAATTGTTGTAATAGAATTAAACTATAGGCAACTTACCAAATGAGGAAATTGATTGGGACGGACCAAAACGTAAAGTGGGAACCTTAGAAGAGGACGGAGGGAGTACTAATTATAAGTTATAACAAGGCCCCAGCCAGGTTTGTACGAAGAATCTAATGCAGTCTCGATCAATCAGCAAAGCCTCTTGAAATCCTATTGAAGAATCTAAGCAGTTTGTGCTGGAATTAAACCAGACTAAAACGTATCACGTGACATTTATTTTCAGCCATTGGATTCTCAACTAGGAAAATAATTTTAGCATGCATTACAGGCAGCTTAAACTGTAAGGTTCTCTCAAATCATCGAGACGAACACACTAATTTTCAAGGCCACACAATGTTAAAGCAACAACCCAGTTGAGTTTCAAGCTACAGTGCAAAAACGAGAATATAAACGCACACTATAAGAAGGGGGTATATTAATGACGAAGTATGTAATGAATGTATTCAACACACCTTTTCATCGAAAAATCCAGTTGAGATGCTGATGAACTCCCTCCCTAGTCACGGCTTCACAGGGTGCCTCGTAGTAATGAATGCATTCAACGCACCTTTTCTTCGACGAATCCAGTTGAGATGCTGATGAACTCCCTCCTTAGTCACACTTCACAGGGTGCCTCGTAGCAAAAGCCATAGCTTACACTCGAGCTTGTCTTGTTGTACTGTTTTGACCATGTCAGGATGTTTAGGCTTTACAAAACACAGAAAAGGCTTCTAAAATCAATTGAAGGGATATCAATGTTTCATATTTCGGAGGTATTTCAATTACAGTAAAACATGTGGAATACAAATTTCAGCAACGAAACAATAAAGCTTCGATACTGTAATTTTAGAGTTATAAAACAGAAACACGTTTGGCCAAGTAACCAATGTTCTAAGAAAATACATCTTGACAACAGAATATAATCTTCCTATGTGTTCCCTACGTTTAATGTCTATGATTATATAACTACACAAATGACATCTACAATGTGAAGTTTCTTAAACAAACAGAAATACACCAAAGCTTATTTAACCCTTTCTCGATGATCTTCGTCGATCTCTTGAACATGGCTAAAACAAAGGCTGTACATGTACATAGCAGATCAGAATCACCAGACCTGTAAATTTCAATTGAAACAACTGAATCAATATTTTATCAATCTTTTTCACATAAAAAAGTAAATTGTTGGTGAAAGAAACCAGACACCCCAGTGCTTCTACTTAATCTATTACTACCTCTGTCCCACCATATATTTCCCATCTTTCCATTTTGGGTCGTCCCACTATATATTTCCCAATCTATTTTTCTCAAACTCCTATTATTTTATCATAACTCCATCTATTATTTTCTCTCTCTCAATCACATCACTTGTACTACAGATTTTGGTTAGCATATTAGCATGATACACCAAAACAACATAACGTAGCTGACTCAAACTAACTCACCATGCTTAGATTTAAACAGAAACAGTAGTTTTCTCCAATCTTTCTTTCCCTGTAATACCATCTTTTAGATTTTGGAAGTACACGTTGTAGTCCTTTTCTGGAGGAGGATTTTCTGGATCTACAGTATATGGTTCGCTGAACGGAATGACACTCTTAACCTGCACATGTGAGCAGCTTTTTTATTGAGAAGAGATACAATTTATTTGAAGTATCATTAAGAGGAAGAAATGAAAAGGCGCACACAAGCAAATAACTACAATTTGCATTTAAGCTGCTATGTAAGCACTGAACAAATAAAGAGGTTAAAGATAGAGACGTAATTCTCTCCAAAACAACATAACCCTTGAATCAGGAAATGTCTCAAAACAGAGGCAACTAGCTTCTAAAAACATACAATTCCCCTTTCTCAAACATAATGCACCAAAATTTAGAGACAAGTGCAATGACCTCAAATGTCTTGTCGCGCGCATAAGGACTTTCTAGAGCAGCAATACATATTCGAGCAACCTCTTCCCTGGAAATTTTCCCCTGCAAACCAAGAGTAAATAAGATTAGCTAGGTATCCTCTTATAACATAATACACTTGCTATAAATTTTCCATTCAATCTCATACTGTTATGTTGTCTCCTTGGTCAAAGATGAGATCAGCTCCAGCAGGTTCCTCAGTTAATGCACAGGGCCTGACTATTGTATATGGGATCCCGCTTTCCCTAATCAAATCCTCCCCCTGAGTGATGATTCACAAAAAGGACGCAAATTTAGCTGTAGCAAACATGACTTGAGCAGTAACAAATGGATAAAGTATGTATAGGAGAAAGAGTTTGATCAATCGGCTAAAGTATGTATCTATGATCAAAGAACAAACCTTCAACTTGTACGTGAGAATGTAATCCAATTCCTTATTGAGGCGCACAGCTGGAGGCTGCTTGCTCAAATCAAGGCCTGGTCTATCAGGTCTAGTCACCCCTGCTGAGCCCACGTGCACAAACCTGAGAGAGTATCAAGTCAATGAAAGAGAACCCACAAAATAGTACTCCGTATAACTCAACTTTTTAAGTGCAATATGCAATGGAAAAATTGTTGTATGGTTGAACCTGGGAGTGATTGGCTCCTTTAAGTAAGCTCGTATGCTTGATATTGGAAGCTGAAACGGACCTTCCACAAAAGTAGGGTTCAATTTCCCATCATACTCGAATTTGCTGAACATAAGCTGCAATATTATTGCATATAAACAAACTGTGCACAAGGAACAAAAATACAAAAACCAAGGGGATCAGAGTTACTTAAAAAAAAAATCATGGAAACATGCCTGCAACGATATAATTTCACTGGGATCGAATGGTGGTGCATCAGACACAGTTCGTGCTCGAAAAATAGGCCTCAAAGAAGAGAAAGGCAGGCGAACCTGAAAGCAATAAACTGAATGTGAAGAGTTCAATTAATATTTACAGAATCACTGATTTTGAATCGAGGGAAGCAAATAAAATGCTAACCGATTGCCATTGGTCCTTCACAGTGTCGAACCCTATTGTATATGCAACTGTATCCCAATCACGGCTAATTCGAACCATGAATTTATATCGACTGCCATCACCTTTAACGCGCAACTCAAGACCATCATATGCAGATAGATCTTCTGGTATATCAAAATTCTGCAGATTTGGTATAATTATTGGAATTTCAGCATTATCAATAACACAGTATTGGTGATTGTCTCCATTAGCTAGAAACCTTAAAATCTTAGTGGAAAATAATAAATAAATTAAAAAGAAGTTGGGACACAGCATTTCAAAGAACACAAAAAAAACGGAGATCCTAGTGGATAAAGAAGTACTAGACGAGGCTTAGTTAAGTTTCCATAAGTACGTATCAATAAGGGAAATGACAGGGAGAAGAGACAGATAAAACTATGATTTACCTTTGTTCGGATACTGGAAAACCCTCCATTGTTTGCAGTGGAAACAACTCCTGAAGAGAGCATTTAGATTGATTAAAAGAAACCAATAGCCACGTCAATACATGCAAAAATAGTGCCTCTTCAAAGGCTTTGAGATTTTCTGTATTGAGGGAGATAAAAACCTTTGAAAATTCCTGTCGGGCTACCATTTTCACTGCCATTAGGGTCAATTTGAAATGAACCTTCACTCACTCCCCCCATAACAACATCATCTAACGCACCCCAAGGAAGCTCTCTGGATAAATTACCTGTGCAGAATGGAAACATGTAAACCCACAAAAGAAGAGGCAAATTGAACATCAAAATAGCGTAACGAAAGCATGGCAAGCTATAATAATCCTTGAGCAGCTACATTTATAAGCATCCTTTCAGAAAATGTTCCTAAGAATTGACTTGACAATCACCAAAACCAGATGACTAGCAGTCTGGTGTAAATTATCCCTGCTAACAAGAAACGGTATTCACGATTTGACAGGTTAAATGACGACCATACCATCGAATCCAAATATCAGTTTTCCGCTACGAAGTCCAACGCTTTCCTTAACAGCATTGATCAAATTTGTCATCCCAATGAACTCAACCATCTCAGGGGAATCACCTTTAATCTGTTTTCACCAATCAATGAATAGCCAGTCAATATACAAGGGCATCATCATGAGGGTTTGAGTCACTTAATAAAAGCAAATACGAGTTTCAGATTTTTTTTAGGCAATCAATTACCAACCTCAGGTTCAAAGAACTTGATTCCCTACATAAACAGAAACAGTTGAAGACATCAGTCCAAGACCAATAGACTCAACATTAATAAGAAATATATCATAGAGCACAAAATGCAAAAGAAGCAAATGCTTTCATAACAAGCTAGATATGTTCGTCATCTGATTACGATTTTATAAATACCTGACTATATTTGGCCCTATCTGGAGTATCGCCTTCCTTTGGGCCAACAATGACTGAAATGGCATTAATCACCATTCGTACTCCTTTAAAATACTCGGGTACCAATGTGCTTGCTTTTGTAATATCTCCAACAATCTGATAAATAAATTGGACCAGAACAGAAAATTGGTTATCTTTTCACAAATTTAACTATTGCAGTTCATCAAACACATAAATAACAGGATAACAAATCTCCTCTTTGTCACAACATATAATGCATTCTGACATCTTCGAAAGCTGACTTCTAGAGGCTTCATGGTAGATATGTCACTAAGGAAAATCACGAGACAGCCAGTTTCCACAACTAACACTTACCAAGATAAGCATATCGTAATTACACTAATACAGAGAAGTTAAAGGTCAATAATAAAAAAAAAACCACATAACCATCAGGTTAGATATCTTAAAACATAAACATAACAAATACTTACAGTCTGCTGAGTCAAAAAACTATCTCAAATCAAATACGGGACTTATGGTTGGAAATGAGGAAATATTAACATCTTTCCCTGTTGACAAGGGATGAACTTATCTCTTATGAAAATCAGCATGCGTCTAAAAAGAACTGGCAAACATAAATTTCACAAATCATAATATTCTATTAAAATCACATAAAAGTTTGTCTAATTAATGGCTAATATGCAAGAAAATATATGTGTTGCTCGTAGAAATAATGGAAATGAGAAAAAACAAACATCAGGTAGAAATATTCTTCGCAAAGAAAACAAATAGCAGGCAAAAACTCACCAAATCAACATCTTCACCAAGCATTCTTTTTGCTTTTTCTTCATTTCTGACCTGAAGAAATGTCAAGTGTTAACTGGAATTGATAAAATTCAAGATATCTCTACACATTTCAGTTACTATTTTTAGTCACCCTCGTCTTAACTTCATTATTCAACATATCTACATATCCAAGAAATAAAAGGAAGCCATATGTATTAATATAAACATAAAGTACCAATGCACGAACTGTTAGCCCTTTTTTACGTAAGATGTCCACGACTCTTCTGCCAACACCGCCAGTAGCTCCAGCCACCAGTATTATCCCAGAACTCCCCATTGCTTTTACTGCTTCGCTAGGTGAGGGACCAGAGAGTTTCTCAATCAGAAATTCAAACAACTTCAAATATAAATGAAACTTGTCAGCCAAATAGTGTACAAGTATAATATAATATCCAAAAAGAATCAAGAAAGGATCAAGCAAGAAGAACCTTCGCAGGAGAGGGAGGCCCGTTAAAGAAATACAATGTTTTCAAAAATCTACCTACATCCCAACCTTTCTTTTCTGCTTCTGCACGAATGTGGCCTCTATTGGCTCTCAAGGGTTGGAACATTAACTTTTTCTGATAACAAAATGGCTGGAAATTACGCTGGAGAAAAGAATTCGGAAGGGGAGAACGAAACACCAAACTATATGGGGATGATGATGATGATGATGATACTATTGGTAATTTACTGCTGGCAAATGAAACGCCCTGCACAATCATATATGGATTTTGAACATTATGTTACACAAAACAACAAAATCAAGGCAATTAAATTCTATCAAAATTAACATACGAGGAATCACTATATTTATTCCATACACTTGTTGAAAACGCCTCTATTAAATCTCAGAACAGTATGATCACCAAAATTAGAACAATACTCCCTCCGGAAAGCTACCCAACTTTACTTTTTCGTCCGTCCCGATGAAAGCTACACATCCCCCTTTTTTTTAAACTCCTCCCCACATTTCATTATATTCTTCCCTCTTTCAATCACATCACCACTAATACATCAACTTATTCTACTCCCTCCTTCCCCTATAATTTTACCATTTTAGTTCGTCCGTCTATAAGTTTTTCATACTTTTATTCTTATTCACTATATATCTTACTTTTTCTCTCAATCGCATCACTTGTACTATATCTATTATCTAATCATTTTTTCTAATTTATGAGCCAAAAGTAACGGAAAACTTATAACCTGATTGACGGAGGAGCTACAGGGTAGATTTCACAGGACGGAGAGAGTACTTAATTCTGAAGCCACACACAAAACACATAATACAACTACAATTACAAATCACAATCACAGGCCATGAACGGAGAATAAGATAGCACCAGAACTTACCTGAATGTTGAGAATTCTGGCGTCCATTTCTATTTTCTCTGAAAATTGTTAACAATGGCTCTGCTGATATAGAAATAGTAACTGGAGTCATTACTCACCACATACCAGAGCTCTTCGAGGTATCAACTAAAAGCGCTAAGATATTTTTAATAGAGAAACGCGATTTTATCATTGGTGTAACAATTATAAGGAAGGCCCAAAACACTAATTAGAATCGGCCCATTAATTTTTATACACCCGGTGAGCCTACAATTTTCAGTATTGAAACATGTGTTTTTTTTATTCATAAATTAATTATTTAAAATTTTAACCCATTATATTAAAGGTGATAGATATATCATCATACCTTATGACCATTTTCCAAAAAAAAAAAAAAAAAAGGAATTATGTTGACCAACATGAAGGCATATCCAAAATGGATGCTAATTTTTTTGAATTTGTTGATTTGATAAATTCTTCCTTGCAAAGTTGCAATTGAGTGTAGATAGATATAATTGAATTTTAATGTTCAATTTATCCAATTAAACTTTAATTTAACATTTAACTCAATTTATTGAGATTCGATTTCAATTGTAAAGGTGCAATCAATTGCTGCGAGGATCACTCGTAGTTAACAAACTTGTTAGTACAACGGGTTCAGTAATACGTCATCATACTACAAGTCGTGTGGAATGGGTTGCGGTGAATTTACGCACATCTAAACCAACCAAGCAAACAACGTTTATATGCTTTGAGAATGTCACTGTGGAAGCTCGGATTATTACATAAACAAATCCAGTTTGAAGTTGCGAGTGGATGGATGATCACAACTAGTGCTGTAATTCGAACCGGCTCGTTAAGGCTCGACTCGTTTAGCTTAATGAGCCGAGCTCGTTAGATGCTCGATTTACTAACGAGTCGGCTCGAACTTGACTTGTTAGGTTCGATAACTATTTTTTTGTAAAAAAATCCATAGGCTCAGTTCGACTCAATAGGCTCGTTAACGAGTTGAGCCGAGCTCAATTTTTAACTCGGTAATGTTATCGAGCCGAGCTCGAACCTCAAATACTCGGTTCGACTTGCCTCGAATAACAGGTCTAATCACAACTTGTATCGTTTCCCAGCTCGACTAGTAAATGAGTCTAACGGAATTAAAAAAGAATTTTTTGAGTCGAGCTTGAGTCGACTCGTGGGCAAATGAAGTGTCTAACGAGTGAGCCCAGCTCGCGCGATTCGCTTAACAACACTCTGAACAGCAATAACGACGGATTGAAACCTGGAAATTCATCTCCAACAGAAGATCAACAGTTAAGAAACAAAAAAAGTTCCCATTGTTTGAAACACGATCAATTTACCATAAGTTGGGTGGAATTGGAGACTTAATCAAACCATAAACAACAATATATCGACTTCATATCTTCAATTTCTAAAATTAGCGTTTAATTATCCCAAACATGCTATTCAATTCAAATATATTCATACAAGGTAGAAAAAGCTATATTAATCATCAAATCCATTGAAACTTCAAACCTCACCATTAACACATCACTGAGATCACTAAATCCCAGCTACAGAGGCTACATACAGTACAAAATCGTTTCTAGAAACGAAAATCAGTTTTCCGAAGAACAATAACAAGTATCTACTGATTCTACTCAATCAAATTTACAAGAGAAAACCTGTGACGGTAATCGCGAAGCTTCAGATTTAGAAAAACACGTATCATCCAAAGCATCGCTCCGGCACCATCGGCACTTTGGATTCCGACTGCATTCAGATCTGGAGCTCATTTCCCCGCAGCTGCGCTTCGGATCGACCCGATTGTCGCTCTTAACCGTTTTGGTTTCTGAGCCGGATAATTTCGGACCGCGAATTTGATTCCGAGCAGCATCATTTGGAACAACGGCGACTGATGGATTCATCAGTAGCGAGATTAACCATAAATACATAGTTATCAATTTGAATATTTCCATAATTAGGATAACAGCGGAGATTTAGGTTCTGCGGATTTTTCTGCTTCGGAGAAAACAAATGATGAAGATTTGTTTTTCACGCAAAAATAAGAGGGCGGAATTGCAAAATAACTCTTCACTTGGGGGTAGTTTGTTATTTACGAAAAATTAAAGGGCAGTATTGCAAGGAAAAAAAAGGTTTTGACGCAAAATAAGGAGAAAATATCGATTTTGATCCATTAATTTAGATCGAGTCCAACTTTAGTACTCCATATTGTAACTTTTAATTTTTTTCAATTTTAGTCCTATACTTTGCACTAAAATTGAAAAAAAAATAAAAATCCCGCAACTTTTATTTTAAATAAAAAAATCCCAAAAATGATTTTTTTAAAAATCTAATATCCCATAATTTCTTAAATTAGTTAATTTACATACAATTTTAGTCTTTTTAAGTTCAATAACGAGAAAAATATATATATTTATGTCGCATAACTTTAACTTTTTTAAAAAAAATGTCATAAAAAAATTTAATTTACCTCTCATAATTTTTACGTCATTTTCTTTATTTTATAAATTATAAATAGTGATTTATAATTTTTTTAATCCACGTGATCATTGTTTTTCCACGCTATACAAGTTAAGATCGGACACATTCCAATTTACGTTAGTTATTCATAATTTTTATGTGCACGTGACAAAAGTGTGAGTGAAATGATATCGTTTGAGTGTCTTCAATAAAAAAATTGTATGTGAATTAATCAAGTTACAAAATTATGGGAGGTAAATTAAATTTTTATATTTTTTAGAACGTTTTTCAAATAGGTAAAAGTTACAAGTTGTAAATAATTTTTATTTCTCCTAAATTTGATACCCATAAGACTAAAATTAAGAAAATGCAAGTTACACGACTAAAATTAAGAAAATGCAAGTTACACAACTAAAATTGAAAAGGTGTAATGTTTTAGGACCGAAGATGCAAAATAACTCTCACTTGGGGATAATTTGTTATTTGCATAAAATTAAAGGGCAGAATTGCAAGGGAAAAATTATAAAAATAAAATCTCACTTGGGGATAATTTGAAAATGCAAGTTACACGACTAAAATTGATACTTTCAGAACTACAATTGAAAAAGTGTAATGTTTTAGGATCGAAGATGCAAAATAACTCTCACTTGGGGAAAAGTGTAATGTTTTAGGACCGAAGATGCAAAATAACTCTCACTTGGGGATAATTTGTTATTTGCAAAAAATTAAAGGGCAGAATTGTAAGGGAAAAATTATAAAAATAAAATCTCACTTGGGGATAATTTGTTATTTGCAAAAAATTAAAGGGCAAAATTATAAAAATAAAATGGCCCATGCAGGTCTCGAACCTGCGACCTTCGCGTTATTAGCACGACGCTCTAACCAACTGAGCTAATGGGCCAATTGTTAATCTATCAATTCATTTATTTTATATTCATAAAACCCAAATACCTTATGTAGAAGTCACCAATGTCGTAAATAAATTGGATTGGGAATGGGTTTGCAAATTCTTCATCAAAATTTCAATATCATACTGATTACCACGAAATTGGGGGAAAAAAGTTCGATAGTTTGTTGTTGATACTCTCTGTGAATTTCCCGGTGATCGATTTTCGATGTTAATCTGAACTTGAAGGATTGTAATCATCAGAGTCCAGCGGCTTTGTACACCTTTGATTGTCTGGTATGAATTGGGTGATTAGACTGTAAATTGTAATTTAGGCTTTGGTTGCTGGATTTAAAGTTTTGGTAGCTGAGTTTTTATGATATCTGTTTGATTAAACGGTGATGTTTGCGTAATTTTGTTTGTTTGTTGTTTTGGTTATTGTTATTGTTGTTGTTACTTCGATTATGTTATGAGGAAAGTATGGTTGAGCTCGATTACTCAGTGCTGCTAGTTAAGATGTTGTTTTTAGAAGACTCCTAAGTACTAAATACTAATCGAAAGGAGATTGAGGCAAAATCCTTGTTACAGTTTATATATTTAGTCCCTTTTCTCATGGCTGTCTTGTTTACATACTTTCTTGTATATATTGTTCATTGCTGTATATGATTCTCCCTTTTGTGGGGGGTTTTATTTTCTTTTTGTAAATACTTGTTTCTAGGAAACTGAGAAAGACAGAAATTTGATGATCAAGGGGTCTATTTGTCTTCCTCTTACAGTCTCACCAGTCACCACAATGTTATGTTTTAGAATTTTGTGGAATTCCATTATGCATCAGTTACTTGTTATCTTTTTGTGAAAGTGTTTGACTTCTTTGGGAGTATCATCCTTCACATTTTGCTGTGACTTATACCATTCTGCTGTTATTAGGATTGTGGTTTCCTCCCCTACAAAGAGTGGTACTATCTCTTGAATCCGGTGCTTGCTTTATATGCCAAGAAATGGATTCTTGTGGAACAAAAGGTCTTGAATCATTTAAAAACCATGAGGAGAATATTTCCAGTTGTAGAAGCTCCATGATTAAAGCTGAAGAATCTGTTTCTGACTGTTATCTTAAGGAAACGTGGCAGGAGAATGATGCAAAAGAAAATCCTGTGATTCTGCATGGTGACTCGGAAAAGTATCATGTTGATTCGGCTCAAATTCTAACCAAAGCCCATGATACGGGGAGAGACTCGGTACGTCAATTTATGGTCAATACTGAGAAAATTGATTCCGAGTCTTTCCCTGACGAGGCAGGGCATTCAATTCGTGAAAATAGTGATCTCAGAAACCACAGCACGCCTAATACTGGTGAATCTGGTTTTAGATTACCTCAATATGCAGGGGAGTCTAATAGTGTGAAAGAAGATCCAATTAGTCAACAAATGTCTAGGACTAAGGAATTTGATTATTCATTAACTGTAGAAAATGGTGAAGAGATCAATACTTTACATTTGAGCAATATAAACTTTTGTGAATCTATGTCACAACAAAATACATCAGCTGATCATGAGAAGGGGGATTTGGATGCCAGTAATAGCAAAGAGGAAAAGTTCTTTTATTATGACACACCGTTGCATGAAGAAACTGGGTCCTGGATACCTATTTCCGTTCCTCCAATGAATGAACATGAGCGTGAGGAATGGACAAGAGGGTTCTGCTCAAATGTTGGATACATTCCAGAATCAGATATGGGCTGGAATGAATGCATTGGAGAAGATAAAGAACTGACCATGTGGGATGTGGTGGTGGAGATGTTACTTGTAGCACGTGGAAAGCTGGATGCTCTTGCGTCTGGGGATATTGCACAAATTGCATGGATATCATCAAACCAGTTCATTGAGCAAGCATGGAAGGATATGGCTCAAACCCTGACAGAGGCAAATTTCTGTAATACCAGAGAAATTCTTGAATCGGAGCCACCCAAATGGTTGCCTGATAGCACAGCTGCTTCCTGTATGCTTTGCAGTGTGCGGTTTCATCCAATCATGTGCACAAGGCATCATTGTCGGTTTTGTGGAGGAATCTTTTGCAGTGAGTGTACCAAGGGAAGGAGCTTATTGCCCGAAAAATTTCGAACTGCAGATCCTCAAAGAGTCTGTGATGTATGCTGTGTGCGCCTTGAATCTGTACAGCCATACTTAATGAATCAAGTCAGTCGCGCTGCGCAGTTCCCAACACATGACTTAACAGACTTGAGCACTTTAAGATCTTGGGTAAATTTTCCATGGGGACAGTCAATGGAGTATGAGATCTACAAGGCTGCGAACACAATTCGTAGTTATTCTAAGGTATTACATTTGAGGCCAGTGTTTAATCTTATTCTTCTTTTTTATCTTGCTGTATCCAGATTAGGATGCAGTTGTGCATGGTAGTTGAAAATATGTTTAAATTATGTTGCTTTCCGTTTTGAACTGCACGTAGAATTCTTTGTCTGGCTATATAAGATGTGTTGGTTAATGAAAAATCATCACAGGTAAGATGTTATCATTAGTGAATTTGAATGGCAGGAGGTCATAATATTGAAAATGGATGGATGGGATATAGATTAGCTAATTTAATTCCTTAATCTATCTAAATCTCCACGGTGAAGCTTGATGCTGCGTAGTTAATCAGTTTTAGGAAGGGGGAGAAGCTAATTGTTTTCCTCTGTAGATCATGTTATTCTTCAGAAAATGTTACAAATTTGCAATCTATGTAGGTTGAATTTGACTTGCATTCTGTGATTTCTCAGGTAGGTTCTTTCAGTCAAGAGAAGAGAATACCAGAAGCCATCTTACGAGATGCAAAAGGCCTCGCAATACTTACAGTTGTAAAAGTTGGAATGATGGTTACCTACAATGTTGGAACTGGAGTGGTGGTTGCTCGTAGGGAAGATGGATCATGGTCTCCACCCTCTGCCATTTCTTCCTTTGGAGTAGGCTGGGGAGCACAGGTGAATTTAATTTTTACTTGCAAGAATCGCGCTTAATTAATGAGAATATCATCAATGAAGTAATTGTACATGATTTTTATGGTTTCAATTTTTGCTGTTTTATTGCTATATTTCTTCATAATGTTGTAGAATTATGTGGTTGTGTTTTATTTAGAGTCATTACCGCCATTTGATAGCAATAGTGGAGCTTCTAGAAGTTTTCTGGTTTTGTGTTTCATATTCATTGCTTCATCTGTAGGCTGGTGGAGAGTTGATTGATTTCATCATCGTATTGAGAACATATGATGCAGTGAGAACGTTCTGTCATGATGCACATTTCTCTATTGGAGCTGGTTTGGGTGCTGCTATAGGAATTGTAGGACGTACTGCAGAGGCTGATTTGAGAGCTGGTACCTCTGGACTTGCTGCTTGTTATACGTATAGCTGCAGTAAAGGTTATCTTCTACCCCGCCTACACTAATCTTATTACAGCATTTTAGTATTGCATGATTTGACGTATATGTTAACTTTGTATTTGCTGAATTTGGTAAGTGGCCGCCTGTCTCATTAACTTCTTCCAAATCAAAGGTGAAAAGTTTTACGCATGTTAATTATAGATACAAAAGGGCGAATCTCTCCTCTAACATAGATTGGTTTTATGAAATGTTGAAGTTGATGGGATAAACTGAGCGTTGTGCGACTTATTACTCTATATTGGCATAATCTTGTTGGTATTTGCAATGCAGGTGCATTTATTGGGTGCTCTCTAGAAGGGAGTGTAGTTACAACTCGTGGTCGAGAGAATTCCAGATTTTATGGTAGCCAATTGCTAGATTCCTCGGAAATTCTACTTGGTTCGTTACCTCAGCCACCTGCTGCAGCTACTCTATATCGTGCACTGGGAGACTTGTTTCTGCAGGTGGAAAGGTGAACACTTCGCATTTGTAAATTGAAATTGGATCACTTTGTATTATCCTCGTCATTCTTTCGTTGTATATACTCTCAATCGTTGCTCGAAACTGGTGGAAAAAGGCTAGAAGCTATTCATCTCAATTTGTAAAATATACTCGTGCTGATGGTGTACATAAGACAAGTGTTTTACTCTATTTATACTGTTTCATTGGGTGTTATTGAAGAAAGTTGATTTGAGTTTTGCTGTTTTCTTTAAATATCTGGATATACAAATACTGAGGAAAACATTTTAGGAACTGACCTGGAGAGCTAATTAGGGTTGTAAATGAGTAGAGTCGAGCCGAAGTTCAAGCTTGTTTGAAATATTATCGAGCTTTGAAATTATTGGGAGCCAATTTTTTTCGAATAATTTGACATTTTACACTAATTTTATAAATTATACTCCCTCCATTATGGTGAAAGCTACCGATGAGCTTTGGGTACGGAGATTAAGAAATGTGATATACTCTAATAAGTAGAGGTATTAGAAGTGATGTAATTAAGATAGATAATAATATAATGAAATGTGGGAGGAAGTAGAGGTATTAGAAGTGATGTAATTGAGATAGATAATAATATAATGAAATGTGGGAGAAAGTAGTTTGCTAAAAAAGAAATTGGTAGTTTTCATTAAGACGGACGTAAAAAGAAAGTTCGGTATCTTTCATTGGGAGTCTAGGGCGGAGACAGTATGTTTTTACTTATCGAGCTCGAGTCAAGCTTTAAAATGTAACGAAAAGATATATAATTCAACCTTGTTTAATATTTATGTCGAGCCAAGCTCAATCGAGCTTTTACTGAACGATCAAGAATTGAATATGAAATATAGTTTAATCACTATATTTGATTTTCAATACACACAATTGTATTGTTTTTGGACGCTGGATTAGCAATTTGGAAGCAAACATTGTTTTAATTATAAAAATGTGGTAATATATGTATGTAAAAAGAAATTGTATTCACGAAAAAAAAAAAAAAAAAAAAAAAATAGAAATGCTTGTCTAAGAGGGATCCACACGATGCCAGAATTTATCATCTTTAGACATCCAAACTACAGTACATTTTAGTTACAAAAATCACAGAACACGCAAGCACAAGGATCGCTATTCAACATAAAAGAATAAAAAGAATTTGCAGGTTAAAAATATGGGAACATCCAAATCTGCTAAAAATCTGCAGGGCCTACAACAAGAGCTATTTTATACTTTAACCTTTGTATCCTTGTACGGCATAATCGAAGAACGAGAGAGCTTAAAAATATAAAAACGAGAGGGAAATTCCGATCCCAATTTCGCTGTTTCATCGGTGGCTATAATTAGTAGTACAACAATGTGAAGCAGCAGCCGATAGCATCTTACGAGAGTTCTTTTTCTTTTTCGTATCACCTGAAATTCACCATACGGCATAATTAGTTGGAATTCACCAGAAAGATGATTATCTTTCAAACAACTTGGAACAAATGGATTGTTTTATAGAAAATACCTGGTGTTAGAATTCCCAAGAGTGAGCTCAAGGTCGTCGGGAACACACTCATCGTGTATTCTCTCGCCTTCCCATGGTTTCACTATTCCCATAGGATTATTTCCAAATGCAAACTCAGCAGCTATTGCATCCGACATAGGAACATCAGCTGTCTGGTCAAACCCTGCTCTAATAGCCGGAGAGCATGTACCACTTTGCCCAGGGGTCCACATACGGGATCCCCCATTCGACAACGGTTCCTTGAAACCAAATGGATTTGCTGAGACAAGGCTGAACGTCGGAGAAGAAGGCATATCTTGAGGAGTCTGAACACCGGAAAGCCACCCCGAATCGGGGGGAGTCTGTAGACCAGGACTTTGAGGAGTAGACGATGGTAAAAACGGGTAATTTTGGCCACACCAGGCAGAACCGGCTGTAGGGTCATCCCAGTTGCCCTGCATTCTAGGAGTGCGTGCAGTGGGTGAGCTCAATGGGGGTGTAACTGGAGCACTTATCGAACCCCCAGGGATGTAAAGTTGGTGGGGAAGCTTAGACGAAGGTGGTATTGAGCCAGATGACAGGTTTTTTAGCCAAGGGATAAGGGAGTTGGGATCAGCAGTATTGTTGGCATTAGTGGCATAATGGGACGAAACAGGGCTTGCAAAAGAAGACGATGCAGGGCTGGGATTGAAAGAGGCTCCTGGGCTTGGTTGATATGATGTGCAAGGGCTTACTGCAGATGAACCCATTATATCCATGCGTACGACGGGTCTGCAACCCTGCAAGTGATGGAAACGGTCAAGATAACAGACGCTACAAAACGGCATACAGAGATAAAACTATAAGAAACTATCATGCCACTGTCGATAGACTACGACCGTTTCGACTTTGTACACTTTAGTAATGGTGGTTGCTAGACAAAAATTAAATACCGTCCATATCTTTGATCTTTCAAGAAAAACCTTCGAGTGTGTGTGTGTGTGTGCGTTTATTTTTTAGAAACATTAATCCATAGAGTATACTCAGCATGTGCTAATACTAGCAAAATAAAGGTACAAGACAGACAGCCCCACGAATACAACAACATTAGTAAGGTTCATCCCCCCGTTAATCAAATATTTAGTTGTCGGGTTGGCAAGTTGGCAGATGTTATTTATATTCACATACATTATTAGTAGTTTAGACTTAATAATGGTGATAATAATAATTCCTAATTTATTAAGCAAGTGGTTTGTCTTGAACCAAATTAATTTTTCACCAAGGGCTGAAATGGAAAATATTTACTATTCAATTTAATAAAAGAATATACTGTACTATATATTTATTTATTTATATATACATACCTAAATCCATTATGCATGAACGCATTTATTACACATACGTTCTCTTATGGGTAATATGTGGCTGTAAATGGTTCCAATATAAACTAACTGCAAGCCACCCAATTGTAGATTAAATGTAATTAATATCAATTTGATGGAATTTAGATTAACTAGTAAATGAATCATATTGGTCGATTTTTTTATTTTTTTTAAATAAAAATCTTACTATGGAGTATTATGCAAAATGAGGGAAAAGGGGAGGAATCTTTTTGAGGTACGTGAGCTTCAAAAAGTAAAATCACATTCTCAAATTATCTTATCGTACGCCGTGCATCACATGCTCATGACAGCAGAGCAGTTGACAACTAATCACGCACTGACCTAATAATCTCCCAAATAGCTACAAAGAAATCTAAATTAATAATTAAGGAGCTAAGATTAGATCCTAAGGCCACTCAAACTATCGTGCGCCGAATGCGTACAGCGCACTTTACGCACCGTTCCCCAAAGGCCTGCAGTAGCATCTGCAGACCTGATCAGTTATGCAAACGTCACACACACGCACCACGCGCATTTTAGCACACACCAGCACCAGAAACGAAAATCGCAATCCCTAAAATTTCTCAAGATGAGATCTACAGTTCTACACACACGCGAAACCTTGCTAAAGCTAAACCAAGTATTAATTGACTGATCGTAAATTCGTAATCGTAATCGTACCTTTCTATAAGTGGTTCCATCGTCTTCGACGATCCATCCAGCTTCATTGCAGAGAGCTTTTAGTACTTCGTTGTTGTCACAGTGCTTCGGGAGCTTGTAGTTACCGTACATCCTCAACCCGGAGAAGATCTTCGCCGCGATCGCACGGCGGCGACGCTCTCTCCGCTTGTTGTTCTCCCGCTCCTTCCACGTCGGAAGCCGCGAGCCTGACGTCATCGGCGATTCACGGCGGCGGAGTCCGATACCGGAGAGAAAGTTATCGGCGAGATGAACCGGAGACTTTGAACCGGGTTCGTGGAAGGGGGGTTTTGGTTTAGTGTTATGACTTATGAGTGAGAGAGAAAAGAAAAGAGGGTAGATAAATACTAATAGGGGGTGGTATAAATTGGGGCGGGAATTGGGGCTAATTACGAGAGTGCCACTGGGGGGTGAGTTTAGTAATTTGGTTAAATAGATTAATATTAATAGAAAGGCCTGGAAATGCGGGTCGTGCACGTGTTTAGTCTTTTTGAAGTGGGGACAGGTGTTGGGAGTGGAGTAGAACAGGTGCTTGGAAAGTAGTAGTATGAAACATGAAGCATGGGCCTGGGTGGCTGTTTGGACGGGACGGAAAAGGAAAACGTCGTATAATTTGCAAAGATAATACTTCCTCCGTTCCGAAATACTTTTCATAGGTGAGTGGACATATTGAATACGTAGTACTCCCTCCGTCCGCCTATAAGTGTTACGTTACTTTTTGGCACATAAATTAAGAAAAGTGATTAAATAATAGATATAGTACAAGTGATGTGATTGAGAGAGGAGAGAGATAGAGAGAAAAAGTAAGATATAAAGTGAAGTGTAAGAAAAAGTACTTACCAAAAAAGGTATGGGAAGCTTATAGACGGACGGACTAAAATGGTAAAATGGAAAGCTTATAGGCGGACGGAGGGAGTATTACTTATCGACACATAAATATACATAAATCAACTCATTTATTTACTTTATACATAAAAATTTATTAATATATGTATTTATTTACCTATTAAAGGGGAGTATTATGGAACGGGAAACTACTACTCCCTTCGTTCGTCTATAAGTTTTCTAGTTTGTCATAATGGTTTATTCGTCTATAAGTTTTTTAGTTTGTCATTTTAGTTTATTTTTTATTCTTACACTTCACTTTATATCTTACTACTTTTTATCTCTTTCAATCACATCAATTGTATTATATCTATTATTTAATCACATTTTATAATTTATATGTTCAAAAGTAATGGAAAAGTTTATAGACGAACGGGAAGAGTAAATTTATAACTAGTGAATTAGCTTTTATTATTAGAACGGGCGAAAAAAAAAATTGTAACTTTCACCGGGATAAATTGAGTATTTTACTTAACCTCGTGAACTTGTCGATTCAAGTATTACTTAGTTCAAGCTCGATCAACTCAATTAGTACTCGAGCAGATCGAGTTGAAAAGTTCGATTCAAGTCGATTTTGAACATTTTTAAATTGATAAAGTTTTATGTAAACTAGTTTCTATATGTATATATATAAAGAACATTATTATAAAAGATACAAATAAAGCAAACTTGTGTGTAAAAAAGTACTTGGATAATGAAAAAGTCCATAATTCTATGTTATATTCAGAAATTTCCTTAAGGTTGTGTTTGGATGGAGGTATTTGATTTGAAGAGGTATTTCAAATGAAAGGTTTTGAAAATAGATGGATTTCAAATGACATGATTTTAGTGAGGATTTCAAATCCTCTCAATTTTAACTATAAATTGTGTAAGCAAAAATCTGAGTATTTGAAGTGGAGTGGATTTGGATGGTGGATTTGAAATTCATGAGCCCAAATCCACCCAACCAAATGCAACTTGAAATTTAGTAATTATTATTTAAATTTTAAATTATTTTTTCGTTCACTTTTTTTTTTTTTTTTTTTTTGAATTACATTAAATACTCATCCCTTTTCCCCTCTTATTTAAATAAAATTTAGATATATTATGTTGTATTAGATCCATTGAATGTATAACAATATTGTGGGCCACAGATGCAAAATGCATCAGCTTCAAATATTTAATTAGATTATTAATGCCTATTTATTTATTATTTAATTTAGTAGCATTAAGATTTTATGAGGATGCTAGATTTATACATTTATGTCGATAATTTAATTAAGCCATTATGGCATATGTATTAAAAAATTCAAATGAAGGAAAAATAACAATAATTATTTTGTTTTATTAATTTTGCCAGCATATAATTAAATTGATTTATTACGTTACATGCAACTATACAAGTGCATGTAAAATATAGTACTAAAAATAAGAACTTTAACTAAACTATTTAATTTTTAATTAAATAAAATTATTATCAATAATGAGAAAATTTGAGTTTATTTAAATAGGTTAGCATAACATGGTATATCAATTCATGTGTTTCACCTGATTTTCATTCCTAAATTTTTAACATGTTTAGTCTTCATTATTACATAAATTACTCCTTATGTTCATTTATAAATTTTTCATTATTTTTGAACACATAAATTAAAAAAAAGTGATTAAATTATAGATATCTACATTTGACTTTAAACACAGATTAAGAAAAATTAATAAATATGATAAAGTTTAACTAATATACCTATTTTACCCTTGATATTCCATAAATTTGGTGTAAGTTTCAAAACAGTTGATTCTTAAGAGTAATTATGGAGTTAGTTTAATTAAAGTTAAAATTATCAATAAAACATTTAATATTTAAGTAAAAAAAGAAATATATCTTTGTGAGACGGAGAAAGTATAATAAAGTGATGTGATTGAGAGAGAATAAAATAGAGGAAAAAAGTAAAATATAAAGTGAAGTGTAAGAATAAGAATAAAAAATTAAAATATGCTGGAGTATGAGAAGCTTATAGACGAACGAAACAAAATGATAAAGTTATAGACGGACGAACGGAGTAATAAAGGTGTAAGGATAAAAAAATTAAAGAATTTATCAAAAAAAATATTAAAAATTTATACACCCACAAATCAAAATAGTAAAATTGAAAATTTATAAACAGACGAGGGAGTAGATAGTAAAACACAAAATGAAACACGAAAAAAATGATAAGATTAGCCTCATCATGTCTTAACTTGGGTTGAAATTTCGAAATTAACATTAAATAGCATGGAACGCGGACAACTGGAAGTGGGACCCAAGTGTCGTAATCCTAGATTCAACTACTTGCACGTGCGCAGCGGATTAGGACTTTTAAAAAAAATTAACTCTATTGGATTATCAAAATTATGTCCGAAGAGTGAAGGACTTTAATTGTGGGCTCCACTATTTTTCGGTGCCTTCATTTTCTTTTGAAATTTCTGCATTTGTTTACATGGGTTTTTTTTATCGTAATCAAATTATACTCCCTACTTTTTAACTAATTTTAAAATAAGTGTCATTTTATGGTTTTTTCTTTAATTTTAACTATTTTATACTTATTCGTTTACCATAAATATGTTTATACCAAAATTAATTTAATTTATAAATACTAGCTACATTCTTAACTACATTCTTTATCAAATAAAATTTCTATATTAAAATTAGTTATAATTAATTGAGGGTGATATCGACCGCAATTTATAATCTTAATTTGTTAAACAAAGCCAAAATGACACTTATTAAAAGATGGAGGGAGTATGAAATTAATATGTCGAATTGGGTCATGTGCCATTGTATGAATCTATTATCTGTTATACATATTTAAAACAATTAAATTATTTTTTAAATTGTATTTTATGTATTTATTATATTATCATTTTTTAATATAAATATTTTATTTTTATTTTTTATTTTTAGGGATTAAAGTTTTTTAATCCTTTGTATTAATTTTGAGTTTGGTCCCGATGGAATACACATTTTGATTTTAATCTCATAAGTTGATTTAAATTTTGAATTCAGTCCAATTACCTACCATTGCAGATAAATAAATCGGTCAAATCATTTTTTTATGCATTTTTTTGCACATGAACAAATTTACAATTATTCACGGTTGATTTGAATTGCACACGAACTAAAGATTTGACTGGTTCATTTACCTGAAATTATAGTAATTGGACTGAATTCAAAATTTAGGCAACTTATGAGACTAAAATTAAAATATGTATTCCATCAAGACTAAATTCAAAATTAGTCCAACTTGAAGGACTAAAAAAAACTTTAATCACAAAAATTAATTTAGACTTTTAGTTTTTAAAAAAATTTGACAATTTTTTGTATGCAATTGAATATATACATACAATTAAATTTTAATAATAAAATTAAAATCGTAATTCAATTGTACCATCAATTGAGTGTACAACAATGTGACTCTTTTTCCCGTCCATTAGAATCATCAATCATGGTATAGGCTACTTGAATAGTAATCATGGCTATCCCTACAACCGTTACCAAATTCTTCCCATTGCTTGGATTTACCACCAAAATCGTAATCATTTTTTTCCTCTTCAAGAGTTTTTTTTTTTACTTTTTAGGCTAAATATCCCTAGTAAGATATGTTACACTAACTTTGTGTTTCTCCAATCAAATTACCTAAAATACCGTTTTATATATAAGATTGTTTTACATAAAAGTAAAATTATAATAAAAAAAATTAATCTGAATAAATACAAATATTGATTTTAAGAGTCATTTGAATGTAATGTGACTAATCAAAATAAAATATTTGTAAATAAATGTAAAAAAATGAATATCAATTGTGAAAATAAAACTATTAATCATGAACATTAAGAAGAAACGAATGACGAAACTTTATATAGGCAAAAAATCTAAAGTAAGAATTATTTTAAACTAGATGACTCCCGCGTATTACGCGGTATATTTGATAAAAGTTATGGAGTAATATTGAAAATAGTATAACTCATATTGAATATTTTTTTTTAGGTATAATTAGTATGATAAAATTTATTTTATCAACTAATTTATAATATATATTCAATTACTGATAAAATTATATACAAATGAATTTATCTTATTAATTAATTAAATTGATATATTCTATAAAATGTATAGATATATTTTTAGACAAAAGAACATAAAAGAGAACTTAATCAAAATAAGATATTAATTGATTTTAATTTTAATTTAGGTATGACTTTCCATTTTAATATATCAATGACATATGTATTAACCAATAGTTTAATTACACATTAAATTTTTTAAAAAATCAATTTAATCTCCATGCGACACATCATCACATTTAACCATATGATGACACGTGTCAAAACTAAACTCCCTATATAGGGGTGATTATCACCCAAAAATGTTTTTTATTTTTTTTCTTCCTTGTCTAAAGGAATTACTATGGTTATTTTTTTTCTAACGTAAATTAATTGAATTTGAATATTAATTGTGTCTGATTTCATACTTTCAATAGTTATGATATTATTGCTGTAATTTTTAAGAATGATTGTGATTTTCATATATATATAAATTGGACCGACTAAACGGCCTAGACCCTAGAAGATCCAAAATCGTCTGATTAGCAATCTTCAGACATTTTCATATGTATAAGTTTTTTTTTTTTTTTTTGAAAGGAATATGCCCACACAATTAGACAAACACACAATCAGAAATATCGTCACCAGTCCAATCACGAGGACAGGGAGAGTTGTACATAGAAGTGAACTAGTCTATGTGTGGGATGTAAGAAATGATGTCTTCCATCCATCTCCATATGATCCGCAAAAACCTTGCCTCAACACCCGAAAAGATGGATCAATTCCTAATGGCAGCCGCCGCGTCTTGTGAGTCCACTTTAACCCTAACTCTCGAAATCTGTTTAAAGACACACATTTCTTGTTCCGTTGCTATCGCTGTCAGTTCGACCCCTAGAATAGTATTAGACGAAGGGATAACAAAACTTTTTATCTCTTTTTCATTCTATTTTTTTCAAAATGAAATTGAGCGACGTACATTATAACATTTACAAGTATTTTATGCAGACGGAACCGCATATCACAAATCCAATGAGCAAATTAGCGGCAAAATCGGCGGGAGTGTAAGAAGTAGGATATGGTCGGCGTGGGGGCCTTTAGTGCTACTAAAAATCTAAAATGGGCCCACCTTAATAATGGTTATACTGTTACACACGATATGCTTGTCATCATCTACCTTGCCAACATGTACTGTAACACGCTTTTATCGTTAGAGCCCAACCCTTTTTTTTTGAGCTTGTGTTGACTAAGTCCAAGACGGGTCTTATTCTTTGAGACGAGTTTATTTTAATTTGATGTAAAAAGTGACATTCACGTCTGTTAAAAATATTACTCCCTCCGTCCCATAATTACTTTCACACTTTCCTTTTTAAGACGTCCCACAATTACTTTCACACCCTTAAAATGGAAATCTCTTTATATACTTCACCCTTACAATATCCTCAAATTCACACAAATGCCATTACTTTTTCTCCACACATACCCAAAAGTCAACTCATTCTTTTACTTTATACATAAAGATTTACAAAATTACCCCTTAAAATCCCCACTAAATTCATTTTTCTTATTCCGCGTGCCACTTCACATGTGAAGATAATCGCGGGACGGAGGGAGTATCACTTATGTACAATACTTTTATTGTTACTGTCCTTTTTTGGGGAAGAGTTCTTTCTTTTTCTTTAAACAACGTACACACTCTATCTTATATAGATAAAGTGAGTTGACTTGTGTGTATGTGTAATGTGTGGGCAAAAAGTAATGTCATTTGTGTAAAGTATATGATATTGTTAAGGTGTGGTTTATAAATGATTTTCATTTTAAGTGTATGAAAGCTATTGTGGAACGGAGTAAATAATAATTTATACATTTTTTATAAGAACATTTCGAAATAATTTGTACACTTAAAATATATTTTTTTTTTATAAAAACTTCATTATCACAATATTCACAATTTTATAAAAATAACAGTAGTTATATTTGTATTTACACATGCATACTATTCAACTTATACATAAAAATTTACAAAATTTCACTCATTATTCCACTTTCTTATTTTATATAATTGGTTATTTCATAATAAATTAAAATGAAATCAGTGATACTATAAATAAGTCACTTTTTTTTTCTTTCACTAAATTGCATTGTGCAATTGAATTACAATTTTAACTTGATTCTAATTTAATAAATAGAAAAATTAATTAAACAATTAAAATTACATTTAAATAACTTAAAATTTAAGAGCTTGTATATAACAATTTGCATAAATATATTTTTGATTTGGGGTGCACTATCCATCTAAACATGAGAAATCGAACTGACCACATATATATTTTAAAACTATTTTATTTATTTGTTAGGATATATAGTCCATTATTGCATTTAGATATTTCAGCAATAGGAAATGGCAACTTTATATTTTAATTATTTTTAGTTTTTTTTTTAAGATGAGAATTACAATAATAATTTTAGATATTTTAATTATTTCAGCCCTAATATACACTCTCACTTATCATTTAAGGAATTACAATAATAATTTTATGAGGTATTTGTAGTATTCATTATGGATTTGAGTATTTGTAGTGAGTTTACTAATTAGTTTAGTATTTTTTTAAAATCATTAAAAAGTATACCTAATAAAAAAAATATTATATATATATATATAGAATTGTGAGCATAATTTTATGTGTTTTTTAGGCCAATTATATGATTTTATGTTATACTAACAAGTCTAATGGCCCAAATCCAAAGAAAAATGGGCTTTTTAATATCTTAATGGGCTAAATATCTGCGGATTAAGAGATAGTATTGGGCTACCACTGCATGTCTGGCCCATAAAAAAATCTATAACTCTCTCTCCCATTAATTTTGTCGTAAACACGAGTTTTAATGTAAAAATTGTTTATTATTATTAAATGTGATAAAATTACTTTTTAGAAGAAATAGTATGAGTATTTCAACTCCATCAGTCCACAAATTTGAGCTTTGATCTATGACGAAGCTGAACGTTCGAGTGTCCAAATTCAAATCCATGTTTGAACTATATAGTATGTGCTACATGTTTTGTGTTGTACATAAAAAAACACTAATACTTGAAATTTGTTGGTTTTTCACCTGAAATTATGCAAAAATGATATTGCATAAAATTCATAGCATTCTTACATCGAGTATACAAAGTGCTGTCTAGTTTCTCACGTAGGCCGTTTCACTAACACTGTGCTTAAACTACAAACACTAACAGTGACGTATTCATTCCGCAGGCAAAGATCCAACTTTACCTTTTTTCGTTCATGTTCGTGTGTCCTGGTCGTTATTGCTATGTTAAAAACTTTTCTTTTTTGAAAAGCCGCTAAAAGAAGAAAAATTTATGTATTGAAGTTTTTAGTATAAAAAAGTATGTTTCTTTGAAGGTTCTAGATAGAAACAATGAGAAAATAGAAGATAAAATTTAGAATTCTAAAGAACATGACAAAACTATTTCCAGTAATAGAAGCTTCAAAATAGTTAAGGACGTAATTGAATACGACTTCAATTTCCAGTTCTAATCACACGATTTTCCCATCAATTTTCAAACCGTAAACACGACTTTATTCGTTGTCACTTCTCTTCTCGAAACAAAAACGCGTCGAAAATTAATTCCATGCAATTGCCATGCACTTTCCCTTTTCGCAATCAAATCCTCAAAAATACTATTTTTAGAAATTAGAAATGAATTAATGAGCCTAGTCACGAAAAAAATCTAATCTTTGTTATATTATAAAATCGTACAAAAAAAGGACGAATTCTTATAAGTTAAAATTATAAAGAAATGAGAATAAAACATTTAAAAAAGGGTTTGAGATCACCTGTTGCATTTTTTATGTTTCACGATATGATCTATTGACATTTGTCATATTAAAAAATAATCAATGTATCATAAAAATGAGAACGACACGTATTAAAGATTCGGTAGAATGAACACTAAGTGGAACATATAAATTTGGAAAAGATCACATGTTCCAATTTTGATATTCCACGTCTTATTCTAATATTGAGATGATTGATATGTGTCGTATTAAAAAATAATCAACAATTTATAATATGTTTTTTTTTTTCAATTGTAGCGACTTACACTTTTCAAAATAATATTTTCAGTTATATTGACGTACACATTTTGGTAATGTTATATTGCACTTTTTAGTTATATAGACGTGCACTTTTCAGTTACAATAACTTACACCTTTCATTAAATATTGTGTTACACTTTTCAGTTATACTGATTTGCACTTTTTAGTTATATTGACTTACAGTTTTCATTAAAAACTGTGTTGCACTTTTCAATTATATTGACTTACACTTTTCATTAAAAACTGTGTTGCACTTTTCATTAAAAACTGTGTTGCACTTTTCAATTATAGTAAATTTACAATGATTTACATTTTTCAACATACACGTTTAAAAAAAATATATGAAAAAGTTAACGGTCAATGATTGACCGTTGACTTGATCAATTCAGATTCTTGTATAGAATCGATTATATATAAAATTTTGACTTTATAATATTGCGAATGACACGTGTTAAAAATTCAATCGATGGAACATTAGTGAAATAGGGGAATCAAACCGACGTAAATTGGGAGGACTCCACAAATTCGGAAAATCCGGAGAAAAATCAGATAAATGATGTAATTAATCATACAAAAATTGACTTTGGACAGGCATGCCGTGATAAACCCACTACGCGTAATATCTAAATCAACAACTGAACCAACGGTGCCGTTTTGGGTCAACGTTCTATCTTGACCTAATATTTGATTAAATAAAAAATAATTAAATCTATCAAAAATTACTTGAGGATTAATTCTATTGCACATGTATTCATTATGTGGAGGGAATTATATTCTATTATTTTTAAGGCAATATTTATATACACTTGTCTAGTTTGGGACGGGATCTCCTGTTACACAATGGTATTACATCTCCTGTTACAATATTTAGATTTGCGCCACGTGTCCATTCATCAAAATTTACAAATATAAGAATAACACCCTAACATAACCCTTTACCCTATTTAAGGAATGATATTAATTAATTAAAATAATTTCCTTCCAAAATTATATCCTACAAAATCTTATAAATATCTATAATAATTTTATATATAATTGAAGTCACAAAATATTATTTGGAGTGCATATATTAATTAACTATAACATCAATTATTATTATTATATAATTAATATTATTATTATGGAGGTCAAAAGAAAAATATAAACTTAACCATTTAAAAATATTGGAGTATAAAAATTTACAAGCTCTTAAAATACACATAAAATTGATAGCATATAATATTATAATTCTTTAGATAACAAATAATCTTAAAAAATAAAAATAAATTGGAAGAATTAAAAAATTATGCATAATAATAAATATTGTAAAAATTATACTTCATGTTTTACAAACAAATTCCCTATACAAACGTTAATTATAATAAATTAAAATTACATAAAAATAATAATATAAAATGACACACTTATAATATATACTAATTAATTATATATATTTTTAAATACCTATAATTCTACGTATAAATTGCTATAATTCTTAACATCTATAATTAATTATTATATAAAATCTATAATTCTGGTTAAGTTTATATTTTTCTTCTAACCTCCATAATAATAATATTAATTATATAATAATAATTGATGTTATAGTTAATTAATATATTCGACTCCAATTAATATTATTATTATAGATATTTATAAGATTTTTTGGGATAGAATTTTGGAAGGAAATTATTTTAATTAATTAATATCATTCCTTAAATAGGGTAAAAGGTTATGTTAGGGTGTTATTCTCATATTTGTAAATTTTGATTGATAGACACGTGACGCAAATCTAAATGGTGTAATAGGAGATGTAACATCATTGTGTAACATGAGATCCCGTTCCGTCTAGTTTATACCATAGTTTCAAATCGAAATCTCGCAAATATATAATGCTCATTAAACACGAAAGAGTGTTGATAGCGTGATATACTTATTTATTGAAAAGTGCATGTAATAGTAACACTTTTCGATAAATACTAAGAAAGAAAATAAAGTCGCAAAAAATATAGGGAGGATTTAAACTGTGAACCTTGCGTTTAAGAAAGGGTGTTTTCCACTATAGTGCTACTATATTTACTAATTAATTGAATTTTTGTACTCTCTGTCCCGGAATAACTTTCATAGGTAGGTGGACACGTAAATTAAGAAAGTGTAATAATGAGTGGAGTTTTGAGGGGTAATTTTGTAAAACTTTATGTATAAAGTAAAGAATGAGCTGACTTTTGTGTATGTGTGGAGAAAGAGAAAAAATAATGGCATTTGTGTAAAATTGAGGATATTGTGAGGGTGGAGTTTATATAAAGGGTTTTCCGTTTTAAGGGTGTGAAAGTTATTGTGGGACGTCCCAAAAAGGAAAGTGTGAAAGTTATTGTGGGACGGAGGGAGTAGTATATAACGAATTCAAAGCTCCGTTGAGCACTATCCAATAGTGTAGTGAAGACAAAATCGTTATTTGACTCCGATTTAAAAAAACAGTAACCCTAAGTAGTAAATTTTAACATAAACATGATAAAAATATGCCCATTATGAAGATTAGAAAAATATGAGTGGAAAATATACTCATGGGATAAATCTTTATTATGGTATATATAGTGTAGGAAGCTATTAATTTGCAAATTACCATTAATATAAATAATGTTTGTTTTAGTTTAATTTAATCACAAAATATTCTATCCATTAGAATTTCATTAAGGGCACCATTTTTTAATTTAAAAAAAAAAAAAAAGATGGTCTAGACTCTAGGCTAATTGTAGATTATCAAATAAAAAATGACACATTATCTATATATTTAGTGGGGTTTGGTGAGAGTGATAATGACTATAATCATTTATTTAATTTAAACTAATTAATTAATTAATCACCTGCATCAGCATGCGAATGATATTATTAGTTGTACTAAATTTATCTCCTTAATTTCACCTTTAAAATAAAAAAATTATCTCCTTTCATTTGACTAAAAATAAATATATTCACAATGTGCATTACTGAATAAATTTAAATTTTAAATTCAGTATAAAATTAGGTAACCATTAATCTTATTTTGTATATATATAATTTTATTTTTTAATTATTTCTTAAATTTTAATCGTCTAATATTAAAAAGTTCTCATCAATATATGATGTGAACGCTGAATACTTTTGACTTGATATTTTAATGTGTAAAAGTGCAATTTTTTTAAATTCAATTTCCAACAAAAAGGTGCAACTAATTAGCTGTACATAATGATATATTTGGAGGCATGATTAATGATTGTATCTACTTACAGTAAATTAGTTATACAATGATTAATAATTTAATGGTTAAAAATGGAAATATACCTAAAAACAAAATATACCACCTCTATCCCATAAAAATAGTGACATATATATATATCTTTTTTTTTTTTTTTTTGATGTCCTATAAATTATAGTCATATTTCCTCTTTTACTTTAGTATTAAATATTTTATTATCAATTTTATCCCTAATTAATAAGAGTAATTAAAGTTTAGCAAATTTTGGAGTATGAGATTTCAAGGACAAAATTGACGCATTAGCTAAACTTGACTACATTTATTGATTTTTCTTAATCTGTATGTAAAGTCAAATATTGACTATCTTTGTGGGACGAAGAGAGTATAAATTTTCAGTTATTTTTGTGCACATAAATTAAGAAAAGTGATTAAATTTAAGAAAGAGAGAAAAAGTAAGATAAAAATCATTGATTAGAAATCGACGGTTAGGGTTTGACAAAATTTTCAACCGAAATTGAACCGTCGAACCTGCGTTGCTGTTATGGTTTTCGAATCATCGATTTGACGTTTCTTTTTCACGCTCGTTTTTTGTTCATTTTAACTCTTTTTTTAAAATATATTAGTAGATTTTAATACAAATTATACAACTTAAATTTATACTTAAAAAAAAAATTTGTATATAAAAAAAAAACCATATCGGCGGTTTCGATTTTTAAAAATCCGTAGCCATTTTACGGTTTACGGTTACGATAAAAAAACCGACCAGTTCGACGGTTCGATTTTGCCCATGCGTGGACAGAGATAGAGAGAGAGTATTTTTTAAGACATTGGGGCTTTTTTTAGCATTTACAACATTGAGGGGGGCTGTAAAGGTAAATAAGTAGTATTACTACAGCCCCTACCTACAGTCTATAGAGCTTACATGTGGTAGATGATTGTTTATCAAGAAAAGAAATTGTTGTGATGTCCTCCCTAATTTCATCAATCTTTGAAGACCCTAGAAAAACCCACATCGATTTCTGAGAAAACGACGCTGCGGCTTGAAGTTCTTCCCTATTTTTTTCTCTCAGGTAATTTATCAAACACATCGTGCACATGTAATATGTGATGCAATTATGGTTGTGGGCTTGAGTGTGTGTGCTTCTCTCACGTAAATGATGCGTTTGCTTGAAGATTGGTGTAAGATTTACAGCTCGAACGACTTTGATGTGCCACTTGTTATTTAAATTTTGTTTTTCTTGTAGAAATGCAGGTTATGTTATTGCTAGGAAAAATTTGATAGAGTTTTTCGAGTTCTTGATAGCTTTCTGATATTGCAACTTGATGCGGAAAGTGGGGTTCAGGTGATTTTGTTATTGTATTAATGATGATGAAGAAAAGTTGTAATTTGATGTTTTAGTGAAGTTTAAGGGGAAATCAATTGGTGTGTTGTAGTGAAGTTTTAGGGGGAATCAATTGGTGTGTTGTAGTGAAGTTTAAGGGGGAATCAATTGGTGTGTTGTAGTGAAGTTTTAGGGGGAATCAATTGGTGTGTTGTAGTGAAGTTTAAGGGGGAATCAATTGGTGTGTTGTAGTGAAGTTTAAGGGGGAATCAATTGGTGTGTTATAGTGAAGTTTAAGGGGGAATCAATTGGTGTGTTATAGTGAAGTTTGAGGGGAAATCAACTGGTGTGAGGCTATTTTAAAGTTTAAAGGAGTTGTTGATTTGGTTCTAAGTTCAGGTGATCGTAATATAGGGCGTTTGTAATCGTGAGATAATTTATCGCCATGGATGAAGCTCTATGTAGCAGCTCCAACGCATTGCCGCCTTTCCTTGCGAAGACGTATGAGATGGTGGACGATCCATCGACGGACTCAGTTGTATCGTGGAGTCAGAGTAATAAAAGCTTCATTGTGTGGAATCCTCATGAGTTTTCTAGGGACCTTCTTCCGAGATTCTTCAAGCACAGCAATTTCAACAGCTTTGTTAGGCAGCTGAATACATATGTGAGTAGTTTTTTCGTCTCAAAAGCTTGCTTACCTTTTGTTTTCGTCGAAAGTTTCTTTTAATAGCTTCTCTGTTCTTGGTTATCACTTGTCAGGGTTTTAGAAAAACTGATCCTGAACAATGGGAGTTTGCAAATGAAGAATTTGTTAGAGGTCAACCCCACCTTATGAAGAATATTCACAGGCGAAAACCTGTTCATAGTCACTCTCTGGCTTCACTACCTCCCCTGTCTGAATTGGAAAGGAAAGGGTATAAGGAGGATATTGAGAAGCTAAAGTTTAATAAAGAATCACTTAATATGGAATTGCAGAAGCAAAAAGAGGAGAAACGAGGCCTTGAGTCGCAAATGAGGGCTTTGATTGAACACATTCAAAACGTGGAACACCGGCATGAAAATATGTTGTCCTCGTTAGCTGATACGCTACATCGACCTGCTTCTTCGTTGCAGCAAGTGGAAGTTCCCGAGAGGAAGAGGAGATTTCCTGGAAATAGTTACTTATGCGATGAATGCTGCACGGGAGATAATCGGAGACCATCTTCACAAAATTTGTCAGCTGACAATTTAGATGCTAATTCTCTTTTGACTTTGAACAATGAATTAGTGGAACAGCTCGACTCTTCTCTTACGTTCTGGGAGAAAATAGTCGTTGATGTTAGTGAAGATGTAATGGAATGTAATTCATGCTTGGACATGGTGGAATCGACCAGCTGTGTAATGGAATGTAATCAACTAAACGTCGATCTTGGGGGGATGACATCTGAAATCGACATGAATTCAGCACCTAAAGCTGTGATTCCTCCTGAAGAACCGGTAGCAATGGCATCAACCAATGTGAGAACAGGGGTTAATGATGTTTTTTGGGAGCAGTTTCTTACAGAAAACCCTGGTTCAAACAGTTCGTCTGAGAGGGATGAAGCGGGCAACAGAAACGAAAACAAAGCAGGTGATCATGGGATGTACATGTGGAATATGAGGAGCGTAAATAACCTTGCGGAGCAGTTGGGACATCTTACTCCAGCAGAAAGAACTTGACGACACTAGGTTAGACGATGAGTTTAATTTTAGTGAGTGCAGTTTTTTAAATATATTTGGCTCCACATTTTGATATGAGTTGTTTGATCTGGATGTAGATAGGCTTTTCGTATACAAACTACATGCTATGACTTATGATGCTGATATTTTCGGTTTGTACAAAATGTTAAATAGAAGAATGCTATATGAGCTTTTTGATCTCTTTGTTTTGCTTGCTGCATTGTATTGCCATTAACTGCGTTTTCGTTTTCGTTTACGTAAGAGAATACATAGTCTTTGATTCGTAAAGATTTTTCAAAATCAACAAGCATCCCTATTCAGCTCTAACCATACCTGCTGGAAGGCCTTGATGATGAGATCATGGTAGCCATCAGGATTTAGTGTTAGATAACAAGCCAAGAGTTCTTCGAGCTCGTCTGGCCGTTTGATTCCTTTGTACGTAATCATCTCAACCATTGAATCTTTGAAATCCTCTTCTGGATTATATGAACTCTTAACCTCTGCAAAACTATTGAACTTCGTTGCTTGCTCTTTCCTCCCTTTTTTCGGACCATAAGCTTTCGTTCGAATTTGCTTCGTTTTTCTGCTATGAGATCTCCTACCTGTGTATCCAGACTTCACCTTTATATCTCCAGATTTCTCGTTTCCCAAATCGTGGCACTTAGCAATTGACACTCTCTCGGAGTTCACATCTCGTGCTCCTCGATCTGGTTTCTTCTTTTTCATCGTGCTACTCTCTCTCAGAATGTTCATCTTCTCTATATCGAAGACCACGTCGTTTATGCTCCTGTGTACTCCTCTCTTAAAACCCGACGCTGGAACATGGAACTCATCAGCAGAATCGTACCAAAGTAGGTTTATTCTACCTTTTTTCTTCCTTGTTTCACCATCGTCGTCATCAACAACGCTATAGAATATGGCTTCTCTCCAAGCAGCAGAGACGGATGAATTCTTCGGAGTTGGAAAATCCAGTTTACCCCTCTGCTGCTTCTTATCTGAACTGGTCTCAGAAGTGGCACCTTTTTGTTTGAAGTTGGAAAACCAAGAAACTGGAAAAACTCGACCGATTGGCAAACGACGAGGCGACGGAGGCGAATCTTTGTTTCTCCCCCACTTCATTCTCGTTTTCAAGTGGCGTTAGTGTAAGCAGATGCAGTAGAAGTACAAATTGAACTAATTAATTTCAAAAGAAAGGCCCGCCTATGATTTTCTGACCACTTTTTTCACTTTATTCCTCTTCTACTTGTTCGCTTTTGTCTGAATCAACTCTATTTGTAAATTCATAACCATAAAATGTACTCATAATTCATAAATATTCCCACTGTTTTAGCTAGCAAAAGTGGAAAAGGCAAATGGACCACTTTTCACTTTGGACTCTTGTTTATTTTTGCTTGAGTTTTTCTTTGCTTTTTGGTTCAAAGTTTATCAATCTGTCCACAGAAAACAATTGGGCCGACCAATGCTCCCCTCACTTCAGCCCACTTAGAAAATTTGGGCCTAAGTTCTAATGTCAGATGTAGCACGAGTGGCGTTGCAATTTTTTAAGAACACCCGAAGAATTTTTGAAGTGTTGGGAGCCGAAACTCGATTTTGGCGAGCGAGTATACTTTTTCGGGTGGAAACGATGTTACGAGTCAAACGCATAGCGCTGTGACGTGTGACGCTTTTTGACCAAATTTCATCATTTGAGGGGTCAAAAACGCGTTTTATTGTTTTTTGGGTGTTATTTTTTGCAATTTTCAATTGTTTAGGGTTTTTTTTTTGTAGTTTCCTATTTTCGCACACTAGGGTTTTCAGTTTTAATGTCTTTCCAAACATTGTGGAGGCAGCTTTTGAAGATTTGACATTATTGAAGACGTGTTCTTCGTTTATTCAATATTCGGGTATTCTTTGAATCAACAAATCTTGATTTGTGTTCGTTTTGATCACGCACGTTGCATCATCATGTTTATTTTGGGATTATGTAGGATGGGGGAAATTTAGGATGGAAAAATTCCGATGAATAGTGATTGTATGTGTTTAATCAATTGTGTAAAAGTGGACGATGTTATATTATATAATGTAATTTTATGTCAAATCAATTGCATAAGAGTTAGTGATGTTGGATTATTATAATAGTAGGATATGTAGGTATTTTTAAGGGTAAACGTAGTTGGATGGGAAAATCCGAGTGTTAAATTCAGAACTAGAACAAGACGGGTTACGTTTTTTTTTTTTTTATGGAAGTTAAATACCCATCCCTTTTTTCCCCTCCCCATGACTCAAACCCAGGACCTAAGGCCTAGGTAGTGGTGCTCTAACCACTTGAGCTATCCCACCTTGTCACAAGACGTGTTACGTTGAGTCATAAGACAAACATGCTTTAGGAGGAAGAGAATTCGAACTCCTAATGAAAATTGTCAAATTCTGCATTTGATAAAAATCAACACTGGCAAATCTCCTAATCCACGGGAGAATCTCTACTCCAACCCAATCGTGAGAGTAACGAGAGCGCAACGCCGATTTAGCAATCCAGCGCGCCACCAACGTCTTCCGTCTCGGTAAGTACCTAACGCCCCACACTAAGGCGTTTCGTTTGACCAACTCCAATGCATCTGTATAAACCTGTCGCGCTGATTTCTCCCTTCCGTATCCATTATGGCATAGTTAGGGATTGCTTGGATCACCGCTTTAATCAACACCTCATGCTCACGCCCCCTTTCGAGAAGAATTTCGTTTTCCATCCACCAAGTCGCTTGGCCACCTTATCCCTCGAATACCCGAATTGAATCCTCTTGGATCTCGTCGAAAAAGTAGGTAAAGCAAGGTATCTATCTGCATGACTGCATATTTCTTGCTGCAGATTTGAGCCCAGAAACATTCAGTTGTAACATTTCATTTCAAGTATATGCATAAATATGAAGTGAATCAATTCAATAATTTGTGTATAACCCCCTTCTCTTATATTGATATTTGAATGAAATTTTAAATATTACAGATAAAAAGAAAAATTTGGAAGTATAAAGAATGGGGTAAACAAACACCACAAAATGTGCAAGTTTACCACGCTATAATACAGGCACTGAGATGGTCACGGCCACCGGCAGAGCAACGTCGCCGGCGAAACTCGTATCCCTCTGCGCCACCGTGTTTCCGGCATACGCATACACTCCCAACCCTCCAAACTGCAAGGAAGCATTCTCACACCTCTGGAAAACCCGAGCCAGTGAAGCCGCTTTCCTCCTAGCTCGTTTCGTCCCCGTAAACAGTACGTTCTGCAGTAAACTGGCCATAGCCGGAGCTTTCACCACCATCTCCGTGGTGGAAGCTCCGCCACTTCTACAGAGTTCAAGCAACGCCGCCACAGCGTTTTCTTTCCCCCTTGGGGTCCCACATCTCATCATTCCGGTCAACCCCGCCACAGCTGTTTCCTCTTTCACGACTGCTTCCGCCCCCATGGGCAGCCGGACGACCAATGCCAACGCACCAGCGGCTTCTTCGGAGACGCCTTCACATCCTAGAGCCTTAATTAGGGCTGTTACAGCCCCTGATTCTATCATTCTTGAACAATTTTCAGTGTGAGTTGATAAATTGAATAAAGCTGTTACTGCATCTTTTTTCCCTCTGGATGTTCCCTGTATCAGCATTTCGGCAAGAGCTTCGACTGCTCCGTCTTCTTCGGCTATTTGCTTCTTGTAATCGTGAACAGCGGAAAGGCTGAACAACGTGGCTGCCGCGTTTTCCCTTGCCTCAGTAGTGTGCCCAAATCTCAATACCCCAACAATGGCGCCTAAACAACCTTCCACATCCATTATTCTGCTTTTATTCTTATCGTAAATCGACAAATTCAACATTGCTGTAACGGAATTCTCTTGCGCGAACGCATCTGAAGACGAAAGTAGCCTCTTCAGGAGGGGTATAGCTCCAGCTTCAGCAACGTAAGCACGATTTTCCCTTCCTGTTTTCGCCAACAGCCTAATCTCCCAAGCGGCCACAGTCTTGGCCCTTGGCGACCCGTTTTCCAGCTGTTCGACTAGAAGGCTCGCAGTGGCTTTAGTAGCTACAATGGCAGCATTGCTTGGCTGCGCACAAACTAAGCTTAGAGAAGAATAATCTGCATTTTCCGGTGGATCAAATGGAATCCCATTAGCTACACACCATTGGAGAATCAAATTTCGCAGAGCCCGATTAGGCACCAATCTAGTATGAATGAGCATCTGTCCTGTCTTCGGACAAGTACAATGCCCTTCCTCCAGCCACCTCAGAATCGAAGCACGATCATACGTTTGCCCCGTCGAGACTATCACTGGATCCTGCATCAAATCCAGTGATATTGAGCAGCAAAAATCTTTGGGGATTGTAATAAACGTATCAGCAATCTCCTGAGAAATCAACCCTTTCCTCATCGTCCTACGTTTCCACCTCCCCAATTCGCCATCCTCGTCCTCAAATCGAAACAACAAGAACCTACAGTAACGCGTTAAAGCCACAAATCCATTAAGAATCGAGGCTGATGGTTCAAGATCCCCATCATGATTCACAATCTGCTCCTCCAAGAACTCAATCTCAGTTCTACAACCTTTTACATTGCAAATTCCTAATTTATCCACAAAAAACATGTATAACTCAGCCATTTCAGGGATCCTACCATTCTCAAACTCATCAAGGAAATAGAAAAGCTTCAATCTCAGTAAATCATCATGCTTATCAATCAACAATTTCGAGTTCATCGATTGTTTCCTCAACAACTCAACCTGTTCCTTAACATCCTCCGACAAATTAACCTCTGTCAAAGGGAAAACATCGAAAAAAGTCGAGATTTCCTGATTGATATCATGAAAATGACATGAAATCGAGTGGTTTTGAAGCAACATCCACAATTTACTCGACCCTATCACATAATCAATCAAGATTTTCGACCTGTAAAGCACGAGGTACAGCTCCTTCAAGCATACAAACACAGTAGGAACAATTTTCGAGGATCCTACCTCTCGCAAAGCATCCAGGAAAACAGAAATAACCTGGATTTTCCGAATTAAAGATCTGAAATTCTTACCCTGAAAAAAAGGAGCCGTTCTAATTTTACCGGAAAAAGACGTGACCAACTCAGTCGAAATAGCGCGCAACGTCTCCAAAACGGCGGCGTTCGACAGATCCACCGGCGCCAGAAACGCCTCCAACGACGGCGACCTCCGCCTCCTCAGCGACGAAAAAATCGCCGCGGATGCCATGAATGATAAATTAACAACAAAATTATGTATCAGTGTCGAATGAAATTCAATAACTCGAATATGAGCTACTCAATCTGCGATCCTTATATGGAAAAATGAAATCTGTGGACTACAAATCCGCGTGCAAAGAAAAAGAAGGAAGAAAGGGAGAAAATGAAAAGAAGGGTTTTGGTTTGTGAGTATTAACGATGGAAGATTGACTGTGATGCCATTTGTGTATACTTTATTTTTTCCAGCTTTTAATAGTCTTGGGAATTTCCTCCCAAAATATAATTAAAATTATACTGTCTCTAAGCCTTCACGGTTGATTCTTCGACATCTTTTACCAATAAAATGCGTTTTGTCGCCTCATATAAGGGATGGTTGAGTGATGTCTTTAATCCGTCATGGTTCATTTTCTAGTTACTTGCTTCGTTTCACAATAACTTTCATCTTCATAATATCCTGAATTTTGACTTTTGAGCTCACACATACATACTAAGACAACTATTTTATTTACTTTATCGAACAAGATTTTAATAATATTCTGATCTTTAATTTGACCTGTAAACTTATAACTTTAAGTTTTTATTTTTTACCCTTTTAATACTCAACTTTATTTGCTATACTACTCTAAAGTCTAAACCACACTTTATAATTTTTTGAACAAAAGTAAATGTGATTGGTTTAAAAAATGTACACGAAATATAGTCTCATTTATCTTATATTTTTTGTACATCAAATATAGTCTCTTACACTTTATAAAAACAATCACCCTTCAATCATCACTTAATTATTCAAATTGTCATCTAATTTATTTACAAACAATCACTTTATTCACGATAAATCCCACAATACTCTATAATACCCTTATTTTATCTATTTATTTTTTAAAATCTGTGTTCCACCTCAATGAGACTATGGATGGATGAAGAATACAAGATATCTAATGTATAATTATATAATTTGTATAAGAGGTATTTGTAGCAATTTCTTGAATTTTCTCATGAATTTCTTTGCAGGCTTTTTGATAGAGACTCTTGACTGGTTTATCTATATTTCTGTCCACTCATTTTTTGTTTTTACAATAAATCTTCCTATCTAATCACTTGTTACAAAGAAATGCAGTCAATATTCAACAATATCCCCTTTTTCTTAATTTATTATGTCTATATTTTCGACTTTTAATATTATTCCCTCCTTCGTCCCATTTAGATAGACTTGTTAACTTTTCATAAATATTAATAAATTTTATTGAAAAAGACAAATTTGACAGACAATTTTTTTTATTATAATCATATTTAATAAATGTTATACTCTCCCGTTTCATTTTTTATTATAATCATATTTAATAAATGTTATACTCTCCCGTTTCATTTTTTTTGGTAGGTAAAATAAGTATTATTCACAAGTGTGCAATATACAGATGTGATGATAATTGGTGTCTACGAATCAGATAAATCCGTTCCATTTAGATAGACTTGTTTGACTTTTCATAAAGATTAAAAAATTGTATCATTAAACAAGTAAAATTTATACAATAACACTATTTAATGAGTGTTATACTTTCTAATGTAATTAATGCATATTATTATATTAATAAATATTGTACTTTATAATGTAATTAATGTACAAAGTTATATTAGTAAATAAATTTTTAAAAAATATTACTTTATATAAAAATAAATGAAATATATATAAAAGAAAAATAAGTTTATCTAATTGAAATGGGAGAATATTATTCTATGTTTTTCGAACCCAATTTTTAATAAATTTTGGGTCTTTTTCTTAATGAGCGTTGACTAACTTTTCTTGAAATTAATTAAAGTGAAGAAAAAATTGGAAATGATGAAAGTGGGAGAGTTGACCAAAGCTAAATCGAGTCATAACGTTAACAGTTCTTTAGCCTTTTGTGGTTGTCCGTTATGTTTAGGCTGTTTAGGCCATATAAAGTGGATTTACATATGTACCCTTTGCCCCGTTGAAATCAAAACGTGTTCTTTTTGGAAAGAAATACTCACTCCGTTCCGATATTATTTGTACGGTTTGAGCTACACAACTTTTAAGAAAAGAGATTTTAGTGATTGTTGATGTAAGATAAATGAGGGGTATTTTAGATGATTTAGTGAGGTGTAAAGTAAAATGGATGAAAAAAGAAGTGACAATTTTGAAAATAAAATGATGTTGGAAAGATATTAATTTTGTGGGGTATTTCTATATTAACTATTAAGAGTGTGCAAATAATTTTGGGACGTACCAATAAGAAAAGTGTGCAAATAATCATAGGATGGAGGGAGTATAATACTTCCTCCGTCTGTCTATAAACTTTTCATTACTTTTTGACACAAAGATTAAGAAGAGTGATTAAATAATAGATATAATACAAGTGATGTGATTGATAAAAGAAGAGAGATGCAGAGGAAATGTAAAATATAAAGTGAAGTGTACGAATAAAAAAATAAAAGTATTTATAAAAAAATGATATGAGAAGCTTATAGGTGGACATACTAAAATGACAGAGGGGGTAACAAAATGGTAAAAGTGTATTACTACAAGTTCAAAAATATTCTTAACACTTAATTTTCTGGGCGAATTTGTCATAATTTTTTTGACATGTAGTAGTAAACTTTTAATCTTGTAATAATAATATTTTGCCTTGGTAGTTACAATATATTGGTTATGTAATAACTCACGTGACCTGTAAATTTTTCGGATGATCAAAATCTAAACTTTTGACCCTTTTTTTTACTTTAATTAAATATATTTCATGTTTAAAATATTTCAGACATAATTGTTGTTTCTATGTTTTTTATAAAAAAACTTTTTAATTTTTGTCAGATTTTAGTGCAGTGATGTAAATACCAAAACTACCCTTGGATATTTATGCACCGAATTATACGGTATTAAATTTAAAAAAAAAAAAGTAAATTTTGAGAGGGAGGGAGGGGCCTAGGATTCTGTCTGAAAAAAAGTGGGAGAGTGTTAATGAGACCATTAAAAGTTGGCAACAACCAAGGTGGGAATCACTTGAAATCAGAGCTTCATCATTATGTTTCTTTGACTTCATTTTTTTATATACTCTCTTATACAATTGTAAAATCGAAACTAAAATCAGTCGGTTGAATCGCTGGTTCTTCGAACAGTTGATTTTGATTGAAAAATTAAACCGTAACATTAAAATTAAGTTTCGATTTCAAAAATTTAAGTAATCGCCAGTTTTGCCCTCTCCCTTTTATATTCTTTTATAAGTACCTCAATTTCAACTAATTTTTTCATACCAATTTCTCTCAAATAAGTTTTTCCATATAATTCAGTGTATATATGTACTTGAATTTTAATGCTCAATTTACCCAACTTAATCTTTAACCAACATTTAACACAAGTGCAACCCAATTCACATTCATTTTATAAATAAAAAAAAATCATTTTATCTTTGTCTTTCAACCACCGGTTAATTACTCATATTGACATTCAACTTAACTTACAAAAATTGTTTTATCATAAGTAGATCCACAATATTCTTACTTTATCTAAAAAAATTAAACTTATACTCAAAAGTATAATTTTAATGGACGAAGAGAATATTATTTTATATAAATATAATGATATTATTCAATAAGTATTGTGATATTATAAATTAAAATAAATGATAGGATGAATAATCCAACATGCATACCACCCAACCACTTCGATTTTGAGCAAAACTCGAATTATCATATCCTATCCTCTGTTTGTGTGTCCCCACACGCCATATCTTCTAGTTGAATCAACTCTTTCGGTCATAAACTCATAATACTTACGTCTAGGGATGAGCAAAAACCGAAAAAAACCGAAAAACCGAATCGAACCGAACCAAAATATGAATTCGGTTCGGTTTTTCGGTTTTTCGGTTTCGGTCCGGTTAGCATTTTTCTTAAATTTCGGTTTTCGGATTCGGTTCGGTTTTATTACCGAAAAAATCGGTTAACCAAAAACCGAACCGAATTTGGGATAGATTACTGTTTTTTTCATTTTTTTTTTTCATTTACTGTATTTTTCATTTATTTCATTTACTTTGTTTTTTCATTTTTTCATTTACAGATTAAATGTGGTAGGATAAATTAAATGTTAAATATGTTTTTATTCACATATTAATAAAATGTGTTTTTCATCCGCATAATTTTTTTTCCATTCACAAATTATTAAAATGTGTTTTTCATTTACTGTGTCTTTAATAGATTAAATGTTAAATGTGTTAGATTAATAAAATGTGATCGATTAATCAAATGTGATAGATTAATAAAATGTGTTTTTTCATTTTTTTTCATAAATGTTAGATATATTTCGGTTTCTATTTCGGTTTTCGGTTTTTTACCGAAACCGAACCAATTAATTCGGTTCGGTTATTTTCGGTTTTACTCCACTATGGTTCGGTTTCGGTTAATTATAATGAAATTTGGTTCGGTTTCGGTTTCTCAATTTCGGTTCGGTTCGGTTCGGTTGCGTTGCACACCCCTACTTACGTCCATAGCCACATTGCCAAGTCAAACCAAAAAAAACGGTGCTCAACCCCGCAATTGCTAACGAAATCAGACGTGACACTTTCGGTGTTTCACTATCTGATTTATCGATACGTTTCATATTAAAAATAATCAACATTTTATAATACACCATTCGTGCAGGTCACTACTTATGTGACAAGAATTTTCGCTATTTTAGAACCGTTAGAGTTATAACCGCCGTTTACCGGGGTTTCCATTCAAAGCAACTAAAACTTCTCCTTCCGACCTTCTAGCACCGGACAAGTGTCAGACTCTATACAATCGTATTACCACTTAGCCGCGCTACCTTCTGGGTATGTGCCGCTTTCCTAATTAAAAAATAGAAGTATCCCTTCTCTCGAAGTTATATGGTCATTTTGCAAATTCAATAAATCACGAAAAGTGAAATATATGAATTGATCTACTCTGGAATTTATCTTTGACGTGGATTTGCTACCAGCTGTCACCAGACTATTCCAACGTTAATATGTTGGGCTATGAGAACACTTGTCACATGGGAACCCAATCTCTTTTCTTAATAAAAAAAATGTAATTTAATAATAGAGTGTAATTAAGTATTTAATTGGATATTTATTGGCAATACGCGTAGATGTGCATTTTTTTAATACAAAAAGTATAGTTTGTGCATCATACACGGATTTATTTCTATTTTTCAATCATTTTTATGGTAAATTATGCATCACAGATCATTCACATCTGTTGCTTTATCAGACAAAAATGTACAAAAAAAACAAAATTTCAATAATATCTAGTTCGTTTTCTAGTTCTTATCTTTTGATCGAACATCCGGAGTTTGTAGACGATCTTTCTGAAATTCTATGTTCTTGCACCTAAATAATGAGAGTATTAGCTTATTTGCACTTAATACTGTTTTTCAACTTTTAAAATTGATCTTAGATTCAAAATCTTGAAGGTGTAAACAATTCATGTGGGATTATGTCTATACAAAGTGCAAAACTCTGACTTTAAACGGGCCCCCACAAGTGGACGGTGAGATTGGTCCTCTCAAATTAATCGGTCTTTAGACCGAATACCATGAGTCCGTGACTAATAAAAATTAATATACAAGAATTAATTTTCAACCTCTCTACAAGTTCAGACTTTTAGATGAGACGAAATTATTTCATGGTATCAGAGCAAAAGGCTCACGCCCAGTCGCCCACACGTCCTCCCAAAAAAGAGTAAGAAGTGATAATCCAAATCGATTGAAGCAGTTGGTGATCCTTGTCATCGTTTTTCTTTTTATAAATATGAAAGTATTATAGTAAAATTTGAAATTTTATATTTATTAGTCTATTCTTGAATCAAATATCGAGATCATAACCATTGCAAACAATTCATATGAGGTCAATTTATATAGCGGGGCTTCTGCTAATAGACAAGCGAGATTAATCTTCCAAATTAGCCTATTCATGAATCAGATATCGAGATTATAACCATTGCGTCCATTCGGGGATATTTGATAAAATTGGAACGATGCAAAAAAGATTAACATGATTCCTGTGCAAGGATGACACACATAAATTGAGAAATTGTCGAAATTATAGCCATTACAAACAATTCATATGAGATCTCAATTTATATAGCGGGCTTCTGCTAATAGACGACGAGATTAATCTTCAAAATTAATCAATTCTTGAATCAAATATCGAGACTTCGTATGACAGTCTAAAACGGTGGAAGTATTCAAAGGGCCGACCACGGAGTTTAGTGTAAAACCACACCCAACCACTCATTTCGCTAAGAAAAAAAGTCAGTTTATTTTGCATATACTAATACTATTATTCTTGACTAAAATAATAATAATATGTCACTAGGTTTGTCACCTTTTTTTTTTTGTAGGCGCTGACTATATAATAATACCTAGATTGCTACCTAAATGTGGACTATTTAAAAAAAAATAGTTTGCCAATTATTCAGAAAAAATAATTATAATCCTAAGTATTTAAAATATTATTTATATAAAAAAAAAATCTAATACTGATCATGTATGATCAAGACTTTTATTAAAGCATATTGGAGCTAATTTGATCATATTTTATTAATAAATCATATTTTTCGAGAATAATATTATTATGAAATGAAATAAAATAAAATAAAATAAAAAATTATTATATTTAATGAACTGAATTTCGGGCTCATCAATGCATGCAAGTGACTGTTACATACAATTTTTTGTGTTAATTCAGATATATAATCATATCACTCACACAGACAATTATTTATGGACTTATTTGCTTGATGGGTTTGGGATGTGTAACAAGGCCTAGGTATATACCCACAGCATAACTGAAATAAGATTCCATGAAAAACTATCAACCAGCTAGATATGTGCAAAATCGAAATCAGCTGAACCGGTTGGTTTCTGTTTGAAAATTGAACCGTAATCTTAAAATTAAGGTTCGATTTCGATTCTGAAAATTGAAAACTGAAACCGGCTAAACCGGCGATTTTGTCCCCCCCCCCCTTTTTAATGTTCTTCAATAAATAAATCAATTTCAACTCATTTTTTCACACTAAACTCTCTCATCTCTTGTGTAATAGTTTATTTTTTTAAAAAAATGTGGGAAAACGAAAAAAATAAATCCAAACCGACGGTTCAAAACCGTAACCGGTCTATTCTGATTCGGTTTCGATTTCAAACTGTAACCAGTGGTTTTAACCGTATAAACATGTCTACATCGAGCTTCATATACATATTTGTGGCAAAGAAAAATCAACAAGTATTATTGCAAAATGATCATACTCCAATAAAAGAGGGCAAAATTCACTGGTCAAAATACATTATTTGCTGCTAAAATTAGCAACTTTTACATTATTTTATCTATGTATCTTTATTTATAACAAAAGTACAAATATGTAACAAGGATAAATAAATTCTAAAAATCAAAATGTTTTTTGGAGTTCTTAGTACCTGGAAGAGGACCTGGAGACACACCTCCCACATGAAACAAACTTCAGAACATTCTGTGTTCTCCTTGTTCGAATCTGCATGCTCGAAAACTGCACGTAAAAACATCGAAAAATGTTGGAATTCGAACTCGCAAATGTAGACTCGTTGCTAGTGTCGTTTTACCTTAGGCCGCCTCGTAGGCGTCCAGCAAAGTAATCTTCTTGATCTTGATTCTAATCTCCTGTATTAGAGAATATTAGAGAATATAATAGAATAATATATTATAGGTAACAATCTTTTATTTATGGCATTAACAGTGATTGAATATAATTCTCACATCCTGCACAACCAATATTTTACTAATAGTGATCAAAATGTAGAGCAATTCGAGAAGTGAATCGACGCTTACAAGTTATCTTGTTCGACTTTTTCAGCTATTGAAATTGGTTTGCGTTTCGTCCATCCAATACGTTGTGATCCCTCCGCGTGCTGGATCATATGAGCAAGGGAAACCTTGCTCCGGACAATGCTTAAACTATGAGTACTTCTCTCGCTCGTTCCTCTTTGATCAGAGGAACGAGCTGTTGTACTAATGATGTTGGAGTCGGAACACTTGTCCTGTATTGGACAAGGTTCGACTTCAACAATTTCACTCTTGTTAACCTCACACGACGATGACTTGTATCTGATCTCGATTGTCACATGTGATCTAAGAACCGATTCAAACGCTTGCAAGATGTGTGATCGGAACTTCTCCACATCAGACTTCGTCAGCTGCGAATTGAACAGCAATCGCGCAGTTGGAGCTGCGAAACAACCGACTTTAAACACGTCTACAAAACAAGATTTCACAATAGTCCAAATTAAGCATACCTGCACCATAACTGAGTGAGATCAGTTTCCCTTGATGATACAAGAACTCTTTCAAGCTCTTAATCGAGATCTTTTCGAGCACTTCCAACCAAATTTCTTCGATTCTCTTGTCAGCATCACAACTACCATCTTTAGAACTACGCGTTCCACTTTTGCTTTTCCTCTGCCTTGATGCAGAGTTATTCAAACTATGATCCGAGTTTCTTTCACCAGAGGGACGGGGAAGCACGTACTGCTGATCAGGAACGAGCTGCAGCAATGCAGCCGTTAGCCAAGTCATCTTGTTATTCGACACCCTCAGCTGTTTCTCAGCTTCGGAAAGTGTTTTCAGCGCTTGACGAAGCTTTTCCATGTTTTCTTTCGACACTGTAATCAGAAACGAGAAAAGATTGAGACGTAAGCAAAATCAAGAAGAGGTTAGAGTCAAAAAAACGCACGCGCTTGACACTCGAAAAACTTCATTTTAGGCCTTTTTCTTGTGCAATTGTAGCTTCCAGCAAGAATATCAGTTATAACTGTAGCAAGCTGTGACATTAGTGTCAATGGCTCGATTCCAGATTCCGTTATATCCCTCAGGTTTTTCACCGTGTTAATCGTGTCAGCTGATAACGCCGAATCAAGTAGATCCACCAGCTTTTCATCTGAAATAAGCCCAACCTATAATGCATAATAATCAAACACAAATTTGTAATAATGCAAAGGGAAAATATCAATTTTGATCACCCAGTTTTACCTCTTTTCATATTTGGTCACCCACATTTAGTCACTATCAAAATTGGTCACCCAATTATTATATTCTATCAAAATTGATCGCTCTCTGTTAGTCAATCTGTCATTAACTAACGGTTCCAGAACTAATGAAACAAAGGCAAAAGCAAGAATGAAACATGTGAAAAAATGTTTCATTTTTTCTTCTGCGTTTGTTTCATTAGTTCTAGAAGATGCATGAGAAATTTTCAACTTTAGGTTTTGAGAAATTTGACGCTCAAAATTCTTTCTCCGTTAGTTAATGACAGATTGACGAACAGAGTGATCAATTTTGATAGAATATACCAATTTTGATAGTGACTAAATGTGGGTGACCAAATATGAAAAGAGGTAAAATGGGTGACCAAAATTGATATTTTCCCTAATGCAAATAACAAACAGACTTAAAAAACAAGTTGAAAATTGCATACCAGTTCCTGCACAAGGCACAGAGAAATTTTCTGTCCAAGTAAACTCAATTGCTCCAAAGTCATTTCAGCATCCCTTAAAGATCCATTCGAGCTCGATGCAATAAGCTTGAGTGCGTCTTTCTCGATTTCTAAGTCCTCTTTGATTGCTATCAACCTCAGACTATACACTATTTCTGCATCCTTTAGCTTATTAAACAGGAACTTTTGGCACCTGGATATTATCACATGAGGTAAGACGGCAAGGCTCGTGCAAACGAGCACAAAAACGACATGTCTAGGGGCTCGATCAATGACCTTTAGTATCACACTCCAACTATCAGAAGTCAAATTATCACAATCATCAAATATGAAAACTCCATACTGCGTTCGATGATGTGAAGCAATCATATCGTGGAGAAGCTCGATCACACTTTCTAAGTCGATTTTACTAACTGGTCCGATTTCCCTTACGTTCCTGCTCGTTCCCCTTGCTTGTGCAATGCAAGAATCACAAAATCCACAAGGCTTGGTGCTGTCTAGAGACAGGCAATTCAAAGCTTTGGCGAATATTCGTGCACAAGTGGTTTTACCAGTTCCATTAGGCCCATAAAACACGTAGAGCAACCCAATTTTTCGTTTCGTTATAGCATTGGACAGAGCTCGCACGACCAAATTCTGACCCACGAGGTCTCTAAATGTTGTTGGTATGTACTTTTGTGTGAGACTTTGATGCCTAATAGTTTGGTGCCTTTGTAAAGTTCGTCGCTCAGAGTCAGTTTCCCGCCTCAGCAGCTTGTCAGCATAAGCTCCTAATTCTCCTGAATAATCATGAAGTAGAGGCAATGCTTCCCTTTCAGACACAGTCGAAGAACTCGACTGCTCTGACATGAGAGGCATTTCCCTTCCTTTATCATGAATTCTTGAACTATTCCAATGAATACCACATGAGTTAGAGGCTACAGACATCTCAGGTTGAGTCTTAGGAGCACCTCGTGCAGATACAGAAGCACGAGTCCTTCTACCACTACGAAATCTACGCCTTTTTTCCCTCTTATTCATATCCACACCATCACTTATATCTGTGATATCTCCTAACTCAAAAGGCATAGAAACAACAACATTCCCCTCTTTGACATTATTAACTTTCCTACTAGATTCTTCCCTTCTTTCCCCTATCCTACGAAGCACATCGACAACAGAACGAGGGCTCGTAGAGGGATCTCTAAGTGGCCTCGATTTCTGGAGGGCTACAAGGTCCTTCAAGAGGTGCCTATTGCCTAAAATTGGACTATTCTTATGGATATGATTCTTCAAATGAATGCAATTAGTTAAATGAATATGGTTTTGCAGATGATCACTAATATTACCATTCACATCCTTAAGTATCCTATTTCCATTAGCCCTAGCCATGAAGCAACACAACACAAAATTAATCCACACTTGAATTCAGACTAAAAACAGATCAAGATTCCATAAAACCTAAGAACAAGCCCTTAAAAAAGTGATCTTTAACTACCCTTTTGAGGAACAACAGAGCAAGAAACAAAAAACCCACATACTGCATGAATTATAAACAAGAAAAAAAAGGGAATTTAAAGAAGATTAATGACTCCATCACCTGAATTTCACAAGGGCCCTTTGAACATCACTCAAATATGCAAATTTCACAGAGTTGGGTCAATATGCTTAATGCTAAAAAACATGAATCCAAAAAATGCTAATGAGAATTTGGAGTGTTGCTAGAGATGGGACTAGAGAGAGAAAGTAGGGGAGTAGCATGTAGACTATTGAGGAGAGAGAAGATTCAGACAGAATCTGCAGGACAGTTGCAAGAACAGCAGTGAGATAATATACAAATTATTTGAAGTTACACAATTCTTTTTCTTGTTCCCATTGTGCAAGTTTGGGACTTACGAGTGTAGTCGTCTTAAGTTCGAAATCCCAAATTTCAACAATTTTAAGGGTCAGTTCATACACCGCTGGATTAGTCCACTCGATCAGTCGATCCTTAAATCAGATAACGAAACAAAATTAATAAAGGAAATATAAGTAATTTTGAATATATAAACTATTTTTTTCTTGGTCCGATAATGTAAGTTCGAGACTTATGAGTGTAGTCCTCTGTACGTCCCTTGTCTTAAGTTCGAAATCTCAAAGTTCAATAATTTTAAGGGTCAGTCCATACATGGTTGGATTAGTCTACTCGATCAGTCGATCCTTAAATCAGATACGAACACTTCGGACTAAATTTAATAAAGGAAATATAAGTAATTTTGAATATTTAACTATTTATTTTTTTGGAAATTCTGAGGAGAAGACCGTTCTGATTCAAAATACCGTTGTAAAGGACTGTACTGACAGAGAGACAGGTGGGGGTAAATCGGACATTTGGGGTTTTCATTAAATTCAGTACAACCATAAGTAGGGAAGACATTATTACAGAACCATTTTCTTTTAATTACAACTAATTCAATTCTTAATTACTTAAAAAAATGAAACTAAAGCTCTACCAAACACTACTGTAGTTCCCAAAGAAAAGTCTCCAAATAGTATTAATTAGGTTAAAATTTTCATTTTGTAATTTTTTAAAGTCTCGTTCAAGAATCGACTAATTTGGAGCCAGTTTAAAATCAAAACAAAGCTCTGTATGACGACTAACCCTTAAGAATTAGAGGTTTCGAATAGGCCAACTTATTGGGGTTAATTTTAATTTTGTATTATCTAGCTCCATTGTCATTAAGAAGCCGACCTAGAAATATTAAAAGGACTAATCCTAGTCTATTAAAATTAAATTTGTAGAGTTTTGGACTAAATGAGCCTTTGACAAACCGAGTTGATTTAAACATGTTACTAATACAAAGATTTGTGGTATTCATCTCGATCGTCGAATTGGGTTTGAGCTTAATTCATCGGATCTACACATTGAAAAAAAATTCAATGCGAAAACTCTGACGCTTAAATCAGTTTTTGTATGATACGTGAAGAAAATATAGTAAATAGTCTATCTTCATAGGATGAAAGAGTGCCTTATAACTTGTGTTAGTGAAATATTTATAAGAGTTACATATCTGAGGGCGTTAAAGTCATTTTACACATAATTAGAACATTTTTAAGTTAATTAGAGCTTTTTTTTTGGCATTGGACCCTAAGGGTCTGGGTTTGTTTTGGAATTATGTAGGACATGAGAAATTCGAATTCAAATGGGAAAATCCTGATGAATAGTGATGTTTGTGTGTGTTTATTTTTAGATTTTGAGTAGAGTAGGATGTAACTTTATGTCAAATCAATTGTATAGGGGTGAGTGATGTTGTATTATTATAATAGTATGATATATGGTATTTTTAGAGATGAATATAGTTGGATGGTGAAATCAAATTGTTAAATCTCAAATTAGAACAAGATGAGAGACGTTATGTCCCACGTCGGACATATGAGTCCCAAAACAGACATACCCTAAGGTATTTGTGCTTGGATGGCGGCTCAAGACCAGCCTCATAAAAACCTTATATTTTCTGAGGAGGTTCTACCACGTGAAAACGCTCTTTAATGAAACTTTATATGTAGTTGGTGCTGAACCCTAAACCCAAGTGGCAACTCAAGTAAATATAATTATCCCAATAGTGATCCTAAAAAACAAAGAAAATAGGACACAAAATAATGAAAAAAAGATGTGAATCCTTAACTTTAGTATGGGACTTGTTACCAATTACAATGAGTCCTAGGAAAGAGGGGCATGGGAAATTGTAATAAGATGTATAGTATTTATTCTTTTGATGTTTGCTAATTTCAATCATACTTCACACAGCTGTTCCAATCTGCAACTTGGTTTATTTCTTCATTAACATGACTAACAACAATGTAACTTAGTGTTTGTCTTGTGCCAATAATTGATGAGTTGAGTTGAGGCATTTCAATCACATTCAAAGGACCTTCCCCTACTATCTCTAGTTGGTAGGGGTGCTAATAGATAAGGATGGCGTAATGATCTGATCCGAAGTTGTCCCGTTCTGCTTTAAGAGGTTTGGATAAATTCTGGTATATTTCATTTTTTAAAATGGGGCAAGTCAGCTCCGCCCCGCGTGTAGGACAAGACAGATATGAGTTTACATATTTACTGTCCCGTCCTGCCCAAATTCAAAGATACATATATAATGATATAATTAAGTAAATTAACCCTAGTTTTATACCCGTATTTGATGTTAGAGGGATACTTGTTTCACTTGAGAAGCACATGATAGGGTGGGGCTAAAAATGTTGCCCCATATCGAGCGCGGGGCATGATAAGTATCTGCGTAGAGCAGAGCTTAAAATGTTACCCCGTAGCAGGGTGTGCAGGGCAGATTTGAATACGCAGAGCTTAAAATGTTACCCCGTAGCAGGGTGTGCGGGGCAGATTTGAATATTGAGATACCCGCCCTACTCTGTCCCATTGTCATCTTATAATAGACCTAGACTCGTTTAAGTATATATATACTCAATAAAAAAACTCAATAATTAACTTATATTAATAAAAAATTACAAAACAAAATTATCCTTTTAAAACAGAATATTCAAATAAAAAAATTCAACCACAAAACACAATAAATTAATCTTAAAATCACAAATTAATATAATTGTTTTTAAATTTGAGATTTAAGATCAAATAAACTTAAAACACTTTTAATTAAAAAAATTGTTAAAAAAAACTTTAAATAGTCTTGCATTGCAGGACTTACTCGTTTACTATAATAGACCAAGCTTTGTGTAACAACTACATAGAAGTCCACAATCTTTTGATATACACATTTTTTTTTTTAATTTATACATAAAAATTCACAAAATTACACCTCAACACTCTAATCGTTACACATTTTCAAAAAATTTGAGCCCAAGATTCCATATTTTAAGAGTAAACAGAAGAAGCTACACACTTGGAATGTGAAATGAAGAGCAGAAGTGAAGCCCAATATAATGCACTAAAAGTGCTAATATATTCATGCGACTATAGTTTTGTTTCGTCAAAATACATGACAGAGAGATGAAGGTTGGTATCAATGAACCAATCAGGGAATGCAAGTATAAATGGCAGCCAAGCAAGAGATTGCCAATTTGCTACGTGCAGCAGGAATGAACGTAGAAACGAAATAACAGCAAACGAAACCCAATTTACAGCATATACACTAGTCTCGGGGTTCAAGTGTCCCGAATCAGATTGGTGGGCTCACACAAAACATATTTGGGCAACTCGTACTTTGCACCTGCAATAACAAACGTCTTGCATTCAACACGAATACACATATAGTTTGAACAAAGTGAAAGTGAAGTTCGCAAACCTCTCTCATCGTAGCAGATTGTTAAGTCGGGACTTTGAACAATAACACCAGCACTATCCACTATAGCTTGTGCAAGGGTCAAATCAGCCTCTGCTGCAGCACGCAGAGCGTCCCAGATCTCTGATCATAATCAACAAACGAGCAAGTGAAACATCGATTATTTGTCACACCTTTAGTCTCAAATCTCATACACAAAATGTAAAAGGGCAAGCAATACTCCCCACTCCCCAATCTCATTAATCGATATACATGCAAATAATACACGTTTTCAGGTAGTTTCCACCATGCAATAGGCCAATAGGATATAAGGCATTTCAATATGGAAAAAGTGAAGCCCAGATGCTCTGTCCGTAGAAAAACACATAGCAGAAACGTGCTCCATTCTGAGGTTTGATATAATACTGCCTACACCATTCTAGCGACAGATGACATGAGTTGTTGATAATGTCGTGCCTACTGGCTACTACAACAAAACCACAATGATATACTAAGAACCCGAATGGTGGGACTTATATGCTCTCTAAAAGTGTTTGGTAAAAAAAGACGTTGAACAACTTGTAAGATCTTAAATCAAGCTTTTTACAGCTTATAAGCTCCCAAAAAAAAAAAAAAGTACTAATACACCAACTTATTTTTCTAAAATCTTTTAAGATATACCTTAAATAAGTAATACTATTTTTTTAAATTACTTAATTTATAAAAAACAAAATTCACCCCACCTCACCATAAAAAAAAAATATAATTTATTGTTTAAAAAAAAAAAACCCTCAACATATCAAAGAACTTATAATAAAACATATTAACAACTTATAGGCCACTTAAAAATTACATCTTATAAGCTCTTGAAACAACTTATAAGAGGTTTCTCCTGTGCTCATAAGCTGCTTTAGTAACCATAAAAAGAAAAAAAAAAGAGTTAATAGGCACTTGGAGATTTACGAGCTAATAAGTTCTTTAAATAAACAACCCTTAAAAAAAGATCTTACCTAAACTTATTTAGATTTGTTTATTTCAATTATTTGTCATTAAGAACTTTTATTTTACAAAAACACTTCAACAATGTATTCATTCATGTAGAAATAGCTTATAAAACAACATAAGAGCCATGTCCTGAATTTTATAGAACTATTTCATCCCCAAATTTCAGTTTTCCTGCATGCAAATTAACATGATTGGGTTGTTACTGGCAGAGCCATGTCGCCTGAATTAACTCTACTTTGCACTTTATCCAGCTATAATATCCCTGAGTCGTGCTCATACTTACCCTCGATGGAAAACAAGGACTAATCAGCATTTTTTTTTTTATAGTGAGGAGTTACATACCTTTCCTACCACCATAGTGAGGAGCAGTGTCCCAGAACTCCTCGCGCATCTTCATTAGTTGTGCCCTTGTTATTGCTTCTGAATGCTTCCAAGCCTTGGGTTTCCGTATCTTCTTTGGAGTTTCTGGATTCAGACATCATCACGAAACAACTTAAGAGCTCAATTATCATCGTCAAGCAGACTATTATGCAACACATGTGTATGGAACGTTTATTAACAAGCACAACCAGACATCACAGAGACGTGTATAGATCACATTGAGCATGCATCGATCAACATAAATGATTATTTTAAGTTCAATTTTCCAGCACTATGCCTCAATTTTCATCTGCAATCCTTATGCTTGTTTTGGGTTTTAAAATCTAAATCCAGTTCTACTTCGGGATTTTGTAATCCAGTTTCATAGAAACACCAATAATCCTACTATAACACTTTCCAATACAATCAAATCTCTCTCCTTGCGCTTAAGATATTTTTGAATCATAACCCACATCATCCAATCATTACAATCATCCCCAACTACAATATAATTATATACCATCATTCCCTCTTAAGCATTGACTTGACATAAAGTTTAAATCGAACCCACATCTCACTATTTATCAGGATATCAAAATCTCATAGATTTCAAAACCCGGTTTTAAAAGTCACTTAAAACCCTAAACAAACATCACCAGGATATCACCCTTGAAGTCCATGTATTTTTTTCTAAAGAAATATAAATCTGTTACACATCAAAACATTTGAAACCTCAGTATACTTATCCCTTGAAAAGCACAAGGCAGTGAGGAAACATTGCTAATTGCTTCCAAAACTACATCACAAAACAAACATCACAAAACAAACATCACCATTATCATACACAAAAGTTAGAAAGGCAGTCAAAGCTTCTGGAAACATCTTTGACCAACTTCATATTTACTCCATTAGCTAGTTCAGCAGCTTTGAGGTATAATGTAAAATTTTGGGAATACCTATCAAACCTACTTGAGAAATAGATGAATCAAGAAAGTTATAGAAAATATCCAGGTTCTTATTCAAGCATACGAATCAAAGCTCCACAACATTGAATTACATTATATACCCTCCCTTTTCCCCTCCCCATGAATCGAACCCTGAACCTTAGGTGGTGCTCTAACCACTCGAGCTATCCCACTTCGTCAAAAAGCTCCACAACATTGTTTAGAGAAGAAAGCACATGGGCCTAATTGCCTAAAGCTATGTAAAAGAATCAGCCAGATTACACAAATTAGGACCTCTGTCATTCCAGCCTGCAGCATTCCTTCAAAAATTCTGAAACCCAACAAACTTTGAAAGAAGAGATTGTAAATGTAGCAATTGCTAGACCTAGAGGCTGAAAAACTTATAGAATTGTTACCATTGCAACCTAAAACAGTGATGAAAAACACATACAACATACAAACACACGGAGTTCAAAAACATTCACCATATAATCAAAACAACACAATCAAATACCTAATTGAACAACTTCAGAATCAAACAAGAAAAAAAATGGTACCATCTACTTTATCACGCGATCCAGCACACCCCATGTTGCGAAATCAGGAGATTTCTCTGATGATTGATGTAAAACCGTTAAAAAGGAAGAAAAAAACAAATTGCAATCGAGGACTAATGGTGGGGACAAATAGTCAAATTGATTTTGGTGTTTGGGTATGCACAGTTTTCGATCTTTTTTCCACCATATCCCTCTCTCACTCCAAGGCAGATGTGAGAGGGGAATCTTGGGCCTCTTTACTCTCAAAGTGTTGAAACAATGGTAGTCCACTACCTTTCAATCAGTAGCGTAATTTTGCTTCGGATTAGGTTGCTATTTAAAAGTCAAAACACCTTAAATTATTCAGATAATTACAAATCTTATCGAAAATTCAAGAAAGATTGAATTTTTGATTCAAAGTAATTCTTTAGGTATTTTATGTTTTGGAATTTTGAATTTTAAATCTTATACTCAATCAGTTTGCACTCGAAATTATCTATAAACCTATTAATACTCTCTAAAATAGTTTACCTACCTAACTCACTTTACACAATTATTCAATCACTTAGTGATGTATCGTATTAAAAAATAATTAATATTCTATAATATTGGGTGCAACACGTGTTAAAAATCAGCAAAATCGAATCAATTACTATTAAACATTGATTTAACATAAGTAAAACCACATTATATCAATATCTCGAACCAACTAACATACTTTTACTAAGATTTTCAAATTTCACGTTGTTCGATGTAGTACATAGCATCGTTCGACTGCGGGGGTTGTCAAGATTAATGTTGACGTAGTCCAGTTCATTGAGTCAGGGGAATCGGGTGTCGGGATGCTTATCTGAGACGTCAGTGGGACTTTTGTAGCTACTCGACTATTCGATACTCAGGTACAATTCGCGCTGACGAGACAAGAATAATCATATTACACGAGACCCTTTCTTAAATTTCATGTTGCCCGATGTAGTACATAGTATCGTTCGACTGCGGGGGTTGTCAAGATTAATGTTGACGTAGTCCAGTTCATTGAGTCGGGGGAATCAGGTGTCGGGATGCTTATCTGAGACGTTAGTGGGACTTTTGTAGCTACTCGACTATTCGATACTCAGGTACAATCCGCGCTGCTGAGACAAGAATAATCAGATTACACGATGCCCTTTCTTAAATTTCATGTTGCCCGATGTAGTACATAGTATCGTCCGACTGCGGGGTTGTCAAGATTAATGTTGACGTAGTCCAGTTCATTGAGTCAGGGGAATCAGGTGTCGGAATGCTTATCTGAGACGTCATTGGGGCTTTTGTAGCTACTCGATACTCGAGTACAATTCGCGCTGCTAAGGCAAGAATAATCAGATTACACGAGGCCCTTTCTTGAATAAGGGCATGAGTTTTAACTCGGTTGAAGTATAATAAGATGCAAAGGTTGTGGTTGATGCACTTGAGGAATGATCTCTCAACCTTACACCTTTTGACAGGGACAACAAAACTACTCCCTCCGTCCAATTTTTTTATTCTCACTTTCCTTTTTTAGTTGTTCAATTTTATTATGCTCATACCCTCCTACCATCACTTATTTACTCACTTTGTCATTCACTTTATTCATAAACAATCATTTATTTACAAATGAACCTCACAATACATTATCATACCCTCAATTTATTTACTTTATGAATAAACTAATCAATATTCATTAAAACCCGTGCTCGAAGAAGTGAACATAATAAAATTGGACGAAGGGAGTACTTGTATAACAAGGGGCCTTGGCCCCACCCATCCATCCATATATAAATTAATATCTTTAGTATTTGAAAAAATAAGTAAAATTAGTGATAATTACACTTTTAATATTTGTATATAAAAAATAATTATTTTATAGATATTTTTATTGCAAAATCAATCTCATTTTTATATTATTTTAGAGACCATTATTGATGAAAAGATAATCAATTTTGTATTACTTTAGTATTCTTGAAATACGTTTGCAATTAATTCATGTAATAGTGTTATATAAATAAAAAAAGAATTACTAAAGAAAAGATTATTGATGGTTTAATTTTAAATCACATTAAATAAAATAAATTAATAACGTTGTTCAATTAACAATACTAGACGACACAATGCATTAACACTATTTTTTCTTGTAACTTAACATCAACATTTCTGTTCGAGCTTTTGTACATGGGTCGAGCCTTTAGCGTTTAAAAAAATAAATATATATATATATATATATATTAAAATCGAATGAGAAACGTGTACGCTGCAATCGGTTTACAAACGCCACGTCATCTCGCTCACTTTTTTTTTTTTTTTTTTTTTTCTCTTCCCAATTTTCAAATAAGTTTAATAAATCTCATGAAACCCCCACTTCTGTGATCTCACATTTTTTCAATTTATTGCGTCAAAGTTTTAACTCAAAAGCATCTTCAAAAAACCCCCATTGTTTACCCTTTGTACAGAAGATTCGGCGAAAATTTATAGAATTCTCTTCAGAAACTCGTAGCCATGAATGTTTTTAGGTTTGCTGGTGATATGACGCATTTGGTGAGCATTTTAGTGCTGCTCCTTAAAATCTATGCCACCAAATCGTGCTCAGGTACGCAATTTCCCCAATTTGTTTTGCGTTATTTTATGCATTGATTTGTTAATGCTTTAAGTTGAGCTGTAATGGTTTAATTACTAAAGTGATGTGAACTTGAATTTGAATTTGATTTGATTTATACTTGTTGAAATCTGATCTTATTCATGCTTACTGTGTCGGAATCTGGATTCTGGAGTGCATAGGTTAGGGTTTAATTTTGGTTTTGGCTCACATTTATATCTATTGATTTTTTATGTGGAATAATGAATTAAATACGTTACCTCTTCAAATCAATCTCCTCTAGTTTTTTTGTGGGTAAATCGTTGATGGCATTGAAGACATTCTGCATTCTATGTTTGCGTTGTTGTCTTGTAAGTAGGTGTATGAATAATGTTAATATTTAAGTATATAGTATCTGTAAAAGTAGTCTATAGGTTATGATTATATAAGGTGAAACTGATATGATTACTCTGTTCAGGGATTTCTTTGAAGACGCAGGAATTGTTCGCTATTGTCTTCTTGACGCGGTACCTCGATTTGTTTACAGAGTTCATCTCGATTTATAACACTGTAATGAAGTTGGTATTCATTGGAAGCTCTTTGGCAATTGTTTGGTGCATGAGGTTTCACACGGTCACGAGGCGATCCTATGACCGTCAGCTGGATACTTTTAGACATTATTTTCTTTTGGGAGCCTGTTTCCTCTTGGCACTTCTTGTCCATGAGAAGTTCTCATTTATTGAGGTCAGTTAAATCTCCATTGTTTGGGACTCCTTAAGTTTGAAGGGAGTAAGTGGTAAATATGACGGTGACTCCTAGTGTTGGTCCTGTTGGATCTTTTTGAATCTAATGTTTGAGAGGATTGCATGGATTAGTTTAAGTTATTTCTGAATGCCTTTTTGGTCCTTTGCTAGTTGTTACTGGTTGTTTATGAGTTTATCATTTCTCCGGTTCAGCTCTATATAATATAAATATTTGTGCTTCTATATTGTACTTAATTTTGTTACAACGATTTCCAGATATTTTGGGCGTTCTCAATATATTTGGAGGCAGTTGCAATTCTTCCACAGTTGGTCCTACTGCAAAGAAGTGGAAACGTGGACAATCTGACCGGACAATATGTTCTCTTTCTCGGGTGATCCTATTTTCCTCTTTATCTGATTTTCACTAGAGAAGATAATGAAAATAGAACATGTTTTTTTTTTTTTTTTTGCCTACATCTCATACATCTGGTTATTTATTTATAAAGTTGCCAACGATTCCTTATTAACTTGTAAAAAGTACCATTTTCTACATACTTTGCTGGTGCATCCAAAACTATGCTTTTGTGCAAATTGAATAATTTAAATTAGAACATTTTGAATGATGTAACTGTGTTTGTGATTTATGGTGTTGGCAAAATTGTACACATAATTAATTAGAAATTCTTTAATTCTGTGCACAAGATTTTAGTGAACTGTTTGGAGATTTTAGAATAGAAATGACAGAGGCCAATATTTTTTGAAGAGATCTGTGAAGTGTCTAAAGTGAAACAAAAAACTAGTCTGTTTACTTGAAATTACTAACATTTTAAATTTAAAAAACATGTTCATATTTCTTGTTAGCTCTTTAAGTACTTTCTTCCCACATTCTTTTGACTTAATGCACTAAATTTGAAATGAATGCTTGCCCTTCAAATGAAGGGTCAAGATTGTAGCAAACGAATTTTGAAACAAGGACTCAAGCTTTTCTCTTTTGGCTTGGATGTCTAAACTTTAAATGTTACTTGAGACTTTACAGTGCTCTTTTCTGAATCAAACCTTTACGTCTGTTTGTCAATTAACAAAAACCAAGTTTAAGTTATAATCTACCTTATGGATGCACTTTTCATGTGATCTATAATCTTCCTAAATTTTATATGGAAGGTTTAAGTGATTATGATAAAACTGTGATGTTGCGTACAAGCAGCTGTTTAGTTTTATTTTCCATTATTACCCTGATGAACTATCTGTCACATAGATTGTGCATCTCAGATCTCCAAGATAATAAAACTGTGATGTTACTTTTGCTTACAGGGCATATAGATTGTTGTACATCCTAAACTGGATATACCGCTATTTCACAGAGGAGCAGTTCACTCGATGGATTGGTAAGTCATGCAAGAGTTGATTACATGTCTCCTTCAGTTACTCTAATGTTTGATAAATGTTCCCTTTTTCTTCTCAGCTTGCGTATCGGGGCTTGTCCAGACAGCTCTATATGCAGACTTCTTCTACTATTACTTTATCAGGTGATTTGCAATTACCCATTGATATCATAAGCCTTCCTCTCTATTATATGCAAAACAAAATTGACAATAAACATTGTACTCTATTTTCGCAGTTGGAAAAATAACGCGAAGCTAAAATTGCCAGCGTGAGAAAAACGGGATAGAGCGTTACAGAGTTTGCATTCCTCTGCTCATGGCCCATTTATACATCTTCAACGCGTATCAACTGATTGAAGTTTTTTGTTTGGTGGATTTAAGGTGTGGGTAGTCATATTTAGGAGGGGATATTTTTCTTTCGAGATTACGTCGTCTAACGAATATGGAAAAAAGAAGAGGAAATGAAAACCATGTCAATATATACACGCTAGTAGTTTGTATTTACCTGATCTGTAATTTTGATGATGATTTGTTCCTTTGTATGTTTGCAATCTTTGTGCTAGACTAGTGTTATTGTGATTTATTCTTTCTCCAGAAACACATGATAAGAGATGATACAGGTGTTGTTTATAATACGCACACATTTCTTATCGAGACGTTCTATAAAATTGTGCACACTTTTTTATTGAGACGTTCTATGGTTTGAGACTTATGAGTGGGTTCCTTCCTTCGAAATCTCTGGCTAAATAAGATATAAACAATTTTTAAGGGATTGTTCTATATAGAGCGTAAAACTCTGGTTTTAAACGGAACACTCGTAAATGGACGGTGGGATTGGTCCTCTGAATTAGTCGGACATGTGTTAATTGATCCAATAGAATGAAATACCAAGTGAAATACTCTCCCAGTCTGCCTATAAGCTTCTCATATCCTTTTTGTAAATATATTTTATTCTTAAATTTTATTTTATATCTTACTTTTTTTCTCTATTTATTTCTCTTTTTTAATCACATCACTACTATATCTATAATTTAATCAATTTTCTTAATCTATGTGTTCAAAAATAATAAAAAAATTTATAGACGAACGAGGGAAATACGAAAATTGAAACAGTGGAATCGAACCGTCGTCATCGGATGCTTTGGCTGAAGAACGTGTCAACTTTTTTTTTGAATACCTGCCACGTCATAATTATCATCCAACAAGTTAAAATTCTATTGGCCGAGTGCCGTGGCGCTGACCCCTCGTGAATTAAACCTGCCACGTACGCACCCAAAAACTAAACGTGTTGAGAAGTCAAAATTCACTGTTTTAGTAATAAATATCTAAAGCGTCTCCGGCCTCCCCATTATCTAGCAGTTAGCCTTGCGGAGAATCCAATACACCGGCCCAGCCCAATTCTCTTCCGTCGCACCGCCGGCATCCCCACCGTAAGTCGTTCTACTCTCAGATCTGTACCTTTTTGCTTTTTGATAACCGGATCTGTAGCTTCACTGTGAGTCTATGCTCGATTTTTTGTGTGTAAGTTGTTTTGATTGGTTAGGGCATCGTATGGAGGCTTTGGCGTGTGTAATCTGAACTTCAATTAGTTTTTTTCACTTCCGGTATCTATGGTTTAGGGTAATTAATGGTTGTTGTTATAGAGTTGGACTACTAGTGCTACGGTTTTGAGATCTGATTTGTTTTACCCGATTTAGTTAAGGTCAATGGCTATCTAGTTTTTATTCGTTAATTATTATGAATTTGCGTCCTTGTTATCTGAATTTGCTAATGCATGCACTTATTTAAATGATCGCACATGTTTTCTAGCCTGATTTTGTGCTTGTCTGTGGTGGAAAGTGCAGGATTTAGAGTTTTGTGTTCATCGGTTGAAAAATGGGAGGAGGATTTAGGGTCCTGCATCTTGTCAAACCGTTCCTTTCGTTTTTGCCTGAAGTTCAAAGTGCTGACAGGAAGATTCCGTTTAGAGAGAAAGTCATATACACTGTGATTTCTCTTTTCATCTTTTTAGTATGCAGTCAGCTTCCTCTGTATGGCATTCACTCCACTACTGGCGGTGATCCTTTCTATTGGATGCGTGCGATTCTCGCCTCGAGCCGTGGAACTGTCATGGAGTTGGGGATCACACCCATAGTGACATCTGGGCTGGTGATGCAGCTTCTTGCTGGTTCCAAAATCATTGAAGTCGACAACAATGTTCGTGAGGATCGTGCCCTCTTGTAAGTTGCATGTAGTATGCCTTTTGTCAATTTTCTACCTCATATTGAAAACAGTGTTTCAAGGTTCTCTTTGCGCCTCCATGACATAGCATTTCTGATCTTGATCACTAGATTTTATCTTTTATATCAAAGTATCTAGTTAATAATCGATTCAATGTCTTTTGTATCCCAGGAATGGAGCTCAAAAGCTTTTGGGCATCTTGATTGCTGTTGGTGAGGCTGTTGCTTATGTTCTCTCTGGAATGTATGGAAGTGTTGGTCAACTTGGCGTTGGAAATGCTATTTTGATTATTCTTCAACTATGCTTTGCTGGTATAATTGTGATCTGCTTAGATGAGCTTCTTCAGAAGGGTTATGGTCTTGGTTCTGGGATATCCTTATTCATTGCTACCAACATCTGGTAAAATAGCCTGTTCTCCCCCCCCCCCCCCATTTGCTCAAACTAATAGTGATAATTCGTTAAGAAATCAGCTTATGGCAATGGCATCATTAACTTTTTTTTATTTACTGATTTGCAGTGAAAACATTATCTGGAAAGCATTCAGCCCTACAACTATCAACAGTGGCAGAGGTCCTGAGTTCGAAGGCGCTGTTATTGCATTATTCCATTTGCTTATAACTAGAACTGATAAAGTTCGTGCACTGCGCGAGGCATTTTACCGCCAAAATCTTCCAAATGTTACCAATCTTCTTGCCACTATTTTGATCTTCCTCATCGTGATATATTTCCAAGGTTTTCGAGTGGTGTTGCCTGTGCGATCTAAAAATGCCCGTGGACAACAGGGTTCTTACCCAATTAAGCTTTTCTATACATCTAATATGCCTATTATTCTCCAGTCTGCACTTGTATCCAATCTTTACTTCATTTCTCAGGTAAACCTACTGCGTCTAACTGATGTTCTAAGTTTCAATATTTTATTTCTCGGGAACTCATGTAATGACTTAAACTGCCCCTCTACAGTTGCTATACAAGAAATATGGTGGAAATTTCTTGGTCAATTTGCTGGGCACATGGAAAGAATCAGAGTACAACGGTCAATCGATTCCTGTTGGCGGCCTTGCTTATTATGTTACTGCTCCATCAAGGTAAAACGTTTGTTGTTCACAATGTCTTTTATAAGGTTCATCGATCTATAAAAATTTCAGGCACTGATTGTTTTTTTCTTCTACTATCATTTTACAGTGTAGCAGCCATGGCGGCAAATCCTTTCCATGCACTTTTCTACATAGTCTTCATGCTCTCTGCTTGTGCCCTGTTTTCTAAGACGTGGATTGAAGTTTCTGGGTCATCAGCCAAGGATGTTGCCAAGCAGCTCAAGGTAAGACTTTTCTGAACTCTAAGTCTAAACTTATCGATATATTAGGGGTTCTAATTGAAAAAAGAATTTCACGTTTGCTTGATACACCTCAATTCTGCGCATCCTCATATTGGTTTATCGCAATCTCTGCCTTTATCATTGGTGTGGAATTCAGTGTCTGGTGCTATGAACAATGTTTTGGCAACTAAGTGGAACTATATTTGATAAATTATGTGGTGATTTGCAGGAGCAACAAATGGTTATGCCTGGGCATCGGGATTCCAATTTGCAGAAGGAATTGAATCGCTACATACCGACTGCTGCAGCTTTTGGAGGAATGTGCATCGGTGCATTGACTGTGTTGGCTGATTTCATGGGTGCTATCGGTTCAGGAACTGGAATTCTCCTTGCAGTTACCATCATCTATCAGTATTTCGAGACATTTGAGAAGGAGAAAGCTAGTGAACTTGGTTTCTTTGGCTTTTAAGCTGCTGCCATATCTCACCTTTTCGTTAAGTTATCGTTGGCAGCTTCAGTCCATCAGGATTAACATGTATGTTTTGGATAGTCCTAATGCAGAATAGGAGGTTCAGGAAGAGCTTACTTGATACATCTCTCGATTTTAAAGTCGAAAGAACACTTTAACGCACACGTCTTGTACTATGTAATTGTATGAACTGGAGTGCTTTTCTGCATTCGGAAAATGGACCTAGGTTGTTTACCCAGTTTTGTCTTTCCTTGAATTCTACAATTTGCAATGAGTTTTTACTATAGCCATTTCCTTTTCAGATTATTTTGATTTGGCTCTTCATTCATTTTGTTCATGTTATGCTCGAAATCAATTGAATCAAAGCTGGTAGAGGACAATTACATTTGTGTGAGATTTTGAGACGGGTCTCCCTTGATCTGATGTCACGTCTTAAACATTCTTACTTTAAAAAAGTTTCGTCTCACGGAATTTAATACAAGTTTTTGTCCTTGAGTATAATTGGGGAATTGAAATTCAACGAATTAGATTGACATTCAAATGAATGAACTAGTTGAATAAAAAATGCAGTGAAGCCAATGCACGTTACATGCATTTGACATCTATAACTCTAATCATTACATTTTCAATTATGGTGGTTGGTAAGGCCTCAAACATCCTAGATAATTACTCCTCCCTTCTTGCATACCATTTTTTTTTACCATCCGAAGATCATTTGTTTCAATTTTGATGTTTCACATCTTATTCCACTATATGGATAATTGACATGTGTCATATTAAAAAATAATAACGACCTATAATATTGAAGACGACGCGTATTAAAAATTCAGTAAAATAAAATATCAGTGTAACACAAAATGTGGAACAGAAGAATCAAATATATTAGGGTGGGACTGCTCTTTCGTTTAAGCTTAAGCATATACATCTAAGGATATTTTCATGATTAACTACTACGGAATCTTCGAATGCAAAGTTGAAGATTGTAGTAAATTATTAAAAGCATGCACTTTTGTTTTTTCTCCAATTTATTCAATCATAATCAACTTGATATACAAAGTATAAACAAGTATATTCGTTATATAATACTTCATCCGTCCCACAAAAATTAGCATACAAAGTTACCTCAACACTATATTCATTACATATTTTTTTTAAACTCCGTGTCCAAAAGTCACCGCAAACTTTTTAAAGACGAAGCAGATTTGGTTTGTTTATAGCTTGACGTGAAATCAAAACGTATACCAACTCTCCTGTGCCAAAATAGTACAGCAGAAGCTGAGTAATATATAGATTAATTATTGAGGCATTATCATTGCAAATGTTGGTGCTAGACTTTATTCTCAAGCTAAGTATGACTAATTGTCATCAATTATACAAAACATGCTAGGGCAGTGGGCCCATCAATTAATTGACTTGGATTATTTAACCCTATTAATCTTAATTAAATATTAATTGTTGTAACAAAATAATTTGAAACAATTTAATATTGTGATTATATAATTATTCTACCTGTTCTAGTGATATTTCACATCTTATTCTACTATACAGATGATCGAAAAATATGGCTATTTCAGATAGCCAGAATTGATTTTAAAAAAAATTTAAAATATAATTTTACCGTAATATCCTCTGTCCCCGAAAAGTTTGCGGGAAATCTTGGACACATGGTTTAAGAAAAAAGTGTAATGATGAGAGTGTTGAAGGGTAATTTTGTAAACTTTTATATATAAAGTAAATAAGTGAGTGGATTAAGAGTGTATGATGGGCCCAAAAGTAATGACACGAAAGGTAAATATGTGTATATTATGAGGGTGAAGATTGTGATGATTATTTCTATTTTGGGGTATGCAAACTTTTGGAGGACAAACAAAAAAGGAAAGAATGAAAACTTTTAGGGGACATAGGGAATACTATAATATTTAGTCAGGGGTATTTTCGATCTTTTATCAAATTCTGAATATCCAGAATCTGGATGTGTAGTGCCACCCTTGAATGATTAACATGCATCATGTTAAAAAATAAATAACGTCCTATAACATTGAAGACGACACGTATTAAAAATTCAGTAAAATGAAATATCAGTGAAACACGAAAAGTGTTACAGAAAATCGAACTAATTAGACGGACCATAGACTTCAGTTAACTTGGGCAGCAAAATGAAACTCAAGAAGCATGGTTGTTAATTATTTGTAGTAATGATTAACAAACATTGAGTCTTAGTTTATACAAAAGGAGAATGAAACATTAATCATATCTATTCATTTATTCATACTCCATGCCACACAATTTCAACCTTTTTCTTACACTCTTTTAAGATAATCTATTATGTCCACAGACACCACTACAGTGCCACCACCACTTTTAGCTTAATTTTATATTTTGATTAGCTTGATTTTGACGGTATAAAATATTTGTACAAATTAAAATATACAAGTGATTTACACAAATGGTGAATGAATAAAGGTTGTATATTAAAAAAATATATATATAAAGTCATAAGTTCACAAGTTGAACCAGAGGTCGAGTAAACTAACTAAACTCAAAATGACTGAAACAATTTTTTTTTATAGAGAATTAAAAGCATCGCCCCATCGTCCTGCATACTTAGCAACAAAGTTCATCTCATTGTCAAATCCTGTCGATGAATCAACAGTAAAAACCTCAAAAGTCCTAACCTCTAACTCATCGATGACGCTTTTCGATGGTATTTACACAGGTGGTGAGTTCCATATCATTACTCCCTATATTTAGCTCATCTTTTCCCTTAAATTAAGTGCAATTTTATATAAGTGGTAATATATAATATACCAGGGGTGATAATTTTCGACACGACACGATAGCACAACACAAATTCGACATGAAAATTACGGGTTAGTGTTTGGCCTTATCGGGTTCGTGTCGTTATTGGGTCGATCCGATAATGACACGAAAATTTCGTGTCGAGTTCATGTCGACGATCCATTAAGTACGATAAAATTAATAGGTAACCCATTAACCTGTTAACAACCCGTTAACCTGTTATTTACCTGATATGACACGACACAATAATTTTTTATATTTAAATGCAATTATAAATTGATTTATTTCCTTATCGTGTCGTGTCACGTCGACACAAAAATTATCGTGTTCGTGTCGTGTCGACACATATCCTTATCGTGTCGTGTTCGTGTTTAACCTTATATTATCGTATCACTATCATGTCGACACAAAATATGACACGATAGCACAAACTAGGAACATCTAACACTTTAATATTTAAGATTTGCTAAATTATGTCCTTTATCCCTACAACTACAACAAAGTTGCCCATTCAAATCCCAAAGTAAAAAAAAACTCAAAAAAAGTGCTTCACTGGATTTGTTTACTTCTAAGAGCGTGTTTGCAGCCATAGAAGACTATGAAGTACCACTTTTTTTTTCTTTAAAAAAAGCTGTGTCTAAACCCCTTTAAAAAAACACTTCTAGATTATTCTATTGGACTTAAAAACGAGTATATTTTCAAACACAACGAACTGCTCTCAAAATCATTTTTTAAGAGTCAGTTTAATAAAAAGATTTTGAAAGTTATTAGTTGGGTTTGAAAATACGCTCTCAAGTGTTCAAACAATCAGTTTAAATTATTCAATCTAAAATCAGTTGAATATTAATTTCATCTTACCATTATTCATATTTCACTATTTATAATTTTAGCACCGTATTGTTATAACTATTATTGAACACTGATTATTTTTTCAAGGTACACATGTTAATAATCTCGATAATATTACAGAATTCTCAAGATGCAATAATGCAAAAATACCGAAAGCATCGACATATACTGAAATTGATTTTTTTTTTTAAATAAAATAAAACAATTTGAACTTTTTGTTGGTGGAAACAATTATATATGGACCATTTTTTGGTGTCTCAAAAAGGAAAAAAAAAGTGAATTTGAATAGTGAAACGTCATTTTCACATATTGTCTCTTATTGGAGTATAAATTAACTTCATGCATGCACTGTATAAAATGTTCTCTTCTCCCTGTTTTTATTTGATTTTATTTAATATTCTTCTCCCTTCTTTTTTACCCTAAAATGTTTTTTTTATTATTAAAAAAAAAACACAACTTTTATACATTCATTAACGTGTCAGCCAGGGGCCATACCAAATAATTTAGTTATACAGATAGCGATATATGCATGGTTTATTTTAAGGTAACAATCATCACAATTCAAAATTAATTAGGGTCATAAATTTAATTAATGGTAAAGTCTAGTATGCACTCGAGTGCATGTTGTGCACCCTAGTCCATGTTGCACTTTTCAGTTTATTGACTTAAATTTTTGGTAAATGGTGTTGCACTTTTCAATTATTACTAAAAATATTATTATACAGTTTAATAATTGAAAAATGCAACACCATTTATCAAAAAGTGTAAGTCAGTAAACTGAAAAGTGCAACATGGACTAGGGTGCACAACATGCACTCGAGTCCATAGCAGACCAACCCTTAATTAATTGAGGAAATAATAATTAATTTTAAAAATATTATACTGATTTAATTTGTGAGAAAGTAAATATGACTAATTGAATTGGATTAATTAAATAAAAATAAATACTTGAAATATTTCATGTAAAATTAATAATATCATACTTTAAAATCATCTTTTTTGGGTGCAAAACATATTATCTTGAAAATGAAAAATAGGTAAAACTCAATTACTAGGCATTTAGGATTTAGCAACGAGTCATGTCTGCTAGTGTCCTTAATCAAGACGAAAATTCGCTCCAAACCAATTACTATGTTTTTTTTTTTTTTTTTTGAAAGTGGAGTGGTATTATGTTTGAATAATAGAGAATTGACAAATAAAATTTAGCCAGTTTGGAATGTGAGAATGACAATGACTTGGATTCCTCATGCAAGCAACTTTCTTGAATTATGCTTCTTTATAATATATATCATCACTTATTAATCTATTTTCAATCATTATTGTCTCTCCACTCAAATAAATAAATAAATAAATTTATTGGATTATATAATAATAATGCTTCATGGAGGAGTCTTCAATTCATTTTCCATTCGGGCACTATCAAAAGTTACATACATGCCTTAAATCATTTTCACTCAATTGGTATAATTAAAAATATTCACTATAACATACTATTGGATTTACTTTTTAGATAGGCTCCTTTAATTTTTATTTTTTTGTATGGCCAAGAATAAAATCTGATTTTCATAATAAAAAGTAGTACTAGTAAAGCAATGCTATGTACAAAAGAATTTTGTATTTTTCTAATTGAGAATTCAATGTTTGGTGATTTTAAGATGAAAGAAAGGATGTATAAGTTCACATGTCGAACCAGTTGTCATTGAAATCTGATCTGAAAAAATTTCCTTAGTAATAAAGCTCGGGACGAAGGAAAAGGGTGAGGATATCAAATTTTACGAAATCTAAAGTGTTCTTTATACATATATAAACTAATATAGATTGCAAAACAACGAAGCAAGTGCCCCTTCGAACAATATCTGAACGCGTTATCACAATGGTGTCCGCAACCTTATTCGCCTCACGGGTCCTACTCCAAAGATCGAGAAGGCGCCATGGGATGACAGGAAGTCGGCCATATCGCCAATATAGAATCAGACTAAATTCAAAGGCGGAGTCCAAAAAATACTTTAAAAGTTGCAAAATACAAACACCCGATCTTAAGTAGACCTGACAAATCGTGCTATCGTGTTATGTTTCGTGTCGCCATGACAGTTACACACGACACGATAGAGTCAAATACGAACAAGACACAATAAGGATATGCGTCAAATTTCCGTTTAAAGACGGAGTAATATTAACAATAACCGCGCATGGAGTGTATTTGTTCTTAATTTCCCGCCATTAATTTATTTCTGCCTAAAACCTCTGCTTTAAACCATACTCTTGCTTTTCTTCTTCTTCTCTCTTATCTTTTATCTTCTTCAACTTTTCAAAAATTTCCCCTAAATTCTCCGCTTGATCTGGAAAATCTCCACAAATTTCAATGGATTCAACCAGGCCAAAAACCAGCAGAATAGCAAAAACGTTTCAAAAAGTGATTAATCTGAAAACATCTTCAAAAAACCGCTCTAACAGCCCCGGATTTTGCCTCTTAATTCCGCAGGAAAAACTCAGGTGCTGCGAGAGTCGTCAATTCGAGAAAGAGGATGCGGATGAAGCGAAAGAGGAGTCGAAGAATCGAGCTGCAATGGAGGCCTTCGTCGCCAAGCTTTTCGCCACACTTTCAGCCATGAAAGCTGCTTATGCGGAGCTTCAAATGGCACAGTTTCCCTACAGCGGTGAAGCTATACAATCTGCAGATCAGGCCGTTGTTGATGAACTGAAAGCGCTTTCGGAGCTAAAATACTCCTATTTGAAGAAGCAGATTGATTCCTCGCCTCCACACGTTACGTTAATGTTGGCGGAAATTCAAGAGCAGCAGTCTCTGATGAAGACTTATGAAATCACAATGAAGAAAATGCAGGCTGAGATTGAAAACAAGGAGTCGAGAATTGCTCTTCTTCGCCAACAGTTGCTAGAAATCGGTCAGAGTAATAAATCCCTAGAAACTAAGCTGAATGCTAGCGGATCTTTCTCGATCCTTGACAATGTTCGATTCTCCGATGCGAATCTCAAGGATTTCATCCTTGTTTTGCATTACGCGTTGAGATCTGTGAGAAATTTCGTCAAATTCATGATTCGAGAAATGGAATCGGCTAATTGGGACATTGAAGCCGCTGCGAGTTCAATACATTCTGATATCGTGTTCAGTAAGAAAGATCATAGAGCTTTCGCTTTCGAATCGTTTGTTTGCAGAGAAATTTTCGACGGTTTCAACGAGGCAGGATTTTCAATTCAAAATCACGATCAAAACATGAGCGGTGAGATTCATCAGCGGCGTGTTTTTTTCTTTGAGCAGTTTAAGAAATTGAGATCCGCGAGTGCGATTCACTTTCTCAAGCAAAACCCTAGTTCCTCATTCGGTAAGTTTTTGAAATCGAAGTACCTTCACATGGTGCATCCGAAGATGGAGTTCTCATTTTCCGGGAATTTGAACCAGAGGAAAACGGTGAACTCCGGCGATTCGCCGGAAACGGAATTCTTCAAGGCGTTTGCCGAGATGGGAAGGAGGATTTGGCTGTTACATTGTTTGGCATTTTCGTTTGATCGTCGAGTAAGTATATTTCAAGTGAAACAGAGCTCCAAGTTTTCCGAAGTGTTCATGGAAAGCGTGACGGATGACGTTTCCGCCGCCGTGGACGGCGGACCTCGGGTGGCGTTCACGGTGGTGCCGGGGTTCAAAGTTGGCCAGATGGTGGTGCAGAGCCAGGTGTATCTATTCCCAGCCAATTCTCCGCCCAAAAGATGATTCATCGTATGCGTTTGTCCCTCACGCGCCGCCGGTGGGGCTCACAAATCTTGAAATCGGATCCTCTTTGCACCTCCCAGGATTATGATGTGACAGATGAAAATGGTAAAGCGGATCCCTTTTCAGCAATTTTTAAAACATTTTAAATTCAAATCCCTCGAAAGCAGCACAAAATAGGCGGTGGATCAAGCGCGTGCGGCGGCGCGTGCATTTTTCAGGTGCAGCCTAAAATATTATGATACGTTGATTATATTTTAATACGACACATGTCAATAGATCAGATAGTGAAACATAGAGTGTAATATATGTAATCTAATGTCGTATTATATTGCGGAATTCTACATCTTATTTCATTGTATGAATGATTGACATGTGTTATATTAAAAAATAATCAACGTCATATAAAATTGGGGACGACGCATGTTACGAATACGAAAAGTGGAACGGAGAATCGAAATTAGGATAATATTGTGACACAAAAATCCCAAATTCAAAGTAGTACTGTACTGACAGCATTAAAGAGGGAGTTGGGCCCACACTGATTTTGGAGCATTGGGCCGGTGGGGACAATGGGCTTCTGCCTTTGTTCTTTGGTGCACAAAAAAGAAGAATATGTGGGCCCAAAGCTGGATTATAGTATCTGTAGTGGAATTCAAATTTTTAAAATTATTTTCTGTTTTCTGTAGTATTAAATAAATAATTAAATTATGTATATAAATTATTAAAAATATAATTATTATAGTCTTCTCATTTTTATTCTGATTCTCTAATAATTGGATTTTATTTATTCTAAATTATTTGAGTTGATCGTGGGACGTTCATGTGACCATTAGCTGTAAGAGTATTAATATTATTTGGTGTTGAAATCAACATTAAAAATTATCAATTCTTTGATAAATAGAGTAACTCAATGGACAAAGGTGTAGTAATAGAGTAACTTGTTTTTGGTTAATTTTAGTCTTTCTTTTAGGTGATGTTTATTTGAGTGGTTTGAAAATCGATTTTTGAAATCTAATAGTCTTTGAAGTTTTAAAATAATATAAGATTATTTTTGAGAAATATTATAATACTGATGTGATATTATATAAATATAAATTTATGTTAAATCAATAGGTTTAAGGTTACATTTAATATTTGAATTAATAATATACAATATGTGATGTGAGTTAATACTATACTGTATTTGAATTAATATTATATTGTATTTGTCACAACTCATGGGTAACATTCATCCATTAAAAAAATTGGATCAAGTGTTACCGATTAAATGTATGTAATTGGTATACACAAGTATTTGTCTATGTTTAATAGGGATGATTTTAAATGAATTTTAAAATTTTCTTTTTAAATCCCAAATTAGAACGGATGTAAAATCTTAAAATACAAAATCTAATTTTTAAAACCAAAAGTAAACTATCAATTTTTTAAAATCTGATAAATTTTATAGGGAATATGAAACACCTCTTAATCGCATATAGTAACAAATATAATCTCCCAAAATAACTTTTGTACTTCATTTTTGGGAATTTTCACTTAAATTTGCACAAAATGCAATTATGGTTGGTCCACACATTAAAATAAATCAACTCATTTTTTTATTTTATAGTACATGGAATGTTACTCCGTATAAAATTAATCCTCAAAACTATACTTATTATTAAATTTTTTTAATATGTGTTTACTACCTACTCACTAAAATTATTGTGGGATAAAATAATATTTAGATAACTTTTTTGTTTTATTTTGAAAGCTAGTATTTCCTCCGTACCACATTTACTTTCACACTATTTTTTTCGGGACGTTTCACTATAACTTTCACACCCTTAAAATGGAAAACTCTTTATAAACTACACCCTCACAATATTTTTAATTTTTACACAAATGTCATTACTTTTTCTCTACATATACACAAAAGTCAAATTTTTTATTTACTTTATACATAAAATTTTACAAAATTATCTCTCAAAACTTCACTCATTATTACACGTTTTTAATATACATGCCCATCTACGTATGAAAGTAATTATAAGACAGCTATCTATATATATATATATTTACAAACTTTTGTTGTGACACATGTCACAACCACATTGATCTATTTCAACTCCACTTCTTGAAATTGCTCCATTTCAAATTTCTTATACCCTCCTCCATTCATTCTCTTTTCCAAACTTTCAATCTCAGCCTTAAAGTTTTAAATCTTAATATGTGTCCGCTGATTTGGGGTTAACTTAATTACATTTTAATTTATTTATTTTCACTTATACCTTTCATCTTCTTCTACGCACCTCCCAACCCTTTTCCACGACTGCTTCACTGCTCCACCACCTCGATTACACGTCGTTGTGGTAAGCATTTTAACAGGTGAGTCAATTTTTAATCTTAATTAATTCATACAATTTTCTCCATTCTTCACTATTTTTCAGATTCTTCTTCAGTTTTACAGATATTGTGTGAATTGTTGTTATCCTTTCATCTTCTCGGCTCATCTCAAATCTCTTTCACTACTGCTTCACTCTGCCGCCTCGATTACACTCTTCCGTTTGGTAAGCGATTCGGTGAGTCAATTTTCTAAATTTTGAATCGTACAATTTTCTAATCTCTGTATTTTTTTTTTCAGATTTGTTTTCTTCAGTTTTACGTATGATGTATGAATTAGTAAGATTTATGTGGTGATTATTTTGAAATTGGAGGTTCAATCTTATGTTCTGAAAGTGAGTCTTCTTTAATGTGTCAAAATGTCTAATGTGGCTTTGTTTCTGTGTGGCTTCTCTGAATCCTCTTTCTTGGCTTCTCTGAATCCTCTTTCTTCGATCTCCCTTTCTAGGTTTCATTTATACAAGTCCGCAGGGAGAAGGCAATCAAGGGCGGTTGCGCATAAAATTGGAGAGGATGATTACACCAGGAATATCAGTTTTGAGAGCACCAGATTCGGTTTAAGCATGACTGGGCTTCCGATTCTTTATTCTCCCTCACCTCCATTCTCACCTCTTCGAGATATTTTTTAATCTCATTTTTTTAAGGAGAATTTCTAAGCTATCGTGAGATCATATATTGCAACCATTGGTTTAAGTTTCATTTTGTTTATTTACCTTCTTGGAAGGACTTTAATTTTTTAGATTAATCGATTATATTTTTATTTTTTTGAGAATGCTCTTGCTACATTTAAATATTTTGAGATTGTTTCGATTTGATACTTTTTTCATTATTTTTATTTTTTTGAGAATGCTCTTACTACATTTAAATATTTTGAGATTGTTTCGATTTGATACTTTTTTCATTTTTAGATTGTAATATCTAATCATTGTTGTTGCTGAATTAGAATAGCTAATGTTTCGCCCTTTTTTTAAAAATTTCAAGTTTGGTACTAATTGATTTGTTCAAGAAATATGCAATTTTTTACAATGAGGAGATTTTTTTACCTCAGTTAGTGATAATAGAACTCTATTATGATATAAATATGAATCTCATTTTCTTTTTTCATGTTGTAACCTGACAATTACGTAAGTGTTTGGCCTAATGTTTAGAGTATTTTTTCCATCATGCAAACGTGTGTTTATGCATTCAAGACGTGGAGTAGTAGATGTATGTGCTTGCTACACTAATACATCAATCCCTCTAAATTAATTGTCGAATGATGAATGTGTTTTTTATTACAATTATAATTATGTAGATTTATTTTAATTATAATTTATCGCGACACATGGTGTTAATTCAATATTTAAAAAAAAAAAATCATTTTATGTTGAATTGGTCAATGTTTCGATTCAATTATTTGTAATTTTCAGGCATTTAACTCATTATATTTTTTTAAAGTATTTTCAAGTTCTTAAATATATTAGTGCTACTCAAACAACAATTATAGAAATTAACTTTATTTGAAGATTTTGTAAATTCAATTTTACTTAATTAATTATATGATTTGGTATATGACAATTAAGACTTTCATTTTATACTAAATGTAAAATTTTACATAAAACAATGGGAAAATTGCACTTTTGGTCCTGTAAGAATGTGGTTAAATCACTTTCAGTCCTTTTTCATGCACTTTTGGTCCTGTAAGAATGAGATTAAATTTATGTTTGTTTTAATGGATAAAAATTGCGTAAAAGTTACACATCTCTTAAAACACAAATGTCAATAAATTATAAAACTATTAAATGTATTTTAACAATTTATTTAAATAATTATTTAAAATCGACAAATTCACTTAAAATAATTTTTTATGATCTAAAAATTCAATCAATTATATATAATATTAAATTAAATTATTCAATTAAATCTGAAACCATGTCTCAAATCAATGGAAAAAAAAGTATTTAGCTTGATTTGAATTTTTTTTTTTTTTTTTTTTGTATTTTCTAATTATATCAAAATTATATGGAGTTAAAAGTTAATTTATTTAAATTACATAATGTTTTTAGTGATTTTTAATTATATTCAAATTCTTGAATTAAAAAAAGTATATTTAGTTTCTATAAAAAAAAATTCAAATTATACAACTTAGTGAGATTTCTTCTAGAAAATTAATTTATATTCTAAATTGTATTGAAATTATTTATTTTTTAATTCTATAAATATAATTTATTATTAATTTTAAAAATATTTTTTTATTTTTTTAATTATAATTACTTTTTTAGGGATATTTTTTGTTCAAGTAACGATTTCCATAAAAAAAAAACTAACTGTTTTCATTCAAAAACTATCTTACAGGACCAAATCCGCAATAAAAATGACCATTTACAAACCTCAGGACTGAAAGTGATTTTAAAAAATTCCTACAGGACTAAAAGTGCAATTTTACCTAAAGCAATCCACTAATTTAGCAAAAATCATTAATGATTACCATATAATTAATTTTACTCCACTGATACCTTAATATAGGGTGATTAATTTCTACCATTATTTGTATTAGTCAACTACCATCTCTTAATTTTAGGCAATTCATTGATTATATAAAATTAAGACTCATATTTTATATTAATTCGAATATTTATTTTAATAACATTTTTTATTCAATTTAGTTAGATTTTGAAATTAAATTAATGTAATTGATTATCATATTAATTATATAAACAATTGTAGGGAACTTCTAAAGGTAGGTAACGTGTAAATTAATTTGAATAATTAGATTTCTAATCTAAACTTAATGACCTGTTATGTTTTATACTACGTGTCGTACTATTAATCGTAATTTGTTGTACTGTCACTTTTATAATTACTACTTTTGTAATTTTAAAAATTGAGTAATATATTATTTTCATTTAAGGTCAATTTTAAATAATAATTTTTGCCTTTTTAATATCTAATTTATAATCAAATCTACTCTTAAATAAATCTATTAATTTTATAGAATTTCTATTTCTTTTCCCCTTTTTTCTCAAACTGTCTTATTTACTTATTTATTATTATTTCTCCTCAACTACTATTTTTCACTACTATTTCTTACTTCTCTACACATACTTTCCTATTAAGTCCTATTAAGTCTTAACATTTTCTCTATCAAAATTACTCAACTGCCCATCTTCTTTCTCTGTAAAACAAAATAATCGTTCTCTCACACCGTTATTCTTTTTTCACTCAATAGCTTTAACTCTTCATCTCACACCTATTTTAACTCTGCATTTTTTTTCTCTCTTATTTTAAAATTCTATGAATTTGGTTAAGGATTAAAAATCATTTTTCTTTTTTCTTTCTCTTACTTTTTCTTTTTCTGTATATTTTATTTCTTCAATTTAATTCTATGAATTTGGTACTCGCCTTATAACGTATTGCTCCTAAGTCTATCGTTTTGGGCTCTTTCTATGGTTGTAAGTGTTTCGAAAATTGTCCCGTCGTCATTAGAATTTCGTGTATCTCAATTTGTTTTGGTTCTATATTGATTCTATGGTTTTATGTGGCCACATATATAATATATTCCATGGGTTTGGAATATTAATTTTAATTTTTTCGTTTGTTCTCCTACATTGTTATCTTACATTAGCCGCAAAAAGTAAAAAATAAAATTGATGCATTAATTTTTTTTGGTTTGTTCTCTTATATTGTTACTCTAATAAAATGGTGGATGAGTGTACATATTTAAGGTACAGATTTCTACGTTAATGCTGATAGTGATGTATTTCTATGTCAGATTTCTACTCCAAATAGAAATTTCTCTTATTTCACATTTGAATTTACATTTATTAATAAATCATTTCGATTTATTTTTTAGGACTAATCACTACTCCATTTTATATTGATTGTAAAACCACTAGCTGTACTCCTTTATTTCTGTAAAAAAAAAAAAAAAAAAAAAGTATGCTCTTTTATGACACAAATTGATACTCTGTATTTAATCGTCATGTTATTTCTTGCAAATGTATTTCACTTTATTTAGTGTTTGGCCAATGAAAGTTACATGTATAATAACTGATAAGTGAGTAGAGATGATGGAGATTGTTAGATTAACAATTGTTTGTATTTTTTGTTTTTATCAGCAAATTTCATCCTCATATAAATAAGAACTTAGATTACACAAAACTTCCCATGAGCACAAAATGTGCCCCTAGGTAGAGCAAAAGGCTTAACATTACAATAAGGTTAGGAAATTAAATAAACAGCGGAGTAGCAGATAATATTGTAGCAACCTAGAACCATTCGTGGATTCTTCAATAAATCGTCGAAGGAGGTGAGATTAACAATTATTTGTATGATAAGATCATCATTTGGAATACCTTAACATTACTTTTTTTAATGTTGTAATTTGACAATTGTGTAAAATTTTGATTTCTTATATATATTTTTTTAATAAATTATATAAAATCTTATTAAATAATAATATAATTTTTTTCCAATCCCGCGAAATCCGCGGGCCTTACACTAGTTGGAGTATATAATTATTCCATAAAATTGTTTCTAATTGTCTTTAAAGGATTTATTATAGAAGCCCATATTGATAAAAAAGTGGGCCAATATATTGAGTTGGCCCAGTAAAGCAATTACTATCAATGTTGGGCCTCACGTTTTCTGATCCACCACGTATGAGGGCTTAGCCAACAAGGCCATAAACCATTTAAAGATCCCGTGTAAAGTAATTGGTTAATATTTTCTATTTTTATGTTGGGATATTCAGCTCAAAGACCGAATAATTCAGGAAATCAATATCACTGTCTACTGTCGAACAATCGAATTGAAGTCAGAACATAGTTAAGCAGGAGCTGACTTATCTTAAGAATGGTTTCAACTCGAGTTTCGAACATAAAATCTAAAGAATGACATATTCTTAATTCTCGAACCTACTTAGCCATGAGGTTTCACTAATTAGTTAAGGTGAGAGAAAAATGTTGGAGAACAAATTTTGTCTGATAGAGTACACTATAATTCTTACCATATATACACACGACAAAGTCAAAGAAAGTGGTGTTGGAAATAAGATTGGGGGACAAAATGCGATAATTGCTTAATTTATCCTTGTCAATGTCATAGATTGATTTTGTTTACTCTAGCTCTAGGCATGCCATGTGAATAGTTTTCCTAGTGAGAATTGAATGGTGTTATGCCACATAAGAACATTGTTGCAGTTTCAATGACACTAAAAGGTATGTTGTATAAAAAAAAAAAAAAGAATTTGGTCACCCTAAGCTCACAGAGCTAGAGGTTAGAGTGTCGTGAAAATCTTATCTAAAAAAATCTCTAAGGGACAAAACCCGAAGTCAAGAAAAAATGTACACTCCTCCAAATAGATTGAGATCACCACCTATACAGAATCGAGAGTCCTATGTAGGATGTGGTCACTTGAATTACTGTATACACGCGTGTGGGTGTGTGATTCAAAGGACCACCCCTGCACAAGACCCTCATGTACAACAAGTGTCCAAATTCAATACCAATACGACCTCAAATCGGAGTAGTATGCCGCATACAGGTTGATAATCATATTTACCGTTCAACCCTTACTTTACAGCATCTCGTTAGGGTACAAATAGTGATTGAGGAACCGAGGATATGTTATTTTTGCACTAAATCTCAATTAATAAATAGATCGAGCCATCACACAGTGTGAATGTGCGAGCAATAATACAATAATTAATATGTTCGTCCCATCTAAAATTTCGAAATTGTAATCTGAATTTGTAAAAGGGAAAAAGAGCAATGCCGGGAGAGGTAGCACTTGGTGGAGCCTTAGTGTTGGTTTTAACCAGGCAATACAATGTTAGCTGCCTCTTAGATTGTACATATTTCCTATTCATTCATTGATCGATTGAATAATATTTTATAATTTAACTCATTTTTTTTTTTTGAGGGTTTCATTCATTATTGTTTATACTTTACATATTTGACTTTTTTTCCTGCAGTCCAATTTCGGAAAGCACACGACAGACAAAGATAACATAGATCAATATTGTCAATTCTTCTACCTACTATATATAATTTCTTGAACCAATTGATATTTTAGCATCATATGTTTGTATACAATTTTACTATTTTTTTAACGACAAAAAATATTTATAATTTCTAACTTACCTTTAGAAGTTATATAGTGAGACGCCTTTGTTAAGAAGTAATTACACAGGGTAGAGAGGTTCGATTTAAAAAAAAATTATGATTCTACCCTTATAGACATATAAAAAAAAAGGAAGAAAACTAAGAAGCAAATCAATGATGGCGTGTTTTGTCTTGTTCGTAACAAAATCAACGATGACTCATTGTTTTGTTGGGTGTCTAAGACTTTTACAAATACTCGACGTGCTGCAAGTTTCCTGTAGATTACTTCTAAATATAATTTCTTTTAAATTAGTTATAATTTTGTGGAACGATTCTTGAACGGTGTGTTGGGGGCTGTTTTTTCCGAACAAATAAAGCGCTCATAATAAAGACGATTAATGTCTGCTATTGATTCAATACATTTTCACTACAATGTCAATTGTGGATAACTTTCTCGATAACTCTTGTTTTTACATTTTTTAAGTCAATTTATATGTTACCCAACACGTACGTACATGCCTCCATCATCTACACATGTCCACGGTCCACCTGCAATGCACTTAAAAACTAATTAAAAAGCAATATTATTTTTTACTATTTATATATAAATATTAATTTACTTTCATCACAGTATGGGACTATTGTATGGGTCAATTAAAAAGTTTTCATCATTGCACTCTATTTTCATGCAACCAAATTTGTTTTTGTCAAAGCAAATTTGGTGCAAATCTAGCTAGTTTGGAATACAAAGTGACGTTAAACCAATAATATAATCTAACTTTCTTATCTTTGATTAGTGATGGATATATTAGTGGAGATCAATATCAAAATTTGATTAAATATTTAATTTTAGAAAACTTATATTTCTCCGTCCATGAAATGTAGTCACATTTATCTTAATATAGTCTTATACACTTTATTTCAACCATTACTTTATTCGCAATGGACTCCACAATACCATTATTTTATCTATCATTTTTTAAAAATATGTGTCCACTCGACTACTTATTGTGGAGGGAGGGAGTATTTAATTTGATTTAATATTATAGAAATATTGAGTTATATATTTTTTTATGTTTTTTCAATGTGCTAGATAAATTAGATCACTTTTGTATCCACACGTTTAGTATGAAAATATGTGCACTAATTTTCTCAATTTAATCAATAATTCCATTCCAAACTCCTTTTGAAGTTTGTGACTAATATTGGCTTGCTTTTTAAATTTTAATTAAAGGTTAATTGACACATGTGCTACCACTAGCCAGCCATGACAAATGACTTGTTTGACTTTTTCCCATACTTATTTTTTATGTTTCTCATTTCCTTTATTCAGAATACAGTATTTGAGATCATCTGTTCCAATTTTTTTACACGTTTTACATTTCATTCGACTATATGAATAATTGACATGTATCATATTTAAAAATAATTAACGTCCTATAATATTAAAAACGACACACGTAAAAAAATTCAGTAGAATCGATTAAATATCAATGAAACAAGAAAATTGAACTAGTTATCTACCACCTCTAAAACTAGTAGCGTGCATGAATATACTATTTTATATTCATAAGTGTTCAATATATATAAGTTATGATGAATATATATATTCATATACTCCGTATATTTAGATTGGATATATATAAACACTTTAATATTTATATATAATTAATATTTCATTTTAACGACACATAATTAGGTGAAATTATTCACACGAGTAGGGTTTAATTTCATTGTGGCCCTGAAAATGCACTCAAAAATTAAAGTTAGTATTAAGACAACTCAACCAACATTTTAAAGATAGGCATGCAAAAGTCTAAATATATATATAGCCTTTCCCTTTTCACAATATAACCCACATCCATAAATATTAAACAATAATGCTTCACCAAACCATGCAACTTTAACTACTAATTCCGAATCAGATCGACTAATTCAGAAAACCAATCTCACCGTCTCAATAATTTCATTGAAATCAAAACAAAATTTTGAATGAAATGGTCTCTCATTTGCATCTTGAAAAGCTTATAGACGGACATACCAGTAATATTTAACTTTTCAACAAATTTTGAAGGGATGTCGATCAATCAATCGATAATGAAAGAATATAAGTAGATTACAAATGAAGTAAAATAATTAAAAAAAAAAAAAAACTATCACCCTTGTGTTACTAATTTACTATATATACATTTACATTAGTAAATAAATATCTAATTAACCTAGTGTCCTTTCCTATATATTATCAAATAAAGAATAAATTCAAAATTGTTTTAAATAAAAATAAATTAAACCTAGTGGCCAACTCCGGGGCTAGGAACGGAGCGTAGAATCCGGTCGACGGCGACGAGGTGGCGGGCGACGAGCTTCTCGTTAACGGTGGCGACGCCGTGGCCTTTCTTGCTAGGGCTTGACGCCGTCACCTTCCCCTTTGGAAGCGCCGTTAAATAAATCCTATCTTCCCTAGACGGGCCGTTAGTTTGTTCCACTTTCATCAATAATTTTCTTCCATGAGTTGACGGCGTTAACGTGACAAACATTATCAACCCTATCAAGAATGTTATTAAACATTTTGAAGCCATTTTTGTTGGATTGCAAGAAACTTTGAGAGAGAGAGAGAGGGAGAGAAGAGGGTATTTTTCTTGGTTTTTTAGAGAGAGAGAGAGAGAGGAATTAGTTATTAGAGGAGGATGTGAATTACGTACATATATATATACAATTATAAAGGGGGTGTGAAAATGATTTTTTTTTTTTTGGTTTGTGAAATTGATGGCACTTTAAAATTCCAAGTAAAATTTGGTGGGATGAATACAAATAATTAAATCACATCGTTCTATTAATACACGCCATTTATATAATGGTAAGAGTATGACTAGAATGAACAAGATAAAAAATTCTAAGGAGTTCGTCTAATAATGTAGATTTGAGATTTAAGAGTGTATGTGCTTCTCTCTAGGTAGCACATTTGAACCCTCTAACGTGTAAATATTTTTTATGAAGTCAGTCCATACAGAGCGCAAAACATTGACTTTAAACGGACCCTCGTACAAGTAGACGGTGAAATTGATCACCTGAAATAGTCGATTATTGGATCAAATAATGAGACTTTAAAAAAAAAAAAATGAACAAGACAAAAAAGCTTTTGAAAGGGATGAAGGTTGTATAAAGTATCATTATTTAGCACATTCGATCAGTGATTTTGAAATAAACAACACATAAAATTAAATTGATTGCGTGAAGTAATCTTGAAGAACACGTCTAGGGATAGTGTTTGATATTACTCCTTTTATCCACGTATAATATGTTTATTTATTTTTATAAAGTAGAGAGAATGTAAAGTAATTACTATAATGGATTATATTTCTTTTAAAAAAAGAAATAAACATATTTTATGAACGGAAGGAGTATGCTTTATATTTTATGATTTTTCATTGTACATAAATTTATTATATCTCTTTCTTTTCCTATCCCATTGTAACTTGTGCATGTATTCATGTACAAACTTGTTTTACAATCAAGGTGAATAAATTAAATAATCATTTTTACACAAATATTTTTTAAAAGATGATATTTAATATGTTAAATTGTGATATTTGAAAAGAAGGGTACACGTGAATTCGAATTCATAGAGTATACAGTTGGTCTAATATATGCACTTCATCGTTTCAGTGAAAACTACCCATGAAAGTTACTCATTCTTCTTTTATCAAAGTATTTTCTCTCACATTTTATTATATTATCATCTCATCGTATCCAAAACTAATGGATAGTTTTCATCGGGACGGAGTTCACATATTTTAATATGAAATGAAAGTAGGCAAGGTCAAAGGGTGGAGGCTAAATAAAATTAGGTGGGGGAGTGAGCTAAGCCGCCGGCTCAATTTTCTTAGTAGTTTCCTGCATTCACCGTCAAACACACGACTCACATTTTTGCAACACGGCGGCGCGTTGGTAATTAAATTAATTCAAATTCCTTGATATATATTTTTTTTAATATTAAAGTATTTTAAACTACTCTTTCTGTCTCGTGATGACTGACATACATTGATCGGCCTACTTTTTTAGAAAAGTAAATTTAGTGAAACGTACGTGAGTTATTTAAGGGATGTTTGTTTTGAGATTATGTAGGATAAGGGAAATTCTGGATGAGAAAATTCCGGATGAAAAATTCTGATGAATAGTAATTGTATGTGTTTGTTTTGAGATTTTGAGTAGGATGAGATGTAACTTTATGTCAAATCAAATTGTGTAAGAGTAGTTGGATGGGATATAATAGTATGATGTATAGGTATTTTTAGGGGTGGATGTAGTTGGATGGGGAAATGCGGATGTGAAATCCCGAAGTAGAACATGATGTACGTCTCACGTCCGGACGGGTGAGTCTCAAAACAAAACACCCCCTTAGAGTAGTTTAGTGAGGTGTAAACGTTCAGGGGAAAATGTAAGCACAAAATAAGTGACAATTTTTAAAATAAAATGATGGTATGAAAGAGTTAATTTTGTAGGTTATTTTCATATTATGAGTGTTCATGTAATCTTGGAACGTTCAAAAGTGTGCAAGTAGTCACGGGATGGAGGAAGTATAAAATAGTGTTAATAATATCTCACCCCGGACTATTCCAGAATCTCTAGGGAAAAACTTACATCAATTTTATCATTTTGGACATCTCACCGAAAGTTACTCATCTCTTTTTCATCAACACAGATTATCTTTCTATACCTTTTCCTTTTCTTATCCTTCTCTACGTTTTGGATTTCGCATCACTTTCTATTTCAATTGTCCACTATATATTTAATTCTATATTTTTTTTAATATTTGTGTCAAAAGTAAATGGACAACTTTCGAATTAAACAGAAGAAGTATTACATTTTATATACTACTCCCTCCCTCCACCAAAAATATGTTCACTTTCTTTATTTGTCTATCCATCAAAAGTATGCTAATTTTCTTTTATGGAAACAATCACTTTACAACATTTTTACTTTATCTATTCACTACAAATAATTGTTAAAATTGCGAGGGTATGTAATTCCTCGTTAAATGGCGAGGGATTTTACGAGGAGAGCAGATGGAAAGGGAAATACCGAGGGTTCAAAAAACCCTCGCTATTTAGCGAGGGAAATACAAATCCCTCGTCATTTAATGAGGGACATTGTTTTAAAAATGATAAAGGGCGAGGGATTTAATGCTCGCTGGCTGGCGACGGAATTTAATGCTCGCGGCCAGGCGAGGAATAAATTAAAATGCTCGGTAAAAAATAGCGAGAAAATTCTGACAAGAAAATTCTGGTAAGGGAAATCCCTCGTTATTCATGTTAAAGAGGACTGTTCCCTCGCTAAATTGCTCTCTATTTGGATACTTTTTTTTATAGTGATTTATTCTTATAACATGTGTCCAATCAGTGGACGGATAGAGTATGGAAGATACATAGATAATTTCAAGAATTGATGCAAGACGTGCATGGAAAATGTAGATATAGGTGAGGGGTTCCCACTTTGTGATGGAGAATTGCTCCTTTGTAAAAGCAAATGAACATGGACCAACTCAAACCCATTAATTGATGGGTACCTCTCCCCTCCTTGATAGATCGATTTCATTCATCCAAAATATAAAATTTTACAATTTTCTCAATCTCATGCTCTATTGATGTGTAGTTAATGACATTACAAATCATTATTAATGAAACGTGTCATGTATTTAGTTAGGTAATGACGGACTTGAGACACGTGCTTTGTGGCGAGCAAGAAGAATTTACAAGACAACATGTATTCTTTGAATGTAACACTTCTCACAAGGTATGAATTGAGTTCTTCGATCTCTTGTCTTGTTATATCACGTGGTATTACACTATTGTCCCTTTCGCACGTGTGGTGTGGCATGTTGAGCCAGAAGAAAGGGGAACATATTGTGGCATGTTTTCGCGTGTTTGGTGTGTGTATTGTGAAAATATAAAAATAATGTGATATTTAAATATACCACTTTTCTATTGTGAAAGTTATTCTTTTTTTTTTTTTTTTTTTTTTTGAGTTTAAAGTTATTCTTGTTAAAAAGATAACTTTACTTAATTTTTCATTCAAAAAATTGGTTTGTCAATCGTAAGATTGGTGTGTTAGGCTATTAGGATAAAAATGAAGACGACACAATAAAATAGAAGAGAAGAAAATATGTGTACTATTGCATATGCAATATCATTATATTTGAAGAAAAGAGGTAAAAACGCATAGGTTAAAATCGTTCAAAAATAAACAAAAAAATCTCGCTTTCAAATCCGTATTACTCTAAACAAAAATATGTATACATATAAAATAAGATGAAAGGAGGATGGTGATAGAAAGAGAGTTGCACATAATATTGCACTTCATATGAAAGAGATTGATTGATATTAATACAACATCAATTAAACGGGACAACATATATGCGATCTCACTATAAATATTTCAATATATGTATAAAATTAAAGTAGAAAACAATTAAGTAAGCTGCTCAAGTTGCCAATATTTAATTTATGAAGATAATATTCTGATTTTTGGGACAAGCCAATAACACGTCCCACCAAATTGCAAGAAAATGTGTTTCTTTTTTTTTTCCTAACCATTAAATATATATTTTCAAATAATTTAATAATTTCAAGTTTGCATAGTCACATGATGTTCTAACTTTAATAGTGTATCTTTTATTAACCGGAGATATGTTTTCACGGCTGGCTTTTTATAGACAAATACACCTTAGAGTCAATGAAACTAGCTAGACCGGTCAAACATCAACAACTTGAAGACCTGTTTGCCCATGTCAAAGGCCGGCCATTGATCGACCATCCATTTAGTGAGTTATTTCTACGTGGTTGTCCATCGAGGACGAACAAAAACTACTCAGTCACTAATTCATAAAAGACCAGGTGCTACATAGATGACACATATCATTCTCTAAATGTATGTACAATTAATGTAATAAAGATTGTTTGTGCTTTCATAATTAATCGATCATTTTGATATATATATTCACGATCAAGATGAAGTAGTTCAACGTGCATTGGATGCATTTGTCTCCAAGTTTGATGTATATGCATGTTTCATGTCTCTTTTTGTTACTATTCTTGAATATTGAGACATGTTCAACTCGGTCACCATTCACCAATCGATCAATATATATTTTTAATTTCATTTGATTTTTTAAAAAATTAATATTTCATATACTCCGAGTATTGTTTTATGAGTGATATGTCGGCGCAATATTTGATGCATACGGATGATTCTTCGACACCTTTTATCAATTAAATGCGTTTTATCGCTTCGTATAAATGATGATATATGGGTGTTAATCAATAAATTTAAACACCTGCAAATATGCATAAAAGAAGGTGATAAATATATGATAACATATCTTGATTCCTCTCTTTAAATGTGATACCGGGGTCTCAGCGACTTGTTCTGGTGAATTTGACATGCCCTGTGAAATTTTGCATACATGAATCCTTGGAGAGTGGAGATGATCAAAGAGCAAAAATCGTCCCACTAGGCGTGCTAAATTTGTTAACCAATAAATGCATAAAAGAAGGTGATAAAATATAAGATACAAAGTAACATATTTTTATTAAGAATTTGAGTTACAATTCTCGTTGATCTCTTAATTCCTCTCCTAAATGTGATATCGGGGTCTCAACGACTTGTTCTGAATTTTGACTGAAATTCTATTTTGACTCTCTTATTTATAAGAGATAACAACTTAGAGAGCAAGAAAAGATATTGAAAAATTCTAAAAATAAGGAAAGAGATATGCCCTCAAATTTTGGAGATATTATTTTATATTTTATTATCTTATTTGATCCACCATAATTTATCGGGTTCTTTAGAGTGACGCGGTTCTAGTTTCTGTTTTCAGTGATCAATTTTTTCTGTTTCTTACGTGGAAGACTTTTGTCTTATGGGTTGGTCTGCAATGGACTCGAATGCATGTTGTGCACCCTAGTCCATGTTGCACTTTTCAGTTACTGACTTACACTTTTTGGTAAATGGTGTTGCACTTTTCAATTATTAAACTATATAAGTAATAATTGCAAAATGCAACACCATTTATCAAAAAGTGTAAGTCAGTAAACTGAAAAGTGTACATGGACTAGGGTGCACAATTTTAGACTTGTTCATGTTATTTAATACTGTATTCCCTCATTCACATCCGTTTCATTCCTCTGTTTCACTTTCGTATTTTACTTAACGTTTAATACATATTGACGTGGTGATGTATAAATGCAATTCAATTCATTGATTTTTTTTACCATTCACATGTCATTTATTCACACGCTGGTTTGATAGAGTCACATTCATTCTCATAGAGTTATAGGTTTCTAATTTCACATTAATTAAAATCATTCGTGGTTTGCACTTTGATCTAAACGGTTCATTATTTGCTTTTATTAGGAAATTAATATACATGAATTAATTTTTCACCTCTTTACAAATTCGAATTTTTAGATGAGATAAAATTTCGGTATAATATCAGAGTCTAAAGGCTCATGCATACCCAAACATTTTGAGTTCGATTTCTGTTGAAAGCAATTTGTTCTTTCTAATTTCTCGAAGTGTTTAATAGAATGACAATGACTTGCTTTCCGCTGCCGGCCATCGCCACGGCTGCCGAGGTACTCTGTTCTTTTTAAATATACACTCAATTGACTTACTTTATGCTTGTATATTTATTTTTATTACAAATAACTTTGAGTTTTATGGAATTTGAGTTAAGAATACATTTATAATTATTGATTTGGGTAGTAATTGCAATACATGATCTTATTGTGCATTTTAAACCTTTTTTTTTTTTTTTTTTTTTGTATAATTTTATGTATTTATTGCCTATTTTTTGCTAATTACACATTTTTTTTTAAAAAAAAAATTGAGATTTTTTTTATGCATAAAAGGTGCCTAATTTTTGTGAAGCCCATTATAGGAATAAATGGAGAAGGAATGAACCAAGAACAGGAGGTGAAAAAGGTAGGTTTGGCCCACTAATTTCAGTATATTTTTGGCCCAACATAGACGGCCCGTTTAAGCAATTAAGGGCCTAACTGAAACAGCCCACCCACGCCTATTCCTAAGCCCATGTGTGGAAGTTCAAATGGGGTGGGTGAATTAGGGGTTTGGCTATATACCCCTCCAGCTTTATTAAATATACTCCCCCGATTGATGTACTCCCCTTTAAAGTGATAAATGTTAGATATACTCCCTTCAAATTATTCAAATTATCATTTTTCTTTCAAATGTCAAATTTTTTAGATTTATTTGGATGGCGGCGGCCAAAATTGAAGGGATGATTGTCGGTTGTCGGAGGTGGTGGGATTGATGACGGCGACGACTCCCCTTATTAGGTTAGGGTTAAGGTTAAAAATTAGGGTTTAAGGGTAAGTGTATATATTTTATTATATTATACTGAAAGTATAAATTTGATATTTTATCTCAGTATTAAATTAATAAATGAAAAGGGGGAGTATACTTAACAAAGCTAGAGGGGTATATAGTCAAACCCGTGAATTAGTCCTCTGCATGCTGGACCCATGCTCATTAATTAATCAAGCCCATGTACTTTCGGCCCAATTTACACACTCTAAACTGGATATTACCTCTCAAGTCCCCGCATTACTTTTCGCTTATTTTTTTTTGGAGACTTTGGGGTCTGTGGAGCACTACACGACATCTGTTTGGGGAGATGTCTATTTGCATCACTCATATTTTCAGGAAGGCGAATCAGATAGTTGATTTCATTGCGAAGATTAGTGCCACTTCCGTCACACGGGGTCAATACCGGACTTTGTTTTACCTTTCATTTACAATGATATGAATAAAGAGTACTTCCGTTTTGGTAAAACTGTTCCTTAGAGTGGTGTACATTTTTTCTTGATCCGAATTTTATCCCTAACAAGAATTTTTTCGAACAAAATTTTAACGATGCCCCGACATCTGATTCGGCCCGTGAACTTAAGATTTTAAGTATTTTTTCTTTTAATATAGAAAACCTTTATTTGCCTAAAGATAGAAGATAAAGGAGAAAATATATAATTGAAAAAAAAAAGTCTAATATTACCTTTATAAGCTTTCAACTATTTTTTAGCACAAAGATTAAGATAAATAATTAAATAATAAATATACTACTTTCCTCAGTTCCACAATAACTTTCACACTTTCCTTTTCGGGACGTCCCACAATAACTTTCACACCCTTAAAATGGAAAATCTTTTATAAACTCCACCTTCACAATAGCCTCAAATTTACACAAATGCCATTACTTTATCTTCGCACATACACATGCAAAAGTCAACTCATTTATTTACTTTATACATAAAGTTTTACAAAATTACCCCTCAAAACTTCACTCATTATTACATTTTCTTAATTTGCGTGTCCATCTACCTATGAAAATTATTATGGGATAGAGGGAGTACAATGATTGTAATTGAGAAAGAAAAAAAAGTAAGATATAAAGATAAAATTTGGTATTATTATATATAAATAAAAGTGAAGTGTAGAGATATAAATTTAAATAGTATTTGTGAAAAAGAATATGAGAAAGCTTATATGTGGACAGACAAAAATGGTAAAACTAAAAATTTATAGATGGACGATGGGAGTACGTTAGTTAATTAAGTCATGTTTGATAGCTAAAATTAAGGGTAGATTAACTCTCAACCCTTATAAATTGTTTGATAGCTAGCTAAGATTAAGTGTAGATTATACTTTAAAATATATAATGTTTAGATATCATCCTAATCTCTAATTCGGAGATCAATCCCACTGTTGACTAGTGGAGGTCCCGCTTAAAGTCAGAACAAAGCTCAGTATGAACTGATCTCGTTAAAAATTATTTACACCTAAAAATTTCGAAGCGTGTTCCCATAAAAAGAGGGTCACCGCCGGCCACTTGCAGCGTTAAAGCAACCACTTGAAAGTCCATGAATCATGGGGGCCCTTTTTTTTTTTTCTTTTCTTTTTATAAAGACTAGGGAGTCAATTCCTTGTGCATGGAAAATGTGCAAGAAACCCGTGTGAAAACGTTGCATTGCAAGAATATTAACAGTTACTTTTCGGACAAGCTCTCCATGAGTTCCGAGCACAGAGATTAAAAAATACTAATATAATAAGTAGATGTATTAGAGATGATGTGATTGAGAGATGTGAGAGAGAATAGTTACCAAAAAGGGAATGAGTAACTTTCATTGGGACGGATAAAAAAGGAAAATTGAGTAGTTTTCATTGAGACGGAGGGAGTAAATTTAATTAATCTAATTAATCAATTGATTCAACTGTTGAATTAATTTGATGATCCACTCAGTTAATATGGGTTTTTGCATGCGGGTTGAATTTAGGTTTCATTATAATTAATTTGCATAAATTAATTGTGGGGTGGCTTGATTTTTCAGATAACTAATTATGAGCTACTCCATGCTCGGGTGCCTAGCTTGTTTATTTTTATTATATGACTCGTGAATTTATCGAGTCTCAATTCAATTATATTTTAAAGGAAAATACCCTGACGTATAATTATTTTATACTCCTTAGTGTATTGTAAGTAATATTAGAGAATTAATATAAATAAATTGATATTCGGTTGAAATTTGAAATAATTTGTTTTTATAGCTTATAATAAAGGGTTAATTGCAAAAAAAATCACGACCTTTACAGTTTTTATCAATTACAACATATCTTTTTTTTCTTTGCAATTTGATACACCACCTTTTTAAGTTTTGCAATTCAATACATCTGTCAATTTTCTGTCTAACAATTAAAATTATGATGTGATTGTCAGAGTTATCGAGGTGCCACATAAATCTCACGAATGATAAATAATTTATTTTTTTTAATTTTAAAAAAAATTTAATTAAAAAGAATACTAAAAAAGTAATTTTAAACTAAAAAGAATACTAAAAAAATTATTTTAAACTAAAAACAATACTAAAAAAATGATTTTAAACTAAAAACAATACTAAAAAATTTGTTTAAAAAAAATCATATGAATAAGATCGCATCCTTCAAATCACAGTCCAAAAAACTCAAAAAGAATAAGATCGCATCCTTCAAATCACAGTCAAAAAAAAAAAAATAATGTCAAATTTTGTATATTATTTTTATTTAAAAAAGTTTTTAAAATAAATAAAATACATTTTATTGATCAGTCATGGCATTTACGTGGACATTTGTGTAGAACTTTAATGCGGCTTCAGTGTATACATATGAATTGTGTTGCCGAAAAATAAACACATGCATGATGCATCGAATTGCAAAACTTAAAAAGGTGGTGTATCGAATTACAAAGAAAAAAAAGGATATGTTGTAATTGATAAACACAGCAAAGGTCGTGATTTTTTTTGCAATTAACCCTATAATAAATGATGATATACTATATCAAATTTGACTTTATTGTCTCTAAGAAAAAGGGCAGACATAAAAGACTGTTTTATGCTCCACTCTCTTTACTCAATTGTAACGTGAATTGTAGGATGTTCATTTCACACATTAAATAAATAACTAAATAATTAAATAAATAAAAGTTTAAAAAAATGAAGCTTTATTGTGAAGTGATAAATTCCCAACAGCACCCATACCGCTGGGAACGCATTGCACGACTTTATTGTATTCATCAAACTTGACTTCACATTTAATAATGTCCCCTATATATATGTATGTAATAATAATAAATTAAATCATGGAAATTTCTTGGATTTGACTAATTCTAATTAGGATATTTGTTTTTAAAGAAGATGAAGTTATAAAGATCCTCTCAATTTTGGGAGTCTTGGATCATTCCATAGGAAATTAATCTTTCATGAAAATATAAATGTTTTTTCTCTTTTTAATTCCTTTCACATTCTTGTGTTCATACTCCTAAATCGAACCGGGCCCCTAAATTTTGAGGAATGAATGAACATTTGACTCGATCAAATCTGCAATTTTGAAAAATTGTCGTGGTAGTGTTATGAATCATGTTAATTTTATCGTACGGAATTAACTTCACCAGCAAACATGCCCTTAACGCGAACTCTTATAAATACAGATTTGAATTTTTAAAAAATTTATATTCAAAGTAAAAATAATAGAATTCCAATGGGAGTGACCACTAACCACGCATCTTGTGTTTAAATTAAGCTAAGTAATCATATAGAAGATTACTTGGTCAAACTATGATTATATTTGTTGTATGGAAGCTGGAATTTGATGAACAAAAAGAAGAATATATATAATTAAATTAGTTGGTTGCCAAATGCTTCTAATTAGAGCTCACACACACATTTTCCTTACCTAAATCGCAGTTGGGGGAGATAGGATTATAATGATTTCTAAAATAATTTATTTAGGATTGTTTGTGTATTAAGATATTGACATTAACGAAGAGTTAAAAATTTACGAAAAATTTAAATTTCATCGCAAATTGCGACCGTCACTTAAATTCACTGTCGTTACGCTACAAGAAAATTGATTTTTAGTGACAGAATTATTCCATTATTGTTTCTCTAACTAAAAGTTTTCAGTGATAGAAAATTGAGAATTAATTACAGATCTTGTCACTAATAGTCAATTTCTGTCGTTAAAGACTTTTTAGCAAGAGAAACTATATAATGAGTCAATGACTAAATTTCTGCCATTAAAAGTCAATTTTCTGTTAGTGTTAATGTTCGCGTTTTTTTAGCATTTGGCACTCCAACTAATTTCTAAAATGATTGGGTCGGTGACATTGCTAGCATTTGGTTGAATGACTTATTTGTTCAATTTTAAAAATTTGATCAACTAATTGTACAAAAAAATTCTGGTAACCTAAAGTTCAAATTCTAACTTTTCATAAAATATAATTTTAGATTTTTCTTTGGATAGAAAGTTATAATAAATATTTAGAAAATAACCACTTTTATTTTAATAGTATGAAATTGACCAGAATATAATTTTCATCATCAATTTTCTTTCTTATAATAGAAATCAATTTTTATTTTATTTTAACAATTGTTTAATTACAGTGTGTTTGTCGTTTATAAGGAAAAGGTAGCTGTACACCGGCAGTGTCTCTTAGCATATGGATTCTAAATTTCTAGTGTCACAAGAATTATACTAATTCTTTAATTTGTATTTTACTAAATGCATGGTATTTATTAATAAAATATAAATATAAAATTAATAGGAAGAATTAAAATAAAAAAATACTGAGAGATTTAATTTCTTTTGGAGTCACTTTCTTTACTAAAATTAAACCGATTGATGGAAAAACATACTCCAAAAAAAGACAAGATATTGCATAGATTAATCAAACTTATGTCTATGCATGTTATTTGGTTTTGTTAATATATATTTGTTTTATACTAATGAAGTAGCATAAATACTGCTTAATTCACGTAATATTCCCTAAAACCCTCTTTTTACCTACCCAGATGAAGATCCCTAAGAAACGCATCCTATAAACATGGTTTCAACAAGGTTGCAGAAGTCAGAAATCGATAATTGAACGAATTGGCGCCATCTAGTAATTGGCCGTCCAAAATATTTTATCTCCAAAATTCTCAAACAATAAATACGAAATCCTAATTTAACGAAAGCAAGAAAAGTGCAAAGAAGTCCTTGAAGAAATTTAAACTGCAAAAATAATGTCAAAAATATAAAAATGCATTTTTCACCCCGTTTTCACCCTTTAATTAAATGACATAATTTTACAAAAAAAAAAAAGGTTATACAGCATGGCAAAGCCGCGTGTTTTGTAAAGAACGTCTGTAGACAAACAAAATTTAATTAATTTGGGCCTCCAAAGCCCAACAAATCAAGTCGGACCTCTAAAGTCCAACAAATTCAAATCGGGCCTCTAAAGTCCGATAAATGAAGTCGTGCCTCTAAAGTCCAACAAATTAATTTGAGCCCACCAGATAATTGAGCCCAAATAGGGTATTCTTAGCCCAAGTAATTCAAAATTTGAATTAAACCTTAACCTAACCACTTGCACAAATATCTCTCTGGCCCATAAGAAACGGTTCTACACCTAATAGAGGCCTCATTTCATCATCAAGAAATCAGAAGCATTCAAGGCTCTAAAATTCTCTGCAGAGATTTTAGAGTGTTCTTCAGCAATTGGAGGAGATTCAAAGGTGTTCTTCGTGAAAAGCAGCAAGAAGCAGTGTTCGAGTGGAGATCAAGGTGCTAAGCCTCTTCGATTCGGCGTTTCTTCAAGGCGTTCTTCGTGAAAAGCAGCAAGAAGCAGTGTTCGAGTGGAGATCAAGGTGCTAAGCCTCTTCAATTCGGCGTTTCTTCAAAGTTCTTCGTGGATCTTCGACGGAAAAGTCCCAATAAGTCCCGGATAAGTCCCGATAAGTCCCGAAAAAGTCCCGATAAGTCCCGAAAAAGTCTCGATAAGTCCCGTAAATCAACGTTTGATCCAAAATACGGCGTCAAGCCTTTGGATTAACGTTACAAAGTCCCAAATTCAAGAACGATCTTCAACGACGTTCATCCAAAAAGTATCTAAATTCGGCGTTTAATCCAAAATACGACGTCAAGCCTTTGGATTAACGTTACAAAGTCCCAAATTCAAGAACGATCTTCAACGACGTTCATCCAAAAAGTACCTAAATTCGGCGTTTAATCCAAAATACGTTGTTAAACCTTTGGATTAACGTTATAAAGTCCCAAATCCAAGATCGAAGAGGATTCGACTGCGGATCCAACCCCAAAAGTTCAAGGAAATCAAGTGAAGTTCAAGAAGAGAGAATCAGAGGAGCAAATTAGAGATTGTAACCCGCAATATTCATCGGTTTAATCCGAAATTAAATAAAATTGTTTCGCATTTTCGCGTTTTATTATTTAATTCACGAATTTGTGTTTAAAAAAATGTGTTCGATCGTTTGAATCGAACTTCGACGCTGGAAAGTTAAAAAAAAAAAAAAAAACTCCCTCCGTCCCACACAATTGTTTGCACACTTACCTTATTCGTCCGTTTCACAATTGTTTGCACACCCCTAAAGAGAAAACCTCATTATAAATTCCACCCTAACAATATTCACATATTTACATAAAATGTCCTTACTTTTACACTCACTTCAATCACTCGTTATATTTTTTTATTAAAAAATGTGCCCATTTTATGATGCAGACACCACGAACAGTAACGTTTAGTCTAAGACATCGTACAATTTAAGGTGATGAAATTAAATTTGAAATTGGTTAGCAGTTGTGACCAATAATGTGTGTACTTCCTTCAATGCTCCCTTTACCATACACAGACATCACACTTTTCAACGATATATCCAAAGAGAGTTATTATAAAGTCATAATTATATCCATTTAAAAAAAAAAAAAAAATCCTAGTAAAATCCAAATTGAATAAAGAAAAAATCATTAATTTCATCATAGTCAATTAAATCAACCCTGGGCCCCACCCACCCCACCCCACCCGATTCCATAAATTGTGAGAATCTTGCTCACTCTCATTCATAGAATTCAGAGCAAAATTTTAATTTTTTTTATTATTTCCATTAATTCTAAAGAAAAATGACTGATCAAGCCGTATCAAATGGAGTTGCCGTCAGAATTAGCGACGATGATTTGAATCCTCCAGGCTGCTGCTCCGTCTCTGTACCCTTTATGCAAAAGGTACGATCTTCGTTTTCCTGATTATGTTTTAATGTGTTGTACTGTACAATACATCACTGATTAATTGTATGGTTAAATAAACGGGTGTAGATAATAGCGGAGACGTTGGGGACGTACTTCTTGATATTTGCGGGATGTGGGGCGGTGGTGGTGAACAACGACAAAGAGAAGGTGGTGACGCTGCCCGGAATAGCTATAGTGTGGGGGCTCGTCGTCATGGTTATGGTGTACTCCGTCGGACATATTTCCGGTGCCCATTTTAACCCTGCCGTCACCCTTGCTTTCGCGTCCTGCAAGAGGTTTCCCTGGAAACAGGTAAGATGAGACGAAATTATTTCGACCCCAATTTTGACTTAATTTGTCAAGTCATACCAAATTTTGCAAAAAGGAAATAAATTAAGTTACACAAAAAATTGATGGGAGGTTGTTAATTAGAGTCTCGTTTTAGTATAATATTGCACGTGGAAATGAAGAATTCAATTACTTGAATTTAGAAAAGAAAAGAAAACTACCTCATAAAGAAAGTAGAGGGTTAGTTTCGTAATTAACGAAAAAAAGACTTCTTGGTTGGTTGTGAAATTATTAGTTAGGTGTTCTATTTTACATCATTTAATAATTGCATAGTCTTAATATAAAGAATATAATATTGGTTGAGTGTAAATAAAGTTAAATATAATATTTTTCATTCAAATACACGTTGACTCGATTTCAATTAGTTCAGATTGAATTTAAGTATTATCTATCTATATTGTACTGATCGATTCTCCCATACTATATTGTTAGGTCCCAGCATATATCGCGGCTCAAGTAGTGGGGTCCACGTTAGCAAGCGGAACCCTACGACTATTGTTCAGTGGACCCCATGACCATTTTGCCGGAACCATACCACAGGGTTCCGACGTTCAATCGCTGGTGATGGAATTTATCATCACGTTCTACCTCATGTTCGTCATTTCCGGCGTCGCCACCGACAACCGAGCTGTAACTACACTACTACACTCAATCAATTCTACCAAATTATTGGTCAAATATTAAACTCGAAATTGATTGAAAAATGACAAAGAAGAGTAATCAGACAAACTAATTTATTTGATTTGGTCCACATGTGCCAAAGATAGGCATCATTAAAGTAAAGATTTGGAAATTGTCCTATTTTTTTTTTGTAATTTGGTGTAGGGTGATATTGACTTATAGATTAATTTAATTTAATGGTTGATATTTATGGGTGCAGATTGGAGAGCTTGCTGGCCTTGCCGTTGGAGCTACCATTTTGCTTAATGTGATGTTTGCCGGGTACATACGTTTTCACAAATATATCTACGTTTTCCTTTTTCGAATATCTTAAATTTAAATTATAGCTACGTTTCCTGTTTTACTTTGTTGACAATTTTACCTCTAATGAAACTTACTTCATAATTACTCATTAACACTGAATTAAGACAAGACTCGACCACTTTGGAATTTATATGGAATATCAAGGGTAAAATTGGCATATTAGCTCAATTTAATCATATTACTGATTTTTTTTAATTTGTATATAAAGTCAAATATATCTATTTTTATAGACATATGAAATAATAGAATTATGGTTTATGTTAGTAATAAATAAGGGTATACGAGTCTTTTGATGCTCTAATAAATGCGAAAATTGATTTATGTGAATGAATGAAATGAAAAAAATAAAAAGTTTGTTTTGATACTTGATTCCATATCTTGTTAAAAATCATAGTTTATTTATCATGATTATAGAGATATCCTGAAATGGTGGAATGAAACATGGTAAGTTATTTATTTAAGATCAATGATTTATTTATGAATGATCATAGGGATAATATTTAATCACATGGGCAGAGATTTGATAATAATGAGACATACATGTTCTTATATTACATTATACTCTTTCCGTTTCAAAATGTGTGTCGTTTTAGAGAATTTGTATCGAATTACGAATATGCTCGTATAAATCTTACAGAATGTGCGTTGTTCGTGAAACAGGGCGGTATCTGGGGCGTCGATGAATCCAGCAAGAAGTTTAGGGCCAGCAATAGTGTCAAATAAATACAAGGGCATATGGATCTACATATTAGGGCCTACTGCAGGGGCAATAGCTGGAGGTTGGGCCTACAATGTTGTTAGATTCACAGATAAACCTCTACGTGAGATTACTAAAAGTGCCTCTTTTCTCAAAAGTGCCCGATCCAACTCCCGTTGACCCGGTCTTGACGTATGTATACTTTGGAAGTGTTTGCAAATGCAACTGACAGTTTCTAAAATTACTTTTTAGTCAAAAGTTGTACGTGGATGTTTTGAAAGTATGTAATTCTGGAAACAGTTTGTTTTGTTGACAAACACTACCTTTGTATTTCTCTCTAACTTGTAATACTTAAAAGGTAAAGTGTAATTTCATGAAATAAATCGTGAGTTTTAGCAATTTTGGTATTGATGGATCCTAATCATAGTGTGAATCAATGTTACAAGATTGCAATACAAATAATACTAGGCAGCTTATGTTTCTCCTATTTGCTTCTTTATCACTAGTGTTGTTAAGCGAATCGAGCTGTTTATGAATTCAAGTATTGAGCTCAACCCGAACAACAGTTCTAATCACTGCTTATCTTCTTTTTCTCTCATCTTTTCCTTTAAAAGGAATTGAGTGGCCCGGCTCTAGTACTTAGGGGTGTAAGTGAGTTGAGTCAACTTGCGAGCTACTCGTGCTCGACTCGGAAAAAGATCGAAATCGACTTGAAGTTAATCGAGTCGAGTTTCGAGTTCATAAATACTCGGCTGGAAAGGCTCACGAGCCTAATCGAGTTTAGACAATATTTATTATTTGTCATTAATATACTGTATAATTTATATTTATATACAAGTAATTGAGTCGAACTGAGTTTATTTAAAAAAAAAAAAAGTTTTATTATTAATTTTGAAAATTATATAAGTAATTGAGTTTCTTATCGAGTCGAGCTCGATTTTAAAAAATTTAGGTTCGAACGAGTCGAGTTTCAAGCTTAGCACTACTCGGCTCATTAACACCTCTACTAGTACTGATCCACCTTGTAATAGTAATACACACATAAATGGCTTTTATAATTTATAGTACTACATGCAATTCAAGATTACAATAATGTGGCTTTAAATGATACCAAGTGTCATATTAGGTGTCTCACAATCTAATTAGAGCACTGTGCATTATATGTACGAAAATTCGATTTAAATTAGTACTAAGCAGAATTGGATAGTAACATTAGTAATACTATATAGTACTACCAGTGTCCAAAACTCCTACAATAACATTCTTGCCTCCCATGATCTCATCAGCTGAGTTGAGGACATAACAACTTAGTTCAAGTCAGCTGATAGTCAAAACAGCTAAGAAAAGCTCAAGTCATCTGATTGCGACAGTTTTCAATGAATAACTTCTAAATGGTTAATTCGTTGTATGCCAATTAGTCCCGTCAAAAAAAAAAAAAAATAGTTGTTAGCTAATTCATTAGACATTATTCATCTATAAATACAACTCAGTTCAATATGGAAACTGTTGTTGAGTGAATTAGATTGATCATACACAAGAGAGCTAGTTACGACACTTTAGAGTCTTTTTAGCTTGAATGTAGCTATAAATGATGCTCGCTTTCGCTTCATCTTTCGAACCCTTGACGGAGTGCAAATACGAGTGGTGGAGGTCTTCGATTTCTTCGAAAGTTTTCGCCCCGCTGTGCTCTCCCAGGTACACTATGTACACCTGCATTTACAACATTACATAACGATATAAGACCCGAAGTTCGGACACACATCAAATTATTCCATATGTATGTAAATTACTAAATAAATGAGACACTGAGAAGGCATAGAATAATTGGAAAAAATGCCAAGTGATTATAATTCATTCTTCTTGAATTATTTGAATTATAATTCATGCCTTAATAGCCACTGCTTATACAACATTATCATTCTGTCTTATACATTAATTTTCTAAATGCATTATGATTTTGACAAATACTGAGGGAATGTTTGTTTTCGGATTTCAAAATTCTATTGATTTGTATGTTTTGCGTGTTTGCTTTGGGATTTAAGTATATTATAGTAGGATTTATGGACGCATGACATAAAACGACAATGTTTTTTAGTTTTCGGCGAATCTGGAACGAAAATTGAACAAATTGCAAAAAAATTGGGACTAAATTGATACTTTTAAATTCTTAAACTCTAAATCTCATGCTTGAAAAAAATTCATCTTATTTATTGTTTCAGAAATCATGGTTAAACGGGCTGACCCTATTAACCTAGTCCGAATAAACATCTCTAATATCAATATGAAAATCAATACAAATAGGTTGCTTAAAGAAAGCAGACTTAGAGACTTATTTATTATTTCAGAAATCCGAGAATTAGGCCTAAACTATCCGAATGAGATCATCTGTTTCAATTATCGTGAAACTACAATAGGACTTGTCACGTTATGATTGCCATCACTCCAAGTGTACCAACCAAATGCATAACCATTTTGAATATTGCCACTACCCCTTATCAAAATAGTGAAACTCTTCTTTTCCCCAATACTATTGAAGTTCAAAGTGTTGGGTGAAATCTCCACCGTGTAACCCGGCGGAGATTCCACCCTAACTTCGTAAACACCCCCTCCACTCTCGACATTTGTCAGTGTCCTGTTCACGGAGACGCCCCCGCCAACAGAGACCGAAACAGAGGGGTAGTTGAGATCAACGGGTCGAGGAATATCATTAGGACAAGTAAAAGATGGTTCCATAATTCGAATGGTGGAATTATAGTTGCAAAGGTAAAGGAGATAATCCGCGTAATTTGCGTCGTAGACTAGGCCCGGGTGAAGGGCGTTCGAGGGTTGGAAATGGCCCGATCCGTAGTTGAAAGGAGTAGCCGGAGCATTTCCGGAGCCGTCGCTAATGGGTTGGCCAATGTTGTTGGTCCGGGTGGCGGTGGTCATCACGGCTGACCTCACGGCGGCTGCGCTCCAATTTGGATACACCGACTTGACTAGCGCGGCTGCAGCCGCTACGTGGGGGCAGGACATGGAGGTGCCGGAGAGGATGTTGTACTTAACGAGGCGATTGTCGTCGTACAACCCTGTCGGAGAATTCGCCTCGCTCCATGCCGCCAAGATGTTCAATCCCGGGGCAATAATATCGGGCTACAAAATAGACAAAAAAATGTATCAGACGGTTTTGATATGAAATCAGATGGTTACCATAGAATTCAAAATTTCCAAAAAAAAAAAAAGTACATATATATAAATATATATATGTGCGAAATAATAGTAAAGTTGGAATATGTACGTACTGCACCTTCAAAATGTAAGGATCAAGAGAATTTGGGCCGACGGAGGAGAAGCTAGCCACGAAGGGCGACGGTTCGTTGCCTAAAAAAGTCGTGACGGGGAGGACACGCGCCGTAGCGTCGGGAGTAGTTGTGACATAATTAAGAATTGTAGCCGAATTATTTGCAAATACAGCCGTTCCAGGAATAACATGAGCATCAACTGGAACTGAAATTCCATAAATTGAATTTTCCAAAATTACCCCTACCCCACCTGCCCTTCTCACTTCCAAACCCTTCTCCACATCCCTACTGAATCCAATCATACAAAAAACTATTTTCCCTTTTACGAGCTCGGGCGAAAGACTTCCCGATAGACACGACCTGTACGTACGTACAAAATCATGGTCCAAAATTATCAAGATTCGTTCATATATATAAATTATAACGACAATAATTTTGATACGTACCCCGATGTTTTAGTATCCGTAGTGCCGGGTATTTCAACATCGCCAGCATAAACTAAAGGCCTCATATTGCTAACATACGCCGGTGTTACCGTTTGGCCCTTTTGATAAAATTGCACATACTCATGAAAATTGTACATGTTCAAATTATAGAAAAATGTGCATATACTCGTGAAAAATTGTACATGTTCAAATTATAGAAAAATGTGCATATACTCGTGAAAAATTGTACATGTTCAAATTATAGAAAAATTGTACAGGTTCAAATTATAGAAAAATGTGCACATACTCGTCAAAAATTGTACATGTTCAAATTATAGAAAAATGTGCACATACTCATGCATGAAAAATTGTACATGTTCAAATTATAGAAAAATGTGCAATAAATTATACCTGAAGTACAATTCCATTTCCGAGAAGTAGGGGTGAACTAAAAACTCGATCGATACTGCTCGCGCCAACCGTAAAAATCCAGGGCGCCACATTACTCACCGTCGACGCCCCAGGCCCGAAATTCCCTCCACTCGCCACTACCAAGATATCGCGTTTGGCCGCGTGAAAGGCGCCAAATGCAATGGCGTCTTGCTCGAACGAAGAAACTTTATTAGATGCGATGGAGATACTGATTATGTGGACGCCGTCAGATATAGCGTCGTCGAAAGCTGCAAGCATGTCTTCGAAAAGGCACGTGTTTTGTAAACTTTTAGATTGGTTCGGAATCACCCAACATACTTTGTAAATTGCAAGGCGGGCCAGGGTGACTCCACCTGCCGCCGTTCCGTTGGCGAATCCTCTGAGAGATCCGGCGTTGGGGACCTCTCGGCCTGCCACGGTGGAGGCAGTGTGGGTGCCGTGGCCCTCCCTATCTCGGGCTGATCGAAAATCGATTTTTTCGTTTAACGGGCCGTAATTAGCCTCGTAACCTCTTATGTAGTAACGAGCTCCTATCAGTTTCCTGAAAGAGTTAATTAAACACAAAAACTTATATACAATATTTCGTGTAACGTTTGAATTCTGAAATATAAGTATGAAATATGTACCTGTTACAATTGGATGTGTCGAAATTGGCGCCTGTCTGGCAAATTCCTTTCCATGATTTAGGAATGGGTCCCATTCTTTCATCATTGAAACTTTGTGATTCCGGCCATACCCCTGGTCACATGAATAATATAAATAGATTTTAATTTCGAAATTACGTGCGGGCCCTGCGTTCAGTATAAATTGACTCTATAAAAACTGTTTGCACCTAACCACTAGACCAACTATTTGGGTTACGTAATACATAATATAATAATTAGTACATTATTATTATTATTCAATGAATAATTTAAATATTACCGGTATCAAGTATTCCAATTATAGCATCTTTTCCAGAATTAGCCTTGCGCTCATTTCCATTAATAGAATTTCCTTGTGAAAGTGAGTCAACGAAATCCCAAGACCTTGTAGTTTGAATTCGGTAGCGTTTGGGATCACTTTTTATTACTGCAACCACTCCTTTCATTTCTGCCCACAATATAAACGAGGATGAAATAATTTCGTCACATCTAAAAGTCTGAAAAATTATTATTAAACGTACGGGATAAGTTGTGAGCTTCGTCTGGGGTGAGAAGCGCGGAGAAGCCATTGATTATGTTTTTATAATTGTAAAGAAGAGAAGCGTTGGCTTCCTCTACCGATTTCTTCACTGACGTTAAGTATGAAAAATGATTTCTTTCAATTTCAAACAAGCTTTTTTTTGTATTAATTTGGCCTCCAAGGTTAACTATATATACCTGCATGCATGTACAATATTAATTTACGTGTTACGTTACTACCTCCGTCCCTGAAAAACTTGCATTTTGTAGCACGGAGTTTAGGGAAAAAAATGTAATGATTAGTTGAATTGAGCGTATGGTGCACATTGCGAGAATCACTACAAAAAAGTCTAATTTTGATACTATTAATTTACAGACGGATATCCAATCTGTCTCTAATAGGTACGGATTAGATACAGGTTAGTTAAAAAATCGAGATTTGAAATAAAAAATAAATGAAAAACCGTCTCTAATCGTACTATCAAAATCAGACATTTTTTGTTGTGAATGAGTGTACAAGCTTTTCAGAAATGGAGGAAGTATAATTTAGGAAATCATGAAATAAATATTAAGAAAAACCTGGCGCTGTGCGAGTGAAATTGAGAGATGAAGAATGATAAAAAATAGAACAATTACAGTACTAGGATAATTCTTCATATTTTTCTTTTGAGTAATAATTCTCTGAGAAATCAAAATGCTAATTTATAAGGTGACAAAATTATTTAATTGATGTAATTATAATATTAAATCCTGTTTATTAGACCTAATTTATAGTAGTAGTATATTATGGCTTGATCATGGGAAACCGAAATATATATGGGGAAGTTATGTTCTTTACATTATTTTCAAATTTTCATTCACGTTTCATTCAAGATTTTGTTTTCAAAAAAAAAAAAAAAAATCAAGATTTGACATTAACTATTAAAATTAAATTTCTTAATTAATACTCCCTCCCTTCGGCTATAAGTAATTTCTCTTTCTTTTGGATGTACATTCTTTTTTTTTTTTTTTGAACATAAATTAAGTAATTTATTAAATTATGAGACGTAAATTAAAATATTATCTTTTTTGGAAGGTTTTCAAAAAAAAGTGAAAGTTACGATATGTAAATAATTTTTTTCTCTATAAAAATTAGAAAATCATACTCCGTAGTAAAAAAAAAAATTTAAATAATTAGGAGGGTGTATTCAATTGAGATTCTGTTGGATTTTTTTGGACTTTAAAAAGTCAGTAGATTTAGAAAATCTATAGACTCTATGCAGAGTTTGACTGACTTTTTTATTGATTTATATGGATTTTTATAGATTTGACAGGATTTTAAAATACACATTTTTTTATTAATTTACATGAATTTTCATAAACTACGCCCCTAAAACTATGGGTGCAAACATATATCGAACACACTTGTATATAAAAAAAATTATATAAATTATTTAGAAAAAATACCAAAAATATATTAGTTAAAAAAAAAAATATTATTCATCATTATTATTCTCATCTTCATTTCCACGGTTATACCTCGGCTTCAGTTCTGTGTTGTAATTGGCTTTGAGAAAGCAATTCCAAAATTTGTCTTCCATGTCGAGATGTGGTGAATGTTGATCTTTTTCATATTCGATTGGAAATTCATGACATTCTTTCCGAAGAAAGTTATGTAATCCAGCCAATACTAACTCTGCTTGTGTTTGAAATGAGAACAGAGGTAGGTTTTGAAAATTGTGAATGACAAATTGCATTTCTGGGGTAACTACCTTGACCACCAAAATCTTTTAGATGATATCGAACACCACGTGCTAACTTTAAGATCGTGAATAAATGTTCTTGAGATCTTAAAGTTGGCAATGGTATAAATTAGGCGATCAAGAATATATTATTGCTAACCTAACGGTGTCAACTGTGCCGATATACTATAATTTTTAAGGAGAGAACATAATTTTAAAATACAGAGATGTAATCTTTTTCACGATAATAATGATGGTGAAGAATCTGTTATGCTTATTGAAGAACATAGTTACGTTTCTTGATATTATTTCGTTTGAAGAAGAGGGCTGTGCAAGAATGTCTGTGTGTGCTTTCGAATGAGACTTTGAAATTTTGTTAGAAAAACAACAAAGTTTTTTTTTCCTTCTCTTTCAGGGCCTTCTGAGAGAATCCGCTGAAATCTCTAGTTTTTAGAAGAGATTTTGAATAGTGAAATTTATTTATATTTTTGAAGGAGAATCCAACGAAATCCATAGAGTATTAAAATCCATATATTGTTGAATACCTAAAAATTTCTAAAGACTTTTTAAAATCCGTATTGAATACCTCAAAATTTTGAAAGACATTTAAAAATTCGGATTGAATACCCCCCGATTTTAAAAGTAAAAAAAAAATCCAACAGAATCTCAATTGAATACACCCCCTTAGTTTGTATGTTTACGGATTTTAAATTTTTAGTCGTTTCACCGACAATCATTAGATAATACGTACAGAGATTTGATTCAAAACAAGAGTCAAAATGGGGAAAATTATAAAATACATTAATTAGGTAATTTAGGTCGATTCCATTTAAAATTCTTTAAATTTTTAAATTTTCAAAATACATTTTAAGGTGTCTAATTTACATTCTCTTTATTCAATTTACATCCTGAAAATTTTCAAAATGCATCATATAACTTTGGTCGATTCCATTTTAAATCTTTTAAATTTTCACTTTTTTCAAAATACGTTCTAAAGTGTCCATTTTACATCATTTTTATCGAAAATTAAATTTTTTGCCAAAATTGAGGCTTCCGGTAAATTTGGTGATTGGGCGCCACATGTAATTAAAAATATGGCCAAGTCATCATCCCCCTCTTATAAATATAAATATCATATTTTGTTTATAACAAATGTACCAAAATATATACACTCACAAAACTTAACTCGATGGCCCCTGAAGAAGAAGAAAAAAAAAAAAAAAAACCTCCACGGAATTTACAAATGAAAGGAAGCGAAATTACAAAGTAAACGTAAAAGTAAAATCTTGTATTTGGTTGGATTGTGTCATTTGTATGTTTCATATGTAAATTGAGAAAATTTATAAAAAAGGTCATTTAGGCACCTAGCTTCTTAAATAAAGACAACTTTTATAATCTTTTTAAAAAAGGACAAAAACGCATGTTAATAACCCATTATACCCTTATATTTAAATATGGAAATTAATTTATTAATTTAATAATTAAATAACAAGTCTTCATCTTCCTTATTTGTCGCCATAGATTTTTGGTTAATTTATTAATTTAATAATTAAAGAACGGGTTTCTTGGCCGGAAAACTCAAATCTTCAAGCTTTTTGGTTAATCCATAATGAATCAAACATAATCCCGCTGCATCTACAAACGATTGGCCATAGATTTCAGATTGGTGAAGCAACAATCCTCGATTTCCTCTTGAAATCGAGGGATCTTTTTCTTCTTTTAGTTTCTGTTTCAGTTTTGGGTGACCCCTCACGCCCAAAAACTGATTTCCGTTGATTCTCAAAGTTTCTGCTGCTTAGAGGCTTGTTCCTCTCTTTCAACGACGGTCATGGCTATAAGGTCTCGTCTCCTTTGCTCTTCCATAATTGTTTCCTCGATCTGTTCTTTCGACTGCACATGATCAAGAGACTTTCCACGCGATCGTTTCTTTATATTTCTAGGGGATTCAAACTTCACCGATTTCTTCATTATGGATGACAGACGCGAAGCCGCCGGAGATACAGTAGAAACTTTTAATTCCAAGGGTCAGATGAAGAGTTTTGCCAAGGGTATGATTATTAATTCCACACGTACACACATAATTTGCAAAGAATTTAGGATTTTTTGAGATGATTTTAATTTAGGTTCAATTTTGCTCTGTTTTCGTGAAATTGTGATGATTTACGTGCGTGTTGCTGAAATGTAGTTCATGATTATTTGTTATTGGTTTGGTCAAGGGATAATGCAAATCTTATTTTGCATATGTATACGTATTTCTGCATAATCACATTCTAATATGAAGACACCGTACTATTTTTTCTGCATTATTCATTTTATTATGCAGTTTTAGATTTCATTGTTCTGCATTATTCATTTTATTATGCAGTTTTAGATTTCATTGTTTTGCATTATTCATTTTATTATGCAGATTTAGATTTTATATTAATTTTCCAACCATGGTCTAGGGAGTAAAATGTTCTTCTCACTTCTCACTTCGTCTTCTTCCGTACTTCACAGTTTCCTTTCTTCACAAATTGAAAAACTCCAAAATTCTGCACAAAATTTATAAAGTTTGACCGGAGTTGTTGATAGAGTTTAATTTTAGGAAGTTTTAATTAATTGCGTAATTCGGGGGGCTTTAATGAGCTGATAGAACTTTAGTACCAAACCTGTTTTTCTTCTCATTTAATTTTAGGAAGGTTTTTCTTAATTGCGTAATTCTCGAAATTAATGAGCTGATAGAGTCAGCTTTAAATTTCAAACATTTAAATAATTTCTCCATATTAATTCCGAATTTATGTATTAAGGGCATGATGGTACATTTATGTGCCATTTTGTCCTTATTCTGAAACTATTTTGAATCATGTCCTTATTTAAAAAAACACTAGGTGAAATGACCTTTTATGTGAAATCCCCATGTAAATTCGCTTCATTTTATCTGTAAATTCCTCCATCGAGTTGATTTTTTTTTTCTTTTTATTAGGGGCTATCGAGTTAAGTTTTATGGGTGTATTTTGGAACATTTGTTATAGACAAAATTTGTTGTTTAAATTTATAAGAGAGGAGATGATGATATGTCCATATTTTAAATGTGGAATTTTTTATTACATGTGGCATTCAGTCATCAAATATGGCGGAAGCCCCAATTTTAAACATACGTTCGTGTCGCACTTGTTAAAAAAGATGTAAATTAAACAAAAAAAATGTAAATTGAATAAAGAGAATATAAATTAGACTCATTAATTAGGACGTATTTTAAAAAAATGAAAATTTAAAAAATATAAAATGAAATCCTTAACTCTCACAGGACCATCGTGAAGAAGTGTTTCATAGTTGTAATAAGTGAGATTATAATAAAACTAAAATGTAATTAAATTAACAAACAAGTCAACTTTCCCATCACATCCCATCAACAACTTGGTCATAAAATATAAAAACAAAAAGTCAACCATACTATATAAGTCTGCAAATTAAAACCGGCCCTTGAGTATGTTAATGTAATAAGGTTGTAAAAAAGAAAAAAATGTGTGAGATATCATCAAGTTCAATCGTGGACAATGAATTTGAATATGGAATTCAAGAAAACAGCGCCACTGGCCGCTGTTTTTTGGCTATACCCTTCGTACAGAAGGTATAGCTAATTCAATTTCAATTGAATTTTAAGTGATTTTGATATATTTTTAATTGTTCAATTGAATTTTATGCAGATAATAGCGGAGGCCGTGGGAACGTACTTCATGATTTTTGCTGGGTGTGGGGTGGTGGTGGTGGACGCCATCAAACATAACGCTGTCACCCTGCCCGGAATATCCCTCGTTTGGGGTTCCGTCGTGATGGTCATGATTTATGCCGTCGGCCACATCTCCGGCGCCCATTTCAACCCCGCCGTCACCATTGCTTTTGCTTCTTGCAACCGCCTCCCATGGAAACAGGTAATCCTCTATATAATTCTTGTGTAAATGGTAAGTTCATAAAATCCAAAATGTCATATGATAAGGCTTATGTGATGAGAGTTTGTCTCGTACAAGCATATCTTTGAAAGGGCACTTTTTTTTTTTTTTTTTTTTTTTTTTTTTTTTTTTTTGACAGTGATTCGTAGACGCGATCGGTCAACTCACACGAGTCTTTCTTGGGCTAGGCCTAGTACAAGGAAATACAATGAATCCAGAATATTAGTCAATTTAGTTCCATAATTTTTAACTTTTTCTGAAATGGTCCTAAAAAAAAGTAAAATGTAGTATCAATTTAGTCCCATTTATTTCTAATTTGTTTTGAAATGGTCCCAAAAAAGTTAAATGTACCAATTTAGTCCCAATTTTTCACAATTACATTTAACTTTTTTTGGGACCAAAACTAAATAAATTGTGAAAAAATTGGACTAAATTGGTACATTTAACTTTTTGGGACCAAAACAAAACAAATTACAAAAAAATATGACTAAATTGATACATTTAATTTTTTTGAGACCATTTCAAAAAAGGTAAAAAGTTATGGGACTAAATTGATTTATTCCCCCAATGAATCCCTACCTAAACCGAGGTCAGGGGTTCGATTACTGGTGAAAATCTAAAACCTTGAGATCAGGTCCAGGCCGGGTGGATTCGTGAGTTGACCGGTCACGTCTACGAACAATAAGCAACTTTAATTTAATCCTGTTGTTTATGATCAGGACACTAATGTAGATTAATCAGGGACGGTCCTAGGAATATTTGGGCCTGAATCGAATTTTAAAAAAAGGTCCCGTCCCTTCATATTTTTTATTCTATATGAACTTATAAAACATAATGTAGAATAATTTTTAAAGGATTAGCAATATAGATTATTTTTTACACATTTTAGAATTTCTAATTTTTAATTAATAGATTTTTTAAGATTTTAAGTTATTTGATTTTATTTTAAGATATTTTCAGATTTTTAATGTAATTATTATAATTTTTAGAAAATTTAATGAGAGATTTAGAATTTTTTGTTTAGACAATTTTAGAATTTTTTTTTATTTTTATACGATTAATTTTTAATGAGATTTTTAGAAAATTTTAATATTATTTTTAAATTTGAAGGAGGTAAATTGAACTATTAGTCGGAAATTTTAATTTTTCAACGAAAATGAAGTAAATTGGACAAAAATGATGTAAATTGAGTACTCTAAGATGTAAATTAAAAAAGTGAAAACTTTAAAAATATAAATTGAATTAGGCCTTTGTTGAGACTTTTTTTCTCCTAGTTTTACCTTTCCTTCTTCACTAATTCTTTTTACTTTTTTAACACTTTTCTTTATGCATCTTAAATAGTTATATTAATATTTTATATTATATATATATATATATATATATATAATATCTTAAAAAATGGACCCCTAAAAAAATAAAATATTTCTAAGCCTCAATCGATCGTCTCGTCGGCCTAACATTAGGACCAGACCTGAGATTAATGATATGCTATATAAGTATATAACAATTGTAAGCTTAATAATTGATTTTTATTCACGTTTTAATGGGAAAGAGTTTTCACAATTTAAGTTCTTTTAATAGTATATATAACAAATAGTGAGTAGTACTATTAAATAAGAATCTGCAAAGTCGTCATATGTGTCAGTTTTAGTGTTACATGTTGTAATTACCAGATTTGTTGACATGTTTGTGTCATATCAAAATATGATTAACGTTTCATAATATTGGAGCGACGCATATTTATGATGAATATATAATCGTAGGTACCAGGATATATATTGGCGCAAGTCGTGGCGTCAATCCTAGCAAGCGGAACCCTACGATTATTGTTCAACGGACCGCAGAATCACTTCGCCGGAACCGTCCCGGGCGGCAGCAACGTGCAGTCGCTGGTGCTGGAATTTATCATCACATTCTACCTCATGTTTGTCATATGTGCCGTTGCTACCGACTCTAAAGCTGTAATTACTAAAATATCCCTAGTTAATTCATAATATTAATTAAATTATAAATTTAAATTGGTTAGTTTGATACTCATTTTGAACTATATATTTGAAGTGATTTGGTAATTTTAATTTTTTTTATTTAAAACATTGAATTATTCGCTATGAATTGATTTTTTTATTGTTGCAGGCGGGGGATTTTGCTGGTATAGCCATTGGATTCACCATTTTGCTTAATGCAATGTTTGCAGGGTATGTATATACTCACTCATCTTAGAAATATAAATATTTCTTCATATCGTATTAAGTTGGGAAAAAAAGTTGGGAAAAAAACTTGTGTGAGGCCATTTTGATCTATATATTAATTTTTTTTTGCTAGACAACACATTTTTTGTTTGTCAAAATACAGTAAAGTGTTTTTGAACCAAACTTAAAAAGTGATAGTACTTAATACCTATTTTGACATTTTTTGTGTTTCTTACTTAATGACATATACTTAAAATAGTAAATGACGCTACTTTATTCACACTATTTTTATTACTTTTAAAGTTGAAAAATATTTACTACCCTCACTTTTATCTCTCATAATAATAGTAAACAATTCATACATTAAAACTCTGTCAAAAAGTTATGAATATTTAAGTAAGGGACTGAGGGAGTAATATTTTTAACAAAAGTGACTATCACTATTTATATCTAATCAAGGAAAACTCGTTTTACATAATGAGATTGGATGAGACGGTCTCATCCAATACCAGCTTTAAAGTTGGATATAGTATATGTATAGAAAGTAATGATGTGGAACTCGATGATGAGTTTCTTATGAAATCCACCACTTGTATAAATCACTTGTATATTTTAACATGTATAAATATTTTATACAGATGAAACTCATCATTTAAGTTGATTTCATATTTAAAGTATATATTGTATTATTCCCTCTGTCCGCCTATAAGTTTTTCATTTTATCAATGTTCGTCTATAAGCTTTTCATACCCTTTTTATTTATTTTTACACTTTACTTCATACTATATATTTTTTTTTTATCTATCTATTTTCTTCTATCAATCACATCAGTTGTATTATATCTATTATTTAATTTATTTATTTTAATAATGCAGGCCCATTTCGGGGGCATCGATGAATCCAGCAAGGAGTTTAGGGCCCGCTATAATATGGAACCGTTATACGGGCTTATGGATCTATATATTGGGCCCGATAACTGGGGCGATAGCTGGAGCTTGGGCCTATAATATTATCAGATTTAGAGACAAACCCCTTTGTGTTTTTGTGACCCGGAAGAGAGCTTCCCTTAATAAGTGTTTCGTTCTTGAAACCCTTGACCCCAACAAGTGCAACTAAAAATATCCTCATATTTTTTCGATATATTCAATTTTCGTGATTATTGATATCGACATTTCACAATATTTGTAAAAAAAATGTGCATTAGTTTTTGCAGCGTTAATGCTTTTTGCAGGTTGATTTCATTATCATAAAGCGGCTCCAAAATTGGCTTGATTTGAAGATGTAGAATCTATGTTGAATCACCATTTAGCGGGGCTACTAGGACTTGGGTCTCTCTCTTTGATGAGGCATCAAGTACATGTATCTTTATCGATTAACCAATTTCTAAACGTGTTGGAGTAGATCCTAAAGAGATATTGCTTCCTCATAAATTTATCTTGAATCGCGATCTTAAAATTAAAAATATTGATAAATATCTATGCAATAACAATATCGAGATTAATAATGATAAAATATCGAAAATGTATAAATTAAAAAAATATCATATGAAGTATATTTTATATAAATTTATCATGTATGTAAATGTGTTTAAATTATTTTATTAAATTTATGTATTAAAATTTCACTATTTTTAAAATTTACCGATTTCGATAGATCAAAAAATGTAAGGTCTTGAATAATAAAATATGTATAATAAAGATATTTTTTTTAAATGTGGATCAAAAGTTTAGATTCGGGTCCTCCAAAAATTTTGCAAGTTGCAAGTAGGTGATTTTACTACATGACCAATCGATTGTTACTATAAGGTCAAAGTATTATCACTACAAGAACAAAATTGTACTACTACATGTAAAAAAATAATCTGGAGAATTCGCCCAAAAAATTAAGTATTAAAAATATTTTTGGACTTGTAGTAGTACACATTTGACATTGTAGTGATAATATTTTGGTCATGTTGTAACATATTTCTGATCATGTAGTAAAACTATACTTGAAAGCGAAAAATATAATTTACTAAGTTTGACCTCGTTAATTCGCATTGATTCGAGTTTGACCCACAATTTTTTACTCAAAATTTATCTTAATTATCTATATTTCATTTAACTAAAATGTGGGTCAAACTTAACTAAAATATATTTTTTCCTTTTCAAGTATTGTTTTACTATATGATCAAAACTATGTTAGTATATGACTATAATATTGTCACTACAAGGTCAAAAGTGTATTACTACAAGTTTAAAAATATTATGAACACTTAATTTTTTGGGCAAATTTACCATATTTTTTTGATATGTAATAGTACACTTTTGGTCTTGTAATGATAATATTTTGGTCTCGTAGTAACAATATATTAGTCATGTATAGTAACCCACCTATTTGCGACCCGCGATTTTTTTTTAAAAATCTGTTTTAATTAAACATATTTTATGTATCAAATAGGGAAAATATCATTTTTGGTCACCGAACTTTACCACTTTTCACATTTGGTCACCCACATTTCATCACTATCAAAATTGGTCACTCACTTATTTTTTTCTATCAATTTTGATGCTGTTGTTAGAGAATCCGTCATTTACTAACGGAGAAAAGATTTTGAGCGCCAACTTTTATTTTCCCTCTTTTATTTGTCATTTACTAACGGAGAAAAGGTTTTGAGTCGCCAATTTTATTTTCCCTCTTTTATCTGTCATTTACTAACGGAGAAAAAGTTTTGAGCGCCAACTTTTATTTTCTCTCTTTTTAATTCCTTAACCCTAAACTCCCAAACCACAATAGAGTGATTTTGAGTTGGTACGAAAAACTGAAGATGTCTAAAAGTAACCATAATGCTTCTGCACTCCAATACGGTAAGTTTCTATAACTTTTACGTTTAAATATATGGGTTAATTAGTTTTGTTTTGTTTACATTTTTATCAAAAAAAAAATGTTTGTTTTCAACATTTAGATAGTGAGAGGGAAATGACTGTGGTTGATGGTGGTGATTTTGGTCCTGAAGTTGATATGTCTTATTTAGATAATGTGATTTTAAATGATCCTGGGGCCTCCAATTCTGAAAATTCCGAAGATAGTGACGTTCTAGTTGATAGTGAATATGATATGGATGAGGATGATATGTTATATGAAAAGTATGTTGATCATGATGCTGAGTTTAATCGTGTTGGAATTACTGGGGATAAGATGGAAAATAAGTATGTGAGTGAGAAGGTTTATGCTAGGCTAGAGGATGAAAATGAGACATTGGATAATAGTAGTGATGAGTTTGAGAGTATTCAGGGGTCTGATGAAGAAGATTTGCCTAAATTCCCCAAATTTAATGAAGTAACTGAATCTAGAAAGCCTGAGTTGAAAGTTGGACTTATCTTTTCATCAAAAAAAGAAGCTAAGGAAGTCATTATCACTTTTTGTATTAAAAGGGGAATGAGTTTCAGGTTTAAACATAATGACAAAAAAAGACTACAGGGTGTATGTAGAAAAGAGGAATGTGAGTGGTATGTGTGGGTATCTCCCATGCATAATAACGGATCATGGCAGATTAAAGCTTACAATCCACAACACACAAAATGCTCTTGGAATTACAAGAATGAAAGTATTAAGTCAAATTGGGTTGGGAAGCATTATGTGAAGAAGTTAAAAAATAATCCCAAGTTAAAAACAAATGAGTTTAGAGTTGAGGTATGCACCAAACTGAAAGTCAATATCTCAATGCAACAAGCCTATAGAGCAAGGAAGAAGGCATTGGAGCTAATAGAGGGTACAATGAAAGAGCAATTTGGTAAAATCAGGGATTATTGTGAAGAGTTGTTAAGGACTAATCCTGGGTCATCTGTGGTGTTGAAATTGACTGATGGTGAAGGTAGTGCATCTCAATTTCAGAGGTTGTATATATGTTTTGAGGCCTGCAAACAAGGTTTTAAAGCTTGTAGGAAGGTTATTGGGGTTGATGGTTGTTTTCTAAAAGGGCATTATGGTGGTCAGCTTTTAACTGCAGTTGGGATAGATCCCAACAACAATTTGTTCCCAATTGCATATGCAGTAGTGGAGAGTGAAACCAAAGATACTTGGAAGTGGTTTCTAACATTGCTGGATAATGATATTGGGTTTGATAATCAGTATGCTTGGACTTTCATGAGTGACAAGCAAAAGGGTTGATCCCAGCATTTGAGAGTCTATTTCCTGACGTAGATAACAGATTTTGTGTCCAACACCTTCACATTAACATGAAAAAAGATAATTTTTCAGGGCTTGCAGTTAAGTGTCCAACACCTTCACATTAACATGAAAAAAGATAATTTTTCAGGGCTTGCAGTTAAGAAGGCATTGTGGGCAGCTGCTAGAGCAACTAGAATTCAAAGCTTCAATGCTAGAATGGAAGCAATGAAGGACTTAGATGAAAAGGCATATGACTGGCTTGTAAAGAGAAATCCTTCCCAGTGGTCCAGAGCATACTTCAATGCTTTTCCAAAGTGTGATATCTTGACCAATAACATGTGTGAGAGCTTCAACTCACTCATTCTTCCTGCAAGAGACAAACCAATCATCACCATGCTTGAAACAATTAGAAACATTATCATGGTGAGACTGCAAGTGAATAGAGATGCTGCAGAAAAATGGGATGATGCAATATGCCCTAGAATCAAATTGACACTACAAAAAAATATGAAGGAAGCAGCTGAATGCATTCCTATGAAATCAGATGATTGCCATTTTCAAATCATGGGACCATTCGACCAACACACTGTAGACATATCACAAAAATCATGCAGTTGTAGAAGATGGGATTTAACAGGGATCCCCTGTAAACATGCTATTTCAGCCATATGGTGTAGAGATGAACCACCAGAGTCTTATGTACACCCTTTTTACAGTGTAGAGACATTTAAGGAAGCATATGCACATTCTATTTTAGGGATCATGAGTTCAGATTTTTGGCCAAAATGTGATTTGATAGCACCTTTGCCTCCTAAGTATGAAAAAAGGGTCGGCAGACCTAAAAAATTGAGAAGAAGGGGTCATAATGAACCCCCACCCCCTACACAACCAACTTATCACATAGGTTAAAAAAAAATCAAAGACCTTCGAAATGTGGCAAATGTGGTGTGTTAGGACACAATGTAAGAACTTGTCCTGAAAGAAAAAATGAAACAAACGAAGAATGGAGCATGTGGAACTTGCAGAGCCCGAAGAAATACCCATTGGAGAATCTCAGTCAATCACTGTGGAAAATACTCCAGCAATCAATACTCAAGTAAAGAAACAAAAATTACAGGCATGTACCATATGTATTTCTTATTTCAATTTAATATTTAAGTTTTTTGTATCACTAAATTATGTTATTATATTTATCTGTTGTAATAGGTCAGAAAGAATTCTCATACATCGTTTAGAACATTCGGTGATTCATCAACCAACCCTTTCCAGAGTAGCCAAGAATTATCAGTAAGTTATTAATAATCATATAACTCAATTATAATTTATTATCATCTCAATGTTGTTGTTGGTTTACTTTTCATTTTACATCATTTTACAGGGTAACCAGGAAATGAGAAACTCAGGAGGTGGTAGGAAAAGAAAAAATCACAATGAAGCAAATGTGAGTGTGTCTTGGCTTTGAGTGTGTCTTGGCTTACAATGTCATTTTATAATTACTGTAATGTTACGTGACTAATTTTTTATTTTATAGGTTGTGCAATCAAGAGTACACAATCCAATTATTGTGAAAAGAGGAGTGAATTACATCACTATGTCAAATCTAGCTACTTACATGGGAAAGAGTGGAAGTGGTTCATCAAAATGACCAAGGAAAGTATCAAAGGAAAAACAAGTGAGAGGGATGGCAAGCCAAATTAGTCAAATTGTGGTGGTCATGTACTAGTTATATACTCTGTTTTTATAATTATGGTGCGTAATTCGATGGTTTATAATTATTAAATTATTCAGATTTGCTTTTGTACTCTGTTTTTCAGACTTTTTTGAATAATATTTCAATTATTGTTTTTCATATTAAATTTGTATAATGATTGAGAATATAAACTTATTTCAAAATAGTTAATTATTAGAATTCATTTTCCCATTTATAATTATCCACACACCAAGAATATTAATTGAAGATAAATTCAGTAAAATTTTAAAAAAAAAAAAAAAAAGGATTTGGGGGTTTAGGGTTAAGGAATTAAAAGAGGGAAAATAAAAGTTGGGCTCAAAACCTTTTCTCCGTTAGTAAATGACGGATTCTCTAACCGCAGCATCAAAATTGATAGAAAAGAATAAGTGAGTGACCAATTTTGATAGTGATGAAATGTGGGTGACCAAATGTGAAAAGTGGTAAAGTTCAGTGACCAAAAATGATATTTTCCCTATCAAATATTTCATATAAGTGTTTCTCTTTATTTTTACCTATTTTTAATTTTTTTTTCAAATAGTATTTATTTTCTAAACAAAAGAGACTTTTTACAAATAATTTTATTTGAGTTTTGCACAAATTGAGATTAATAAAGTCAAGGTGACGACTTATTCCAATAAAAAGTAGTAGTATATGAAAATTAAAGGACCGTGACGTGACGACTTCTTCTACCTTTTGTTTCTTCTTTTCAAATGACAACACCTGACTTAACAAACAACTGGGTCTAAGTGTCTAACTATATTATCGAGTCATTTTTGTGTGTACTCAATTGTGTAATTCAATTAAATATAATTGAGCTTCAATTTTTATTTAATTTTAATATAATGAATTGAAAATATAATTGAACAATTTAAATATATTTAAACTATCTAAAATTTAATTATATTTATTCATTCAATTGTATACAAAAATTTGTCGACTACTCTTGTTTCAGAGCATTAGAGCAGTTGCAAGTCCCAATGACCATTCAAAGAGGATGTTGAAACATTGAATGAACACTTTGACTAACAAATGAACCAAGAGTTGATTATTAAACGCCCATAATTATGGAAATTATCATCTAATGTTGTGGGAGGGGGAACTGGAAAAAAAAAAAAAAAAAAGTCATTTTCTAATTCGGTAATGAATTGTGTGAAACGATTTCACACATGTGATAAATTTATATACGACTCATATGTTATACCTAGTCTTCACGAGTTTTCACATTTTTTTTTTAAGTTGTCTAGTTAAGAGGGCGCCCAACTAATATATCAACGATACCATAGAATCAATTAAGATCGATCAATTGTTAAAGGATCAAAGACAGTTCGTCAATGCCACATCGTCAATTCTGCTCAACCACACTCAAAGGTCAATGAGCCCATCCTATGTGGCTGCGCGCCCACTTGGAACAAACAAGTACCTCGACTAAAAAGACTTCTACATATGTAATTTTATTCTACGTGTTAGTGGGATATTCAAGTTAACTCGTCTGTCAAGCACTTAGTAGTGAGTCATCAAATTTATTGGTCAAATTCTAAATTATATATAAAATCTTATTCAAATTATATTTAAAAATAAAATAAAGTATATATAAATGTTAAAACAACGTTCTGTCTCACATATGAGACCGTCTTACATTAGTTACATAAAATTTCCACTTTAAAATATAGGAGTAGTTGTCACTTTAAAATATAGGAGTAGTTGTGTTTGTTTTCCATCTCTCTAAAATTAAGTCATTTTCATAATAAAATATTATGTGCATCTTGTGTACCATAAGAATATTACTTATAAAAATAATGCTATTAATTATGAGAATGAATATTATTGCTATGGATATGAATGATTAACAAGAATCTATCTCGCCCCCAACTAAATTCGTAATATACTTAGTTAATTAATTTAAATTTAAGGTCAAAATTCGTGGTCAAACTCAGGTTAACGCGAATAAATGCGAATTAAACTTAATTAAAATATTCTGAACACTTAATTTTTAGGGCGAATTTGCCATAATTTTTTGACAGGTAGTAAGTAGTACATTTTTGGTCTTATAGTAGTAATATTTTGCCTCGTAGTATCAATATATTGATACCCACATTTTTTAAAAAATTTTAATTAGATATATTTCATGTATAAAATATTTCAGATAAATGTTAATAACATAATTTGTACTCGTATTATGCAAGGATGAAAATATCGGTATCGGTAGAAATATCGAGACCTTAAATTTATGGAAATATCAATGGATATATCGATATCGAATATCGATATCGGTAAATTTTAAAAATTGTAAAAATTTAATAACAAGCCTTTAGTACATAAAATCAACAAAATAATTTGAATACATTTTATATTAGTGATAAATTTATATAAAATATAATATACAATGTTATTTCGTATGACATTTATCGATATTTTTCAAAATTTATCGACATTTTCTCGATATTTTTCGATATTTTCTCAATATTTTTCGATATTAGGCTCGATATTGTTATTGTTATTGTCTACCGATATTTATCGACATTTTCAATTTTTTTATAAATATCGTGGAAATATCGATTCTTCCCAATATCGATATCGGTGACCCCAAAAAATAGATATATCGAGGATATTTCCGGATATTTTCATCCTTGGTATTATGCAATTGAATACATGCAAGTTAGACTCGATATTAAATTACTCATAGACTAGTTGAGTAAAATTACGAAATTAGGCACTGGAAAATTCTCATCTCGAACATTCAAATTACGCAGGCACAATAAATAACTGTATTAACAAAAAAAAAAAAAAAAAAAAGTGCAAGTAAAAACATGTACGGACAACTTAATTCGTAATCTTATGCGTCTAATTATGATTATTCAAAGCATGCAGTTGGATAATTATAATTCCGTCTCTTTCAACTGCGGTTTTGGTTTCACAACTCAGCCGACTCAAAATGGCAGAATTGCATATAAATTGCTCAAGATTTTAGCACTAGACCCACAATCTTTTGGTTAAATTAAGTCCCATAGTGTAAAATTACTAAAAAATCTTGATGGTTTTCACTAGAACTGTGTATCTTTTCTGGGTTCTTGCGGTTTGTTGTGTTGGGTTTTTGAGGTTAATTGAGTCGCAGGTGCCGCAGGATGAAGGTATGTTTGTTTTGGGAAGCAAAATTTAATTTAAATGAAATGTTTGGTGATGAGTTAATAGTAAGAAAGATTGATTGTAGAGCTTGTTTTCTTGATTTAAGAGAGTAATCTCTAGTGGGTTCTTGAAATTTCTAGTATAATCTGTTTTCACAGGGGGGAACTTATAAATGTTGAATTTGTGTGGGCTCAATGGAGAATGACTTCAAACTTTTGCTAAACTAGGCTAATTTTATGATGTAGTTTGTTAGTTTGTATAAGAAAGATTGATTGTAGAGCTTGTTTTCTTGATTTAAGAGAGTAATCTCTAGTGGGTTCTTGAAATTTCTAGTATAATCTGTTTTCACAGGGGGGAACTTTAAATGTTGAATTTGTGTGGGCTCAATGATGAATGACTGCAAACTTTTGCTAAACTAGGCTAATTTTATGATGTAGTTTGTTAGTTTGTATAAGAAAGATTGATTGTAGAACTTGTTTTCTTGATTTAAGAGAGTAATCTCTAGTGGGTTCTTGAAATTTCTAGTGTAATCTGTTTTCACAGGGGGGGACTTATAAATGTTGAATTTGTGTGGGCTCAATGAAGAATGACTGCAAACTTTTGCTAAACTAGACTAATTTTATGATGTAGTTTGTTAGTTTGTATAAGAAAGTTACGAAATCGAGTTATTTCACCTAAATAAGTTCTACTTTGTTGTTTGCACAATTAGTATATTCATGGTTTAAGCATGAAAATTTGGGAATGTGCCGAAATACGAAGAATTCTTGAGTTCAGAACAGTTGCTCTCTCTGCCTTATCTTTTGCATTTGTGGGTTGATTTGGTGTTTTTTGTCATTAGTTGATGCGCTTCATCAGATAGCTACTGAGATGGGTGCAACATCCTCGAAATTTGATGCTGATTCGTGCGAGTTTGAAATAGTTGGGGTCTCACCAACTCCTCCTAGTGGCTATGAAGGTTACGTCGAATGTAATTGCAACTTTAACAACAACACTCTCTGTCATGTCACAAAAATGTAAGGCTTTTTTGTTCTTGTCACAACTTTCTGCATTTTATATGTTCGTGTTCAATAGAGATACAACTACATTTTTCATGAGTTTATTCATGTTGACTTATTGCAGTGTGATTAAGAGTTATGATCTTCCTGGAATCCTTCCACTGTCAATCACAAAGCTGCCGTACCTTGAAGATATGTAAGAACCGACTTCTAATAACAGTGTGACAAGTGAATTCTTCTAAAACCAGGCTTGATTAACCGAATTGGATTAATGTTTTTTTTTAATCTCCAGTGATTTTGCCTACAATCTCTTGAGTGGTACAATTCCAAAAGAATGGGCTTCGACAAAGCTTAATTTCATGTATGGTTTATTCACGCATATTGCTTTGCTTTAAAATACATCCTTTGTTTCTCCAAGCACTAACAATGTTGCCTGAACTTTCCCACAGCTCAGTCCTCGTAAACCGTTTATCAGGCCAAATACCAAAGGAATTGGGAAACATTACCAACCTTACATACCTGTAGGTATCATTTTAATTTTCTCTATTCGTACACTAGCAAAGTAACATAGGGTCATAAATAAATGAAATCATCAAGAGAGTAATTTTCTCCAAGCACGTAGTCGATATTTTCCTATATTTTTATAAATAAAATGATGAACAATGTGTCTTATTTTACACTATTATGAGCTTTAATCAGGAACCTTGAAGGAAATCAATTTTCAGGCGCTATTCCTCCCGAGATTGGAAAGTTGACAAGTTTAAAGATTCTGTAAGATCTCTTCTTTGAGCTATATTATTTACTTCCTAAACTTGAAATATGATGCTTAAACTTGAAATATTATTTGCTGCATTGTCGATTGAATTGCAGGATCTTGTCGTCCAACCAACTAACTGGGAGATTGCCCGCATCACTTTCAAATTTAACCAACTTAAGTGACTTGTAAGCACTTATACTATCTTCTCCAACATAACCTTTTTGGTTTAATCTGGTGCATTCAACAGTTCCCTTTCTCATTGCAGTAGGATAAATGACAACAACCTAAGTGGACCCATACCCGAATTTATTACGAACTGGCAACAGCTTACGAAATTGTAAGATCTCTATATACCTAAATTGCAGGGGTATGATTATTAGTTTCCTTAATCTTCTTCTAACATTCTTTTTCTGAATTTTTTATGAAGAGAAATGTTTGCAAGTGGACTAGAGAGCCCCATTCCCTTAAACATATCTCTTCTGAACATGTTACAATACTTGTAAGTTGACAACATTCCTATGCTTGGTGGTATTCATCTATTAAACCGTCCATTGGTATTTCTTTAGCTCTTTAACTGTGTATGCAGGAGAATCAGTGACCTAAAAGGCCCGGCCCAGGAATTTCCAGTGCTAAGGAGCTCACCGGGCCTAATATCATTGTATGCTGAATAACCCTGCTTATAGAAAGGCTTACTGGTCATTCCCTCTATTGATTACCTAATAAATACTAATATGGATTCTTGTTGGATATAGGATACTGAGAAACTGCAACATTACTGGAGGAATTCCTCCATATGTTTGGAGGCTTAGAGTTTTGGAGATGTTGTAAGTAACCTAACTACTTCAGAATAAGTATCATGATTTTCAAGTAGCTATGTTTGATGGTTGTTTATTGGCTAATTGATGTGTTGGCTTCCCCCACCCCCTTCCCATTAATAAATTTTATCGAATTTTTTAGATTGAAATCACATAGTAACTTTTAGCTTCTTTTGAGCTTCACAAATATATTGACTGCAACTGTTCTGTGCCAAGTGCTTAAATGCAGACTGGAACTGTTTATTTTGATGCATCATAACAAATCTTGTGCGTATAATGTGTTACTGCAACGTATTGTCTGTAATATTTCCAGGGACGTCAGCTTCAATAGGTTAGTGGGGGAGATTCCAAGTCACGTTGCAAGAAATCTGAAACTTGTGTTAGTGCAAATTTCAATATTTTCAGTTCATTATTGTCTTCTCATGCAGTCTCTTTGTTTGGCTTCTAAATGCGTGTTCGTCAACAGGTATTTGACTGGCAACAATCTGAGTGGAACAATACCTGATGCACTCTTGAAGGATGGAAGCAATGTGTATGTTATGTCTCCATATAATTATTTTCATAACCCTTGCTTATTTTATCTTCTAACATATAGCTTTACTGATTCTGTGCAGTGATCTCTCCTACAACAATTTTACTTTGCAAGGCCCTGATGAACCTGCTTGTCGAGCTGACACGTTAGAAAAGCCATTAGATTTTCCCTAAATATAGCATCAACTTCCAATCTTGTGTTCATAATAACATTTTTTTCGTATTTTTTCCATAGCAGGACTCGCAGTATAAATTTGTTCAAGAGCTCAGCTACACAGAGCACATTGTAAGTCACACTTTACCTATCTGCTTTTTTATAAAATCATTAATGAGAGATCAAGTTAGTTGTATGCATATTTTAATTTCTCATGCTTACAACTTTTGTGTTTAACCTTCAACAGACAACGAATACTTCCTTGTACCAAAGATGTTGTCTGCCCTAAATGTAAGTGTTCTATTTCCTTTCTTCCTCTGGACACTAAATAAATTTGGTCTATATTTGTTCAAATTTAAGTACCTATAAGATAAAGTTTGGTAGTTAAGTAGTTTATGTGAATACCTCTGGTTTTGCAATATCCTACAAAATCTTGGTAAAAAACAACACACATTAAAGCATCCACTTCATGTCAGCACTTTGAAACTAAAATGGCGCATTGCTTCCTTTTCCATTACAAATTCAATGCTCCATTCATCTCCTTGCTCAAATGTCTCTTTTCATGTCTGAAACTAAGTTTGCTAAAGTTCCTTTTCATTTTTTACTTTTTCCTTTAGTTTTTAAGGTTGTACAGCTTCTATAATTACTCTCCACATTTTATGCAGAACTCGTAACCAAGTATGTTGTTATGTTTGCCTCTGGCAGATAAATGTTCATTACATGTTAATTGCGGTGGAAATGATTTGCCCGTCAAAGAAACCAATAAAAAAGTTATATATGAAGGAGATGGAGGTGATCCTAAAAGATTTTTAAGCAGAAACTACTGGGGCTTCACTAGCACCGGCGATTTCTTAGACGAACCTCGTTTTCAAGATTCAAGAATTATCAAAGCTCCACCTCAGGCGACCCTCCCTGATTTGTACAATTCTGCTCGCCTCAGCCCCGTTTCGCTTTCTTATTTCCATTATTGCTTGGAAAATGGGGTTTATAATGTAAGCCTGCACTTTGCGGAGATACTTTTCACAAATGACAACAGCACATATTACAGTCTTGGAAGGCGGATGTTTGATATTTACATTCAGGTTGTTTCTTTATGGATAAAACTCATTGAAATAATTGGACACTTTAGTGTTTATCTGATCGTGTTTCTATATCAGGAGATATTAGTATGGAGAGATTTTAACATTGAAGATGAGGCTCGTGGTGCCCAAAAGCCTGTAGTAAGATATTTTAATGCCACAGTGGGAGATGGTACATTGGAGATTCGATTTTACTGGGCTGGTAGAGGAACTACGCGGATTCCAAACAGAGGAGATTATGGTTCTCTTATATCAGCTATTTCTGTTGATCCAAGTGAGCACTTTCAATAGTTATGTTTTCTATGCATCAGTTTTCTATCTTCTTTACTTGAAAACATGGTCTCATGCTAAGGCTTTCGGTGTAATGACTTTGGCCCTAAAGTCTCGGTGCAAATCTTTTTCTCGAAATTCAGCATAGCAATTGAAACTATTGTTGGAAATCTCTTGCAAAGTCAGGATGTCTTTAATTGCATGTTTTTTCTTTTTATTTGGCTTGCATTTAAGAGTATCGGATAATATCTTTGAAGCTGAAGATTTGTTTTCCTACATCTTTTTGTTCCCAGTTTTTATTTGTCTGTTTATTTCTTCTGCAGCCTTTAAAGTTTGTACAAGTGGAAACAAGAAGAATGTAACTGCTTATATCATAGCTTCAGTTTTGGCAGTGTGTGTTATAGTCTTGATATTGGGCGTCCTTTGGTGGAAAGGTTTCTTCGGTGACAGAAAACGAGCTGGAAAAGGTACCGTATTCAGTTTTCTAAATAGAGAAGTATGAATCTCAATTCATTAGCTGTAAATTTTGGTTAGATTTTTCATTGCATTTCATATGTGGGCCAAGCTTTTCAACATTTTTCCTGGATTTTTTTACTAATAGGCATTTAGTAATGCTGATTTATTTAATGTGGAAAATAAAAACAATCTGTATGTTGATGTGGTGGTGCTCTATACACATCAAAAGGCTCGTGTCTTCTGTCTTTGAGAACATCTGCAAATTGCAAGTAATGGCTCATTTTGTGCTTTTTCTGGACAGATTTTGAGGGCCTTGAATTGCAAACGGTTGCTTTTACTCTGAAACAAATTAGAGCTGCTACTAACAACTTTGATGCTGCAAACAAAATTGGAGAAGGTGGTTTCGGTTCAGTATACAAGGTGATGATGTTGTTACTGAAATATTTCTGTTGCGTCTTTTTTTTTTTGTGGTTCCTATTTTCTGATAGTCAAACTGGTGCAGGGTGTACTACCTGATGGTACCGTAATTGCTGTAAAGCAGCTCTCGTCTAAATCAAGACAAGGAAACCGTGAATTCCTAAACGAGATTGGCATGATATCTTGTTTACAACACCCAAATCTTGTGAAGCTACATGGGTGCTGTATTGAAGGCGATCAGTTGCTTGTGGTATACGAGTACATGGAAAACAACAGCCTTGCCCATTTTTTGTTTGGTAATTTTCTTTTCTTCAAACATGACCTTATATCTTTGCTTATTCAATCAATGATTATAGCTACTCGGTCATTATTCAGAATCCAATTCAAAAGAAAGCCAATTGATACTAGACTGGCCTACAAGATTCCATATCTGCATTGGGATTGCACGAGGATTAGCTTTTCTCCACGATGAATCAAGATTGAAAATTGTTCATCGTGACATTAAAGCCACTAACGTGCTTCTAGATAAAGATCTCAATCCTAAAATATCAGATTTTGGGTTGGCCAGGCTGAATGAAGACGAGAAGACGCATATTAGCACCAAAGTTGCTGGAACAATGTGAGTAATTAGTTCATCTCGTTACGTCTGAATCCTTTGCCTTGACTTCTCATTAACAACATTACTCGTTGCAGAGGATATATGGCACCTGAATATGCATTATGGGGTTATCTCACCGATAAAGCAGACGTATACAGCTTTGGAGTCGTGCTTTTGGAAATCGTTAGTGGAAAAAGCAACAACAACTACATGCCCAGTCACAATTTTGTTTGCCTACTCGATTGGGTACCACTTTTCTTTACTTCATTACTAGCTCTTGAACCCCACATATTACGTAATGTGATTCTTAAACAGAGCGTATATCTTATCGTACTGCAGGCTAATCACTTGAATGAAAGTAAAAACATCGAAGAACTGATTGATCCAAGATTGGTTTCTCATGCCAAGAGAGATGAAATAGAGAGGGTAGTTAAGATAGCTGTCCAGTGCACAAATGCAACTCCGTCTGTAAGGCCGACCATGTCTGAAGTCGTGCAGATGCTTGAAGGAAAAACGGAGATTCCAGACGTAATAATGGATGGAAGCCCGTATACTAACGACGTGAGATTCAAAGCCATGAAAGACTTCCACAACGAAAGACGAAAACAGAGTTCTGCATGGAGTGAATCTCAGATTTCAACGGCTGTAGGAACTGGTGCAGCTTATACTTCATCCACTTCCACTTTTACTGGAATCAGTAGAGATTCTATACCATAGATAAATAGTGAATTTCATTTTTTGTAAGTTTGTATATTTGTGCTTAGTAGTTTATTTAATTATTTAAACACTTTTGGTAATGAAATGTGGTTTGTATTATTGTATTGCCCAAGGATGTCGTCATGGAGTGGAGATATGATTTGCAAAATAATTTCTATGGTTTTTTTTATTAAAAAACCAAAAATTTGCTATGTTTACTAGACAAGACAAAATAAAGTATTTTTCATGGTCTAAATTTTATTTTTAATTATGTATCGTTTTAACTATTTTTTCCAATTAATCACCACAAAGACATCTAAGGAATCTTTTAACTATGACACACGGTGATGTGTCGATTTATTATTTTTACTTTGCAACGGTAATTTCTTGGCAAAGCTGCAGTTTCTTTCGGAAGGAAAATGGATTTCAGCAAAGGCAACATTTTCCGTTTCCGGCAAATTCCAATGAACTTCCTGTTGGTTGAAGATGCTGCAAAAACATAGGCTTGTTCTGGCTCTCCTCTCTTGGTATGGTTTTTTTTCTTGATATTTTTTAAATCTTGATTCAAGAATCAACAATGTAGTTAAATTAATTTGTCTAGTATTCCATATTGATTCTGATTTTCAGTCCTTTTGTCGGTATGAAGAAAAGGGGAGGGGGACAGGGTTTCACAGACTTTGTTTTCGTTGTGCAATTGCTTACTTGTTTTGGGCACTTATTAATTTTGTACATTACTTGCAATGAATAGGTGGAAAGGACGAAAGGTGTTTGTGGAATTGTGGTCCCAAGTTTCTGTGGCGCAAGTTACTGATATTTCTAACTGAGTCCTTTTCTCTCTTGTTTCCACCTAGAAATTTAATGATACTTGCTTTCTTTTTTAATCAATATTGTTCAAGAGTGTGATTTGAGTATTGGCTGTTTTATGAACACATTAGGGGTGTTGGGATACTTCAGTCTGAAAAATTGGTAATAAGTGAAGGTTACTTCTAATCTAGTATGTGTCATTTGTGAACCATGGTAAAAATTACTCCCTCCGTCTCATAGTAATTTCCGTAGGTAGATTGACACGTATATTAAGACAGTGTAATAATGAGTGGAGTTTTGAGGGGTAATTTTGTAAAGTAATGGCATTTGTGTAAAATTGAGGATATTGTGAGGGTGGGGTTTATAAAGGATTTTCCATTTTAAGGGTGTGAAAGTTATTGTGGGACATCTTGAAAAGGAAAGTGTGAAAGTTATTGTGGGACGAAGGGAGTATATTACAGTGGTAATTCTTATCTTTCTTGGAATTTTCAGGAGTTTGCTGAAAGCCTGATTACTTGTTTAAAGTTATATACTGAATACCATCCTCAGAATGTATATTAGTTTCATGAATGTCCCAGCCTAATGAATCTCATTCTAAGGGCAAGATGCCAACAGTTAATGTCTCAAGAAAATTTATAACTTTGATGTACACCTTAACAATATTTCTTTGTCTAGAAGCTGGAATTATTTTAGCACAAGGGAATCTACCAGTGGAGGAAAGTAAGATTCTTGTCCATTTTATTTTTTCCTTCTATGTGTATAGTTAGTATCGTTGATGTCTGTTGAATTATATCCAATAAACTTTAACTTGTTCTGAAACAACACATATGTTCTCTGCTCATTTTTCAATCTTGCAGAGAATGCTCTTCATGAAATAGCAAAGCAGTTGGGAAAAACGGATTGGGACTTCGACTTGAATCCTTGTGATGGGAACCAGAACTGGAATACCTCGACACAAAGGATTGGCATGCCATTTTACAGTAATTCTGTTATTTGTAATTGTTCTTACCCTGATGCAGTGTGTCACGTAGAACAAATGTAAGTTTTCTTGCTGAAGAAATATTTCATTCCTTTTTACTCTTGAGTTGGCCTAGAAGTAGTTATTTTAGGCTTGATGTCTTGCTTGGTTTCAGTCTCTCCCCAATGACTTGATTTCTTTGTTATTCTATACTAGCAAATCCCTTCATGTGATTCAATATCAAATCTTTTCTTTGTTGTGTTTTCTATGGTTTTTGGTGCATGATTCACTGACAAAAAACATCTATTTTCTTGGTAACAGATCTCTAAGAGGACAGGATTTACCAGGTGTCCTACCACCATCGTTGGCGAAGTTACCGTACCTTAAGCTGATGTATAAAAATATTCTGTTTTTTATTATCACTAGTACTAATATATTCATTTTCTTGATGAAGACATATCTATTGGTTTCATTCAGTGACTTTAACCGCAACTACCTCAGTGGTACTATCCCTCCAGAATGGGCATCTATGAAATTGGAAAACATGTGAGTTTCATCTTCAACTTAACTTTGACATTTTTCTGCTATATTCCATTCTTAGTCTCATAAAGAATGGCATTTCTACAGGTCTATTAGTGTAAACCGCTTAACTGGGCCCATACCGAAATATATGGGCAACATTACTACGCTTATGTATATGTGAGTTGTCTCTCAAGGCATGCACAAGCCTGCTTTTCATATTCCTATGATTAATTCAAGATTTGAGTCTTAACTTTGAAGAGTATGGATTTTCAGGAGCCTAGAGACCAACCAGTTCAACGGGGCGGTTCCAGCAGAGCTGGGGAAGCTCACCAACTTAGTGAACCTGTTAAGACTTCTTTTTTTTTACATCCATGATAATGTAATAACTAATAAGTAATAGTAACTCTTTTTTTAAAAAAATGCAGGATTCTCAGCGCTAATAATCTCACTGGTGAGTTGCCTTTGGAATTGAATAATCTGAAGGAGCTGACAGAAGTGTAAGTACAGTAGTGTACTTCTTGACATGTAAAAGTGCAACAATTTTTTAATAGTTTTGACAATTTATGTATCAATATTGCAGTAGGCTTAGCAGCAATAATTTCACGGGAAAGTTACCTAGTTTTCAGAGTTGGAAAAAACTTGAAAAGTTGTAAGTTCTGATTAGATATATTTCCATAATGCAGTTTTACTTTTTTTTACCTTTATTTTTCCCTTGCTTGTGTATATGCATTACCACCAGAGAATTACAAGCCACTGGTTTTGATGGACCTATACCTTCTACCATATCGACCTCGACGAACTTAATTGAACTGTGAGTTATTTACCTTTTCAGACTACTCTTCACATTAGCAAAGGTAGTGACTAATGTGATATCTCCACAGAAGGATCAGTGACTTGAATGTAGGAGCTTCAAAGTTTCCACAGATAAAAGGCATGTTAAAAATGAGCAAACTGTAAGTAAAAGTTGTATTCAGAATCATCATGAGAGTTTGATAATACCTTTGTTTGTTTGGGTATTTAATTCAGAAAATGTTCTGTGGATGCAGGATGTTTCGTAGCTGCAATATCTCAGGGAAAATTCCGGGTTATTTGGCAAATCTTCCAGAATTGAAGCATCTGTAACCCTATATTTTCTTATTTCCTTTTTTATATACTATGTTTTTTATATGTTCTGTTTACTCTTATGTGAGGATAAATTGTTTATTTCTCTCATAGAGTGTTTGTTTTTGGCTTACAATTATCTTTTGTTTTGGAGGATTTTAGAGTGAATTTTTCAATATCAAAGCCATTTTCTCTTGCATACTTTTTCTTTTTCCAACTCTCCTTCACATGGAAACTGGTTTGGTCTCTCTTTGAACAGAAAAAAAACACACTATGTATTTTGTATCAACTCCCATTTAACACTCTAGCTGACATGATCAGCACATGCATGCGAACAAAGAAATACTGTAAAACTATTGAGCTAAATCAAAACAGTATGATCTCGTGTCCTTTTTCTTTCTTTCTTTCTGTTTCTTACTTATCAAAATTATACTTTCGTCTTTATGGATTCCCATCTAATTGCCCTGAAGTTGATTGTTACACAAGTCTACTATGCATTGACAGGGATCTGAGTTTCAACAGATTGGAAGGAAAGATTCCAGATCTTAAATTCCTGACAAAGCTAGAGAACATGTATGTATCTAAATATTCAGTCTTTGATAATTTTTGTATGATTATCTTGTGTTTTGTGTACTTGCTAAATTTATACTTTTTAATTAGGTATCTGACTGGTAACTCTCTCAGTGGACCCATTGAAGATTGGATAATAAAGAAAAATCCTAATCAGTATGTCAATTTATTGTTCCCTGCAGCTTCAAAATGGTGATTTATCACTATAACCTAGTGAATCTCTGTTTTTTCTTTTACTTAAATAAGTAGTAGCTCACTGTTGTTGTTTTTTCAGAAGTTGGTTTTCTTTATTTCTTTATCAGGATTTTAAATTTTCTGATTTTTGTATAATGAACTGTACGGTATAAACTGGGGCCTTTGAGATTTAAAGATCATTGGTCTGCTTAGGAAGTTATCTTTAAATCATTGTTATTTCTGTATTGATCTGATAAGTAAAAAGAAAGGACCTTGTAATCATTGCAATAACCTGAAAGAGTTTTTGCGTCTGTGCAGAAATATTGATCTTTCTTACAATAACCTTAATGAGAGCACTGTGCCATCAACTTGCCAGGATGCTACTTTGTGAGCCATTTTTTTTTTCTTTCGTGCTACGCTACTCGCCCTATTTATGTGTTTTAATCATCTTCTTCTCTCCCCCTTGCTTGCAGAAATTTGTTCAGATGCTATGGAGGGGCAAAAGCTAAGTTAGTTTTTAATTTTCAAGTAACATTATTTTTAGATGCCAATATTTCTGGCTGATGTAGTGAGTGACTTTTAACACCTTCTGTTACGAGTTGATGCAGAGACCTCGCAAAATGCCTGAGTCCTTGTTCTAAGGGTGAGACATCAGTTTGCAGTTGAAAAATAGAACTTGCATGAGATTTAACAGCTATTAATCCGTATTTTGAGGCATGTACCTAAGTCTGATTAACCATTTTTGGGCAGATTACTACTCATTCCATGTCAATTGTGGTGGAGTAAAAACTACAATTGGAAAAACATTTTATGAAGGAGATCTGAATTCATCGGGTCCAGCAAGGTTTGTACATACTATGGAAAACTGGGGAACGAGCAACACAGGAGCTTCTTTTGACGTTGACAGAACTTCGCGTGTCTATGTGGCAAATAATGTGTCTGTTCTCAGACTAAATAACTCTGAATTGTATACGACTGCCCGCATGTCACCTGTATCTCTGACATATTATGGCCGTTGCTTAGCAAATGGAAAATACAATGTGACACTTCACTTTGCAGAGATAGTTTTCAGAGATAATCAGTCATTCCAAAGTCTTGGAAGACGGTTGTTTGACGTGTATATTCAGGTACATTTCTAAGCCCCAAAACGTATTTCTGTCAAGGCCTTTGAGTGTCGAAATGAGTGCTGGTCTTGATTGATTCTTTTGTCAATTTTAATACAGGGCGAAAAGAAACTGCTGGATTTTGATATCAAGCTAAATGCTGGAGGAGTTGACAGAGCCACGGTGCAACAATTTGATGCAACGGTGAAAAATAGAACACTTGAGATACGTTTTCAATATACTGGCAAGGGAACAACAGCTGTCCCAATCCGAGGAATGTATGGCCCTCTAGTATCCGCTATTTCTGTGGAATCTTGTATGGCCTCCTGACTCTGTCTCACGCCACTTTTGTTTCCAACTATGCCTAAATTTTTAGAGAGTATTTTACCACTAGCCGTGCATGCATACGTGGTATCTGAAGTCATGATGTAGGATGTGTAGTCCACAACTTAAAAAAAATGTACACTTGACTATTATGCTTTCTTGTAGTAGTTTGCAGAAACATTTTTAACTATCTTTCTTGTTCTTCTTGAAAGCTTTCTCTTTTTTTTTTTTTTTTTTGGCACTGATTCTTGTATACTGTATTTCTAGTACTAAAAGTATCTGAACAGTGTATGTTTGTTTCCTCCCCATTTTTCATATGTAGATTACAAGCCTCCAAATCGGAAAAGGAAGATTTTCATCTCAGCAGGAGCCGCAGTGTCGGGTTTAATTCTTGTTCTAGCAATTATATGTTATTTTTGGTGGAACAATTACATTGAAGGCAGGATCTCAAGAGAAAAAGGTCATTGTGGACACCACAAGTAGAACTTTCCTAGTGTTTTAAGACTGAATTTCAAAAAACAGATTTTCATTCTAAAGATGTTGTAGTACTATATGGCGAATATCGTTTATGCTCTTGCAGGATGTTGCATTACATGATAGTCATGTTTTCTAATTTAAATGGAACGGCTGTTGTTGTTTCGTCTAGAAATATGACCAATGATTTAGCCGGGATCAAACTTTTGAATAAAAGGTCTTTGTTAGATGATATAGAGATGTACCAAATTTCATTCAAGGATTTATGTTTATAGATACACTTGAAACACATGCTTATACACCCCTGTTCTTTGATTGCATCTGATTTAGTATCTGAAATTAGTTCATTATTGCAGAATTAAGAGGATTGGATTTACGAAAAGGGTTTTTTACTCTCAGACAAATCAAAGCTGCCACAAACAACTTTGATTCTGCAAACAAAATTGGGGAAGGTGGATTTGGATGTGTGTACAAGGTATGCAGCAGTATGAACCTTGACTTCTTCTAGTGTTTAGCTTCTATATCTTCATGTCTATGTAAGGTGAAGTTTCTTTGTTGATAATGGCAGGGAACATTATTGGATGGTAGCATCATTGCTGTAAAGCAGCTCTCTTCCAAATCAAATCAAGGGAACCGTGAGTTTGTGAATGAAATTGGCTTAATCTCTGGATTACAACATCCAAATCTTGTGCAACTGTATGGATGCTGCATTGAAGGAAGTCAGTTAATGCTTGTGTATGAATACATGGAGAACAACAGCCTTGGCCGAGCTCTATTTGGTGAATGAAGTCTTTTTTTCCTTTTGTGAATTGTCTGATTTTACAAGTGCTGTGTTTTTGCTTTGCTAAGAAGAACTTTTTGCAAGTACAGGGCCACAGGAATGTCAATTGGAAATGGAGTGGCCAACGAGACGAAAGATTTGTGTTGGCATAGCAGAGGGACTGGCTTTTCTACATGAAGGATCAGTTTTGAAAATTGTGCATAGAGACATCAAGGCAAGCAATATTCTTCTTGACAAAGAGCTTAATCCGAAGATCTCCGACTTTGGATTGGCCAAACTTCATGAAGAAGATAACACCAACATCAACACTAGAGTTGCTGGGACTATGTGAGTTTTCTCTTCACCTATTTTAGGCCAATGGTATCCATTTAGTTTAGAAATACTGTCTGTTTGTTTGGCTGCTTTCTAAACTCTGATATTTCCATTTTATTTCCGTACACAAATTTTTTATTAGTTGCTTGCTATATGATTACAGTTGAATCTAGTTTCATTTGAACTTTTCTGGTGCTGGCTATCTTGTATCGTTTACTTGATATGGCTTTTGTTTTTAGAGAGATTGATTGAGATTTCTTATGATCCTATGCAACTCCTTTTGGGACTAATCCTGGTAGATTACTGAGCCTAAGTAATTTGATGCAGTGGTTACATGGCTCCAGAATATGCACTATGGGGGTTTTTAACAAATAAAGCAGATGTGTACAGCTTCGGGGTTTTGGCATTAGAAATTATTTCTGGCAAGAATATAATGAAATTTCGCCCCGGTGATGATTTCGCTTGTCTTCTTAATTGGGTAAGAAATCGAATTCTTTTCTTTCTTTTATTACTTGTGTAAGGAAACAAGTTTACTGAATCATCAAGTTTGCATCATTGGTTTCAGGCTCTTTTTCTTCAAAAGAAGGGAAGTTTGATGGAGCTAGTTGATGCAAAGCTGGGTTCAAACTTTGACGTGAAGGAAGCCGAGAAAATGATTAGAGTTGCTCTCTTGTGCACAAGTCCGTCTCCAGCGCTTCGCCCGACAATGTCGGAGGTGGTTAAGATGCTTCAAGGTAATATCAGCATTCAGGAGTTTAACATGGATCCAAGTGTCTATGAAACTGAACTAAAGCTTCAAGCATTCAGAGACAAGTATAACGATTTCTATCTCGACTCGAGCGGATCTCAGCAGGCCCGTGGTGGTTCATCTTCGGCGATGGAGACCGACAGTTCCTTTAAAGCTTGACAACAATGAATGTACTTTCATGAGAGATCGAGTCCTTTTTAACATAGTGTGGGTTGCTCTATATCAAAATGCTGAGTAATAGGTAATGTAATAAGGTTGTTCTTAATCAATACAATAAGTTACTCACTAATGCATTGAAACAGACAAATTCTTGCATCTTATGCCATTCGTGTAATTTTTTTCAATTTGTAATACCACAATAGGTAAAGTAAAGTAATGTAACGATGTGTGGTGTAATTTTGAAATATTTGAATAGTGTAGTTTAAACTTAAAAAAAACCAATAACGATGTGAGATTAATTTGTCTCGAGAAATTATTGTATGCAAATTGAATTTTTCATTAAAATTGTGGAAAAAGTAGAAGAAATCTAGTATGCAAATTGAATTTTTCATTAAAATTGTGGAAAAAGTAGAAGAAATCTAGTATTCTACATTGATTCTGATTTTCAGCCTTTTTGTCGGTGTGAAAGAAAAGGATTCATAGACTTAGTTTTCTTTGTGCTACTGATAGTAAAAAGTTAAAACTGCTTGTTTCGGGCTCTTATTATTAATAATTGTTACTTTACTTACAAAAAGGTGTTTGTGGCCCCAAGTTTCTGTGGCTCAAGTCACTGTCACTGATATTTCTAGTGATAAAATAATTTATTAATGATATTGTCGTTTTCTGCTAACTAGTCCTCTCTCTAGTCTTTCTTTATTCAAGAAAGTGATTTGAGTATTGGCTGTTTCTGAAGCCTGTGATTAAAGCTATTTACTTAATATCATCCTCAGAATGTAATTAGTTTCATGAATGCCTACTGAATCTCATACTAAGGGCAAGATGCCAAGAGTTTATATCTTAACAATATTTCTTTGTCTAGAAGCTGCAATTATTTTAGCACAAGGGAATCTACCTGTGGAGGAAAGTAAGATTCTTGTCCATTTTATTCAATAAACCTTAACCTTGTGATGTATCTGCTCATTTTTCAATCTTGCAGAGGATGTTCTTCATGAAATAGCAAAGCAGTTGGGCAAAAAGGATTGGGACTTCGACTTGAATCCTTGTGATGGGAACCAAAACTGGAATACCTCGGCACAGAGGGCTATTGGCATACCATTTTACAGCAACTCTGTTATTTGTAATTGTTCTTACCCTGGTGCAGTGTGTCACGTAGAACAAATGTAAGTGTTTTCTTGCTGAAGAAATAGTTCGTTCCTTTTACTGTTTAATTGGCCTACAAGTAGTTATTATGGCTGTTTACCCTATCCAATTATGAGTGCAAATTATGGTGGGCCCAGGGGTTGCCACCCGGAGTGTGCCTTCCGGTTTGAAAGGGGATGAATTGTTAACAAAATTAAGAGAGTGGGTAGTCATTAACTTCTCTGATAGCAAAAGAGGTGACTCTATGTTGTATGAAATACTTTGTGACCCTTTTGTTCTTCAGAAAATATGTTAGTAGTAGTGTTTTTCTTTTTTGTCATTGAATTGAGGAGATGGTCATATGCTTTTGAAATCTTTCAAGAAGTCGAAATTCGCCCTGCGTTAGATTCGGTGACAAAGTTTAAATTTTCCTAGCATAAGACGATTTAGCAATCTGTATACTTCAAATGCTGTTTACACATGCCGGCTGAGCAGAATTTAGGCTTGTTATATATCTTGCTTGGTTTTAGTCTCTTCCCAATGAGTTGATTTCTTTGTTTTATAAAAATGAACAGAGATTCTATACTAGCAAACAAACCCCTTTATGTGATTCAATATCAAATCTTTTCTTAGTTGTGTTTTCTACCGTTTTTGGTGCATGATTCACAGACAAAAACATCTGTTTTCTTGGTAACAGATCTCTAAGAGGACAGGATTTACCAGGTGTCCTACCACCATCGTTGGCGAAGTTGCCGTACCTTAAGCTGATGTATACAAATGTTCAGTTTTTTTTTTTTTACTATCACTATGCATTCCTTTTCCTGATGAAGACATATCTATTGGTTTCAGTGACTTAAACCGCAACTACCTCAGTGGTACTATCCCTCCAGAATGGGCATCTATGAAATTGGAAAACATGTGAGTTTCATCTTCAACTTATCTTTGACATTTTTCTGCTATATTCGATTCTTAGTTTCGTAAAGAATGGCGTTTCTTCAGGTCTATTAGTGCGAACCGCTTAACTGGGCCCATACCGGAATATATGGGCAACATTACTACACTTATGTATATGTGAGTTGTCTCTCAAGGCATGCACAAGCCTGCTTTGCATAGTCCTATGATTAATTCAAGATTTGAGTCTTAACAGTGAAGAGTATGGATTTTCAGGAGCCTAGAGACGAACCAGTTCAACGGGTCGGTTCCAGCAGAGCTGGGGAAGCTCACCAACTTAGTGAACCTGTTAGGACTTCTTAGACACTTACATTCATGGTAATGTAATACATGTAATAACTCTTTTTTTGTTGTTAAATGCAGCATTCTGAGTGCTAATAATTTCACTGGTGTGTTGCCTGTGGAATTAAATAATCTGAAGGAGCTGACAGAAGTGTAAGTATAGTAGTGTACTTCTTGACATGTAAAAGTGCAACATTTTTTTATCAGTTTTGACAATTTATGTATCAATATTGCAGTAGGCTTAGCAGCAATAACTTCAGGGGGAAGTTGCCTAGTTTTCAGAGTTGGAAAAAACTCGAAAAGTTGTAAGTCCTAGTTAGACATATTTCCATAATGCAGTTTTACCTTTATCTTTATTTTTCCCTTGCTTGTGTATATGCATTACCACCAGAGAATTACAAGCCACTGGTTTTGAAGGACCTATACCTTCTATCATTTCGGCCTCGACCAACTTAATTGAACTGTGAGTTATTTACCTTTTCAGACTACTCTTCACATTAGCAAAGGTAGTGACAATGAATTCCTGTTAATTTGATATCTCCACAGAAGGATCAGTGACTTGAATGTAGGAGCTTCAAAGTTTCCACAGATAGGAGGCATGTTAAGAATGAGCAAACTGTAAGTAATCATCACAAGAGTTTGATAATACCTCTGTTTGTTTGGGTATCTAATTCAGAAAATGTTCTGTGGATGCAGGATGTTAAGGAGCTGCAATATATCAGGGAAAATTCCGCGTTTTTTGGCAAATTTTCCAGAATTGAAGCTTCTGTAACCATATTTTAGTTCCTTTTTTCTTTTAAATTTGTATGTACATATGCTCCTGTTTACTTGATTTTTTATCTAGACAGTGCTTCAACATAATTTTCTTTGGTTGTTGCATTTCGGAATATCAAACATTGGGTCTTCATGAGAAACACTTAATTGTCCTTTTTCTTTCTTTCTTTCTGTGTTTCAGTTATACTTTTCTCTTGTTCGTCCCGATGGGCTTCCCTTCTCCCATTGCCCTGAAGTGTCGATTTATTATGTATTGGCAGGGATCTGAGTTTCAACAGATTGGAAGGAGAGATTCCAAATTTTGAATTTCTGAAAAAGCTAGAGAATATGTATGTGACTAAAAACTATTCAATCTACATGATTATCATGTTTTTTTTTGTCTAATTTGCTGTTTTTAATTAGGTATCTGACTGGTAACTCTCTCAGTGGGCCGATTGAAGATTGGGTAAAAGATAGAGATCCTAAACTGTATGTCAACTTTTTGTTCCCTGCAGCTCCAAAATAGAATGTTTAGAAAGGTTTTAGAGCATAGAAAATACTGTAAATTGATGTAGTTTTGAGTGATTTTTGCTTCTGTGCAGCCAAATTGATCTTTCTTACAATAACCTTGACGAGAACTACGTGCCAACGATTTGTTGGGATACTTTGTGAGCCATGTTTTTCACTTGCTATACTACTAGCTCAGTTTATGCATTTTGATCATATTAAATTTGTTTATGTTGTCCCCTCCCTACTTGCAGAAACTTGTTCAGGAGCTATGGAGGGGCAAAAACTAAGTTAGTGGTTAATTTTCAAGTAACATACTGTATATAGATGACAATAACTCTGCCTGATTTAGTTAATGACTTTAACACCCTCCCCCCTCCCCAATGAGTTGATGCAGAGACGTCGCGAAATGCCTGCAACCTTGTTCCAAGGGTACGATTTTAGTTTGCAGGTTACTCGGTTGAATATCTTTGTTTAGTCCTGTAATATATGATTCTACTAAGTACTAACCATTTTTTTTTTTGTTTGTTTGCTTTAAGAAGATTACTACTCATTCCATGTGAATTGTGGTGGAGCAACAACTACAATTGGAAATACAGTTTATGAAGGTGATGAAGGATCATCAGGTGCAGCGAAGTTCGAACATGCGGAGGACAACTGGGGAACGAGCAGCACAGGAGCTTCTTTTGATGTTAACCCAGCTTTGAGTGTCTATGTGGTACAAAATGTGTCTGTTCTCAGATTAAATAACTCTGAATTGTATACGACTGCTCGCGAATCTCCTGTATCTCTGACATATTACGGACGTTGCTTAGCAAATGGAAAGTACAATGTGGCACTTCACTTTGCAGAGATAGTTTTCAGAGATAATCGGTCGTTTCAAAGTCTTGGAAGACGGTTTTTTGACGTGTATATCCAGGTACAGTTTGAGATACGCTTCGAGTTTTGAAGTAAATGCTGGTCTTGGTTCATTCTTTTGTCGATTTTAATACAGGGAGAACTGAAACTGAAGGATTTTAATATCCAGCAAGAGGCTGGAGGAGTTGACAAAGTCACAATACAGCCTTTTATAGCAACGGTGAAAAATCGAACACTTGAGATACGCTTTCAGTATACTGGAAAGGGAACGACAGCTATCCCGAGACGAGGAACATACGGACCTCTGGTATCCGCCATTTCTGTGGAAGCTGGTATGACTGCCACACCACTTTTGTGCCACTGTTTTTTAGTACTAGTTTTCGTATTTTGTTTGTTTTAGTACTAAAAGTACCTGCACATCGTCCCTTCGTTTCCTCCTCGTTTTTCTGCTATGTAGATTTCAAGCCTCCAAATCGGAAAAAGAAGATTTACATCTCAGCAGGAGCAGCAGCTTCGGGTTTAATTCTCGTTCTTGCGATTGTTTGTTATTGTTGGTGGAGCCGTTATATTGAAGGCAAGATCTCAAGAGAAAAAGGTCATGAGTACATTTCAGCATATGTATTAACATGCATAAGCAGCATAACATGAGAGTCATGTTTTCTGAAATCAGTTCATTATTGCAGAGTTAAGAGGACTGGATTTACGTACTGGATTTTTTACTATTAGGCAAATCAAAGCTGCAACGAATAACTTCGACTCTGCTAACAAAATCGGGGAAGGTGGTTTTGGGTGTGTTTACAAGGTACGCACGCAGCAGTATGAACTTTAACTTCTTGTCGGGCTTAAGATGAACTTTCTTCGTCGATAATGGCAGGGAACGTTATTGGATGGTAGCATCATTGCTGTCAAGCAACTCTCTACGAAATCAAGTCAAGGGAACCGCGAGTTTGTGACTGAAATTGGCCTAATCTCCGGATTACAACATCCAAATCTTGTGAAACTGTATGGATGCTGCATCGAAGGAAGCCAGTTACTGCTCGTGTACGAATACATGGAGAACAACAGCCTTGGCCGAGCTCTATTTGGTGAATGAAGATACATAGTTGCTTTTGTGAATTGTATGAGATGTTTCGCTAACGTACGTTTTTATCAAGTACAGGGCCAGAGGAATGTCAGCTGGAAATGGAGTGGCCAATGAGACAGAAGATTTGTATTGGCATAGCAGAGGGACTGGCTTTTCTGCACGAAGGATCGGTTTTGAAAATCGTGCATAGAGACATCAAGGCGAACAATATTCTTCTCGACAAAGATCTTAATGCGAAGATCTCCGACTTTGGATTGGCCAAACTTCATGACGAAGACAACACTCACATCAACAACACTAGAATTGCAGGGACTATGTGAGTTTTCTTTTCACCTCTTTTCGTCTTAACTTGTGTTGATCGACATTTCGTGTAATTTTATGCAGCGGTTACATGGCTCCGGAATATGCACTATGGGGTTACTTAACAAATAAAGCAGATGTGTACAGCTTTGGTGTTCTGGCATTAGAAATTGTTTCAGGCAAAAATATAATGAAATTTCGCCCCGGGGATGATTTCGCTTGTCTTCTTGATTGGGTAAGAAACGTTATGTTTTCGTTCTTCGACTTTATCGAATGATGCATATAGCTATAGCCAAGTTTAAGTTTGTATGGTTGGTTTCAGGCTCTTTTTCTTCAAAAGAAAGGAAGTTTGATGGAGCTAGTTGATGCGAAGCTGGGCTCAAACTTTGATGTGAAGGAAGCCGAGAAAATGATTAGGGTTGCTCTCTTGTGCACTAGTCCGTCTCCAGCGCTTCGTCCGACAATGCTGGAGGTGGTTAAGATGCTTCAGGGTAATATCAGCATTCAGGAGTTTAACATGGATCCAAGTGTCTATGAAACTGAACTCAAGCTTCAAGCATTCAGAGACAAGTACAACGATTTCTATCTCGACTCGAGCGGATCTCAGCCGGCCCGTGCTGGTTCATCTTCGGCGATGGAGACCGACAGTTCCTCTAAATCAGCCCAAGATACTAATTCTCATGATTGAATGCAATGGATGGGATATTTAGCAAGTATTTTCTGTATTTCAGCACAGGTGAATCCTTTTTTAAATATTGTGTGCATGATAAGTAATACTCCCTCCCTCCGTCCCGCGATTATCTTCACATGTGAAGTGGCACGCTAGGGTTGTCAAAACGGGTCCGGCCCGATGGGCCGGCCCGGCCTACCCGACTAATGGGCTGGGCTGTGATAATAATGGCCCGAAACAACCGGGCCGATTTGGCCCGGCCCAAGTGACCTGATGGGCTGACCGGGCTCAGGCCGGGCTTGGCCCGATTTTTCGGGCCGGCCCGGTTGTTTTTTTTTTTTTTTTTTCAATTCTAATTATCTAAATAGTGAAGAGAAAGCAGAAAGCGATGCGCATAGCCCATTGGAAATTAGGAATAGGGCCCAAATTGAAAACAGAAGAGAAAACCCTACACTACTCTGCGAATCGCCTCCTCTTTGACAGCGCCGCACCTCCTCCAATCTGACGGCGTCGCACGACTCGCCGTGCTCCTCCACCACGTCACGGCTCCAAGCCTCCAGCCTCCAAGTAAATTAATATTATAATCTATGATTATTAGTTATAGTTATTGATGTTATACTGGATGCCAAACTGGATAAATTGTTAGATAAACTTAAGGCACGTTTATCATTTTATGGAGTTGGGGAGCAGAAAATGGGTTCTTGAAGCAGGAGATTACTCAGATTGGGTGCTAAGCTAAGCCCTAGACAATTGCGGGAGACATAGGATTGATACTTTTCTTCCTTATACCCTCAATTGTTACTTTTCTTCCTTATACCCTCGATTTTATTATGTTATTATGTACGGAGTATTAATTTTTTTGTTTCATTCTATCACATTTGCACTCAAATATTGAGATATATTTATTTTTTAAATTATAAAAAGATGGGTTGTTTTGGCCCGGTAGCCCGGTGGCCCGACCAGGGCCGGGCTGGGCCTCAACATGTCAGGCCCGATAGAAACCGGGGTGGGCCGGCCCGGCCTGAAAAAATTGAGCAGCCCGGTGGGCCGGTACCAGGCTGGCCCGGCCCATTTGACAGCCCTATGGCACGCGGAATAAGAAAAGTGAATTTAGTGTGGATATTAAGGGGTAATTTTGTAATTTTTTATGTATAAAGTAAATGAATGAGTTGACTTTTGGGTATGTATGGAGAAAAAGTAATGTCATTTGTGTGAATCTGATCATATTGTGAGGATGAATTATATAAAAAGTTTTCTATTTGAAGGGGGTGAAAGTAATTATGAAACGTTTTAAAAAGGAAAGTGTGAAAGTCTATGTATTGTATTTGTGGAGTATTTGTTATGTTCTTGTCAAGAATATTATTTTCTATTTTTTATTTATAGATCGGTATTAAAAGAAATAAAAAATTGTATGAGACGATCATGTGACAAAATTTTATTTATCATATTATATTTGTTTCATGTGTGAGTGAGTCTCCTACATAAATTTTAATTACACATTTCATGTACTGAAATAGACAAAACTCTTTTACATAAATTTGCATGAATTTAAGATCCGAACAAATTGAAGAAACAAATTATAAACTTATAAATTAAGTATGTTTGCATTTTTTCAATTAAAAATACTTGTATTTTTTCAATTACGTATACTGCACTTTTCAATTATGGAGGGAGGATTCGTGAAATTCACATGTGTACAATCCATTACATGAACTAAAAGGTACTCACTCTGTCCCACAATTGTTTGCACTCTTTCTTTATTTGTCCGTCCACAATTGTTTGTACTATCCGAAAAGAAACTTTTTCATAAACCTCACCCTCACAATATTCACATATTTACACAAAATGCCATTACTTTTACCCTCAATCCAATCATTCACTTTACTTTATTCGTAAGAGTTTATAAAATTACCCCTCAACACTCCACTCATTACACATTTTTCTTGGTTTGCGTGCCAATAAAATGGCACAAACAATCCTGGGACGGAGGGAGTACATAATATGGGTTCAGGGTGAATCACGAGTATATATATACCCGATTCCTGTCAAACAGTTACAAAGTCGCACTAGCGACTCTACTAACAATTACACTTTTATCAATTAAAATTAAACATACACAAAACGACATTGTATACAATCTATTACATTTCAATTATTACACTTACCAAACGACGCCGTCTCTTCCTCCGTTTTTATCTGTAACAGCGACAAGATTCTGAAATCGATCGGATCGGATTTATATGGGAAATTATCACTTTTTGTCACTGAACTTTACCACTTTTCACATTTGGTCACCCACATTTCATCACTATCAAAATTGGTCACTCACTTATTCTTCACTATCAAAATTGGTCACTCACTTATTCTTTCTCTATCAATTTTGATGCTCTGTTAGAGAATCCGTCATTTACTAACGGAGTAATTCATAGTAATATGAAAACAGTAACATGAAGAAAAGATGGGTTTTCATGGCTTGCAGTTAAGAAGGCATTGTGGGCAGCTGCTAGAGCAAGTAGAATTCAAAGCTTCAATGCTAGAATGGAAGCAATGAAGGACTTAGATGAAAAAGTATATGTCTGGCTTGTAAAGATAAATTCTTCTCAGTGGTCCAGATCATACTTCAATGCTTTTCCAAAGTGTGATATCTTGACCAATAACATGTGTGAGAACTTAGATTTAAATTTTTTGAATCACTATATTATGTTATTATATTTATCTGTTATAATAGGTCAGAAGGAATTCTCATGTATCTTCTAGATATTGGGTGATTCATCAACCAACCCTTTCCAGAGTAGTCAAGAATTATCAGTAAGTTATTAATAATCATATAACTCGATTATAATTTATTATCATCTCATTATTGTTGTTGTTGGTTTACTTTTCATTTTACAAGGTAACCAGTAAATGGGAAACTCAAGAGGTGATAGGAAAAAAAAAATCACAATGAAGCAAATGTTGGCTTACAATGTCATTTTATAATTACTAATGTTACGTGACTAATTTTTTATTTTATAGGTTGTGCAATCATCAAGAGTAAATAATCCAACTATTGTGAAAGGAGGAGTGAATTACACCACTATGTCAAATCTAGCTACTTAAATGGAAAAGAGTGGCAATGGATCATCAAAATGACCCAGGAAAATATCAAAGGAAAAATAAACTAGAGTGAATTAGTCAAATTGTGGTGGTCATGACCAAGGAAAATACCAAAGGAAAAACAAGTGAGAGTGATGACAAGTCAAATTAGTCAAATTGTGGTGGTTATGTAGTACTCTGTTTTTATAATTATGGTGTGTAGTTGGATAGTTTATAATTATTGTATTCACTGTGGTTGAAAATTATTCATTGTACTCTTTTTTCAGATTTTTTTGAATAATATTTCAATTACTGATTTTCATATTCAATTTGTATAATGATTGGGAATAGAAACTTATTTGAAAATAGTTAATTATTAGAATTCATTTCCCCATTTATACTTATTCGGGTTTGATAATCTATTCTTAATCACACACCAGTAATATTAATGAAAGATAAATTCAGTAAAATTAAAAAAAAAAATGGGTTTGGGAGTTTAGGGTTAAGGAATTAAAAGAGGGAAAATAAAAGTTGACGCTCAAAATCTTTTCTCCGTTAGTAAATGACGGATTCTCTAACAGCAGCATCAAAATTGATAGAAAAAGAATAAGTGAGTGACCAATTTTAATAGTGACGAATAAGTGAGTGACCAATTTTGATAGGGATGAAATGTGGGTGACCAAATGTAAAAAGTGGTAAAGTTCAGTGACCAAAAGTGATATTTTCCCGATTTATATTTAAACTTTTTCTTTTTATATTGTTTGGTACTCGAGGTGAGACTTAATCAAATAACATATGCTGAGATATAGTGACATGTAAAATTATTTGATTGCAACGTTAAACAGAATATACCTAATTTGTTAAGGATAAAACATAAAAATGAATAGAAATTAAAATGATCTCATTTTTTCAGAAATACTATAAAAAAAAAAAAAAAAGGTGAAAATATCCTCTCTCAAAGTCACAGTTGACCTCAGAATTAAAAAGGAAAATGAAAAAAAAAAAAAAAAAAAAAGATGATGACTGGTCAACGCGTTTTTTGCTATTACTATAATTATTACATTACCAGTCAAACTTCTCCCTCTCTTTGAAATTATTCTGTACCTTTTTTTTAAAAAAATATTCTTCTTTTTTCTTTTAAAAGTGTGGAAATGTTTTAAAATATTTTTAATTAATGAATGACTATTAGTACCTTCGTAATTTTGTAAACTTTTATGTATAAAGTATATAAATGAGTTGACTTTTGTGTACAATATGTATGGAGAAAAAATAATTGAAAATATTGTGAGGATAAAGTTTATAAATAATTTTTCATTTGAACGGTGTGAAAGTTATTATGAAACGTAAGAAAAGTGTGTAAGTTATTATGAGACGGAAGAGATATTTTGATTTCAAGTATATTTACAAGTTTATAAGTAAAATTTAAAATATACTACTACCTCTGTTTAATTTTATAATTCCTACTTTCTTTTTTTAAATGTTCAATTTTATTATTCTCATTCCTTATTTAAAAAATTTACTATTCACACTAATTTATCTTCATCCTTCAAAATCTGTTTTATTAAAATTTCCTTTTTCGTGTTTGTTTTCTACTGAATTTATAACACGTGTCACTTTTGAACGTTAAATTATTTTAAAAATCTGAAACATCGAAAATTGAAACAGATGATTTCATTCCGATTTTAAAGAGGAGGGAGGTAGTATAATAAAATAGTCCAAATTTGAACAAAAATAACCAACCCAACCCAAAACCACCAACAAAACAACATTGTTATTTTGTTGATTCCAAAGTCCAACATTTGACCCACCATCACCGCCTTTGCCCCTTTCCTCCCAAAAACAACTCAACTCATCAATAAACCCCTTAAAAATTCAATCTTGCATCCTCTAATGAAGCTTTCTTGAATCTTTCTCTCACCCCATTTCAATGACTACCACTGAAGGCTTTGCAGTTTCTGAAAATGCACTAATATCCACTCTCTGCAACTCAATCCAAGCTCTGGGCCGTGGATTTGATGTCACTTCGGACATCAGGCTCTTGTACTGTAAGGGCCCTTCTGGCTCCCGTTTGGTAAATATTGATGAACAACGAACTAGGAGCCTTAAAATCTCCCAATCTTATGTGATCCCTAATGTTTCTGTTGACATTGAGTTCTCTAAAGGAGAGGGTTCTAATGAAAGGACCCCTGTTTGGAGCTTCCTTGAGGTCTGTTTTTGTTTTTTTTCATGTATTTTGATTATGAGTTGTTCTTGATTGGATGTTGTATCTGGGTTTTGTTAATTAGTACTCCATATGATATGATTCTGTAAAAAGTCTTCAAAAAGGGATTGTTTTGACTTTCTTTGAGAATTTGACTGTGGTTGATTGACTATGTTAACCCTCTCTGCAGTATTGATTGATTTTTATACTTGGTGGTGCTGTTTGGTTTTGGGGGGCTTTTTTTGTAGCTATTAATGGTAGAATGTGCAGTTTCCTGTGTTCTGATAATGTGCTACTGATAACAGAGGGAAAACTGATCCGTAGATATGTTGAGTTATCTATGGTTAGTTATGTATGCGTAGATTATGTGTTTTTTGGTCATTTGTTATGCAGACAATGAGTGTCTTTTTACGCGTTGGGTAGAAAATTTATTTTAGGCTCGATTAGGCATACAATTGAGCTAATCTACCCTACCGAATTGGGCTTGAATGATTGGTAAAGATATTGGATCATGAGGAAACTAGTATCATTTATATCCCCAATGCGAAATTATGTATTCTTCTCGAAAAGAATAGTAACATTTGTTGGTTGACATCTTGGCCATTTAAGGAGCACTTTTTTCCCCTAATCATGGAAAAACTGAAGAAATTGGCAAGAATGGGATAGTATTAGTATATATGGATATACCTTCATCTTGTCAGAAATTGTAAAATCTTAAAAACCGAAGCTAACTTGATTATGATGAGTGATTTCCTTAATGTAACTATTTTCACATGATAGTTTCGCATATATAAATAGGCTGTCAATGCATATATAATACTCGTATATGGTAAAGCATTTTTCTTTTCCATTGAGAGTGAGTATTTAGTTAGCACCATACTTGTTGTCCTAAGTTGAGCGATTGCAGCTCGTGAATTGTTTTCTTCACTTCAATACTAAAAATAATATATACTGAATGTTTTGCCTGTGGCGTCTACGACTCGTTAATGATTTATATGAATTTGAAACAGATGGCAAGATACTGTTTGTCCTTAATTGAGCAATTGCAGCTCACAGATTGTTTTCTTCGATTCAATACTAAAAATAGTAATATACTGAACGTTTTGTCCTGTGGCGTCTACGACTCATTAATGATTTATATGAATTTTGAAACAGATGGCAAAATACTTCAACGAGAAGTCAGATTTACCTGGTCACATACCACTTGGAGGCTTTAATGCTATGTTTAATTTCAGTGGGTCTTGGCAACTTGATGCAGCAGCTACAAAATCACTCGCAATGGTTGGATGTATCATCCCATTATTTACTGTCAAACTGGTGAATGCCAATTTAATTTTGCATGACGAGATCAAACGTGCAGTTCCGTATTCTTGGGATTCTGCATCCCTGGCCAGGTGAAGCATTTAGATCATTTTTGTCACCTAGTATTAGGAATGTGAATATTATATACTCCCTTTGTCCCGTTATGATTTTCACATGTGCAAGGGCATGCAAAATAAGGAAGGGAAAAAACGATTGGAGTTTTGGGGATCATTTTGAAAATCTTTATGTATAAGTAAAGAAATAGATTGAATTGTGTGTATGTGTGGGCCCAAAAGTAATGACATTTTGTGTAAAAATGTGAATATTGTTCAAATTATTTTTTGACGTCCGAAAAAGGAAAATGTGAAAGTAATTGTGGGACGGAGAGAGTATAGACTATAGAGTTGTTTTTTATTTCAAAAAAATGTGAAAGTAATTGTGCGACCAGCTTTTCCATTGTTGGAAAATAATGCAACGAATTTCTGAGCTCTAATATGATGGTCTCTCTCTCAGCTTTATCGAAAACTATGGCACCCACATTGTTACTTCTGCAACAATCGGGGGAAGAGATGTTGTGTATGTTAGACAGCACATGTCATCACCTTTAACAGTGTTAGATATTGAGAGCTACGTAAAAGACATCGAAGACCAGAGATTCTCAGATTCAAAGGTCAATACGAATGCAGGCTCGTTGAAATACAAGGACAAGGTTAGTCAAGCAGCTTTCTCTAGTTTGTACCAATACAATCTTTGTTCTTACAAAACCGTGATATTTAAAAAAACATATTTAGGAAGTTAATTTATGTGCAGGATGTTACGGTCATTTTCAGAAGGAGAGGGGGAGATGATCTTGAACAGAGCTATTCGAAGTGGGCCAAGACTGTAGAACGAGCACCCGATGTGATTGAGATGACCTTTACACCTATTACGTCTTTGCTTGAAGGAGTCGCTGGAATAAAACACTTGACTCGTGCAATTGAGTTATACTTGGAGTGTGAGAATTTGACCTCTGTTATTGTGTCTTTTTTCTTTTCCTATCTCCGTTCCATTATGTATGTTCAACTGTTAGTTTGATGCAGCCTGCAAGTCCTGATTTGTTTTCTTGTATCCTAAATTATGTTCCGTTTTCACTGTCTTCAGACAAGCCACCTATTGAGGATCTACAGTACTTCTTGGATTTCCAAATTTCGCAGGTTTGGGCCCCCGAGCAGAACAACCTGCAAAGGAAAGAGCCCGTGTGCCCGTCTCTTCAGTTTAGTTTAATGGGTCCTAAGCTTTATATAAGCCAAGATCAGGTATTCTATTCTTAAATGTGTAATTTGCCAATTTACTAGAAAGTCATATATCCAGCTTAAATGAAATTTTAAAGGGTTGGTCTGCTATGGACTCGAGTGCATGTTATGCACCCTAGTGCATGTTGCACTTTTCAGTTTTACTGACTTACACTTTTTGGTAGATGGTGTTGCACTTTTCAATTATTATTAAACTGTATAATAATATTTTTAGTAATAATTGAAAAGTGCAACATCATTTACCAAAAAGTGTAAGTCAGTAAAATTGAAAAGTGCAACATGGACTAAGGTGCATAACATGCACTCGAGTGCATACTAGACTTTACCAATTTTAAATAATGATGCATAATAAAATCTCTAAATATATCAACTCTCACAATACTGCAGGTTACAGTTGGTCGTAAACCCGTCACAGGACTCAAACTCAGCCTCGAAGGCATCAAACAGAATCGTCTTTCCATAAACTTGCAACATCTCGTTTCTCTTCCCAAGATTCTTCAACCCCATTGGGACACACACGTTGCTATAGGTGCACCTAAGTGGCAAGGGCCCGAAGAGCAGGACAGCAGATGGTTCGAACCCATAAAGTGGAAAAACTTTTCCCACGTGAGTACTGCACCAATCGAATTTACAGATATGTCCATTGGCGATCTCTCGGGCGTTCACATTGTCACCGGGGCCCAGCTCGGTGTATGGGATTTTGGAGCCAAAAGTGTCTTGCACTTAAAGCTCCTCTTCTCCAAAGTACCAGGGTGCACGATAAGGCGATCTGTATGGGATCATAGCCCATCTAACCTTTCTGCTGCGCAGAAGCCCGATGGTTCGTCTTCTTCATTATCAAACGAGAAAGGGGATGGATCAAGCCAAGCTGGAAAACTGGCGAAGATTGTGGATATGACGGAAATGTCGAAAGGGCCCCAAGATATGCCTGGTCACTGGCTGGTTACAGGAGCTAAGCTTGGAGTTGATAAAGGGAAAATTGTTTTACGTGTGAAGTATTCTCTTTTGAACTACTGATTATACTATAATTTTTCTAGGATTTTTTTATTTTTATTCACAGGTTTTTTTTTAGCAAGATTTCAGCATTTTTTGCACAGGAGACCTTGATTTATATGTCTATTCTTCTGTATATCTGTTGATATGATTATTTTTTCTGCTTCAGTATTTATAAATTGGTTGCTATTTTGTCCCTTAATTCAAATTGTTTCCTAGCATTTGGATTGTGAAAACTTTGAATTTGTCGATTTCGTGTGAATGATTGCGATGCAAAAGTGTCGTTTTAGAGAATTTGTATCAAATAAGGTAAAGTTTAGTATGCACTCTAGTCCATGTTGCACTTTTCAGTTTTACTGACTTACACTTTTTGGTAAATGGTGTTGCACTTTTCAATTATTACTAAAAATATTATTATACAGTTTAATAATTGAAAAGTGCAACACCATTTACCAAAAAGTGTAAGTCAGTAAAACTGAAAAGTGCAACATGGATTAGGGTGTACAACATGCACTCGAGTCCATAGCAGACCAACCCATCAAATAAAATGATGGGTTAACATGGTGTGTACCACTTCCTGCAGTCCTGAACGACGCAGCTGTGATTTCACACGCGTTAACATGATCGTCCAATGAAATGATGTGTCGACGGGGTCCAGGAAAACAACCGAAAATGACTGGTACATTGGATTACTCATGAGGGATGATTGTTAGTGTTTGTGCTTACTTTCTTGGTTTAATCTGTATGACAGATTTCCACATTGTGTCAATTGATATTATATACAATAACAAAATGGATCTAATTTTGATATTATACTCCTTGTAATAAAACAGAAACTTGATGTTGATGTGAAGATAGTTGTTAGTTATGAAAGCCAAAGTGTCAAAGGGTCAGTGAGATGCCTTGGCTTTAGTTTTGGCTTTATCAAAACGAGCTGCACGTTGACGTTGTCAACGGAATCTTACTGTATTGAGTCGGCATTTGAGACGAAAAGCATCTGTCATTCATTCATATATAATAGCTGTAGCTTTTCCCATTCTTACCACTCCATTTTTCTTTCAAAACTTCATCATGTATGTGCAGGATTCGAGTGCTCAGCTTATAAAAGGGAAGGTCGACTGGAAAGGACGAACGGCCCAGAAAGATAAGCATGGTGGATCGCGCGCTTCTCTTCTCATTTTAGGTAAAAGATCTTCTTGATATGCTAAACAGTATTAACGAGTTCACCATCTGATTAACACGTGTATTCTTGAAGGTGCGTTTATGTTCGACAGCATGGCTACACTAGCCTTGGCGGTTAATCTGATAACCTACTTCACTGAGGTGATGCACTACGACATATCAGACGCAGCCAACCATCTGACGAACTTCATGGGCACGAGCTACATACTTACAATCCTCGTCGCCACCTTAGCAGACACTTACATTGGCAGATTCAGATCCGTCCTGATAGCAATATCTATCGAGTTTTTGGTAACTTTTTTAACTCTCTGAGTAACACTTAAGTAATACTTTTTCGTAAAACAATTCGTGTTTCGTCTAGGGGCTTGGTCTGCTAGCGCTGCAAGCGCACTATCCGAAACTGAAGCCACCTCTGTGCAACATTTACGATCCAAGCAGTCATTGTGTTCAAGTTAACGGAGGCAACGCTGCCCTCCTCTTCACAGCTCTTTACATGGTGGCGTTTGGGTCGGGGGGTGTGAAAGCTGCGCTTCCTTCTCACATGGCTGATCAGTTTGACGATAGGGACGCCAAGGAGGCGACAGAAAAGTCTAGTTTCTTTAACTGGCTTCTACTTGCTTTGTGCATTGGTGGTATGATTAGTTTGACCTTGATTGTGTGGATTCAAGACCATAGAGGGTGGGATTGGGGATTTTCAGTTAGTACTATCGCGATCTTCTTCGCGATAATCGTGTTTTTCTTCGGATTGCCACAGTATCGAATCCATGTTGTGAATGGAAGCAGCGCCCTCGTTGAAATTGCACAGGTAGGTAACTAAACGCAGTAGTACATACTATGTAAGTTTTGAATTAGTTCGTCTCATTCGTTGTGGCTACGTAGGTGTACGTTGTGGCTATCCGAAACAGAAAGCTTCAACTCCCCGAGGACTCCAGTGAGCTGTACGACAGGGAAGCTGCGAATCAAGCGCATTTTCTACCTCACACGAATGTTTTCAGGTAGACGCTCAACTATACTAACTAACACGTCCTCAAACACTTTGCACACTTTCCTTAACGTTCGTCTCTTTTTCAGTTTCTTGGACAAGGCAGCCATCCAGACACCATCAGAGGAGCCAAACGCATGGAAACTCTGCACGGTCACACAAGTAGAAAACGCGAAAATACTACTAAACATGGTCCCCGTTTTTTGCTGCTCAATCATCATGACTCTCTGCTTAGCACAGCTCCAAACATTCTCCATTCAACAAGGCATCACAATGGACACAAGCATCACTAACCACTTCCAAATCCCACCCGCGTCCCTCCCCATCATTCCCATCACCTTCCTCGTCATAACCATCCCAATATACGACAAAATCATCGTCCCATTTCTGCGAAAACTCACAGGCATCCCAACAGGCATCACATACTTGCAAAGAGTAGGAGTTGGGCTAATTCTATCATCCCTCTCCATGGCAGTAGCCGCCATTGTTGAAGTGAAACGCAAAGGAGTCGCAAGGGACCACAACATGATCGACGAAATCCCAATCCTACAACCTCCAATCCCCATAACCGTCTTCTGGCTGTCGTTTCAGTACTTCATATTCGGGATAGCAGACATGTTCACCTACGTCGGATTGCTCGAGTTTTTCTACCATCAAGTGCCTAAGGATCTCAAGTCAATCTCCAGCTGTTTCCTCTGGACATCAATGTCTCTTGGATACTTTTTAAGCACCATTTTGGTGAAGATAGTGAATCATGCAACTAAGGATATTACAAGAAGTGGGGGGTGGTTGGCTGGTAATAACATCAACAGGAATCATTTGAATCTCTTCTATTGGCTGCTTTCTTTCATGAGTTTGTTGAATTTCTGTATCTATTTGCTTGTTTCCAAGAGGTACAAGTACAGAGAGGAGAGCCATGAAAGTGAGCTGCACAAATTAGACAACTCAAAGTAAGATTTTGAGTTTAAGTTGAAGATTTAAAGATCACTCCTTTTCTTTTAGATTGATTGCAAGTTAATTCGTGTGACTTTTACATTTTCTTTTAATCAATTTTAGGTTAAGATGTTAAATTGTGTTTAGTTCGTGCTGTGTGATTAAGTTTTGTAAATCCAATCAATTGGAGATTATCCTATTAAGAGCAATCCATTGATACGTTTCATTAGGGTGGGCATTCGGTCGGTTCGGTTCTGAACCTTTTTTAATCGAACTGAAATAATCAAATGTAATTGACATCGAACTAAAATGTGTTAAAATCGAATTGAACCGAACTGATTTAAAAATTCGATTGGTTCAATGGGTTCGGTTCAAACCAAAATTTCTGCATAAAACATTATTTTTTACCAATTATACGTTTTTTAGTCTCTACCCAAAGTTTTGTATATCCTGCAAGATATTGGATCATACATATGCTACTTGTCGAAAATCTGCTAAGCGTCGTGAACGGAAAACTTTCGTACGTCGGGGACGAAGCAAATCTAAGAGGAACAACAAACCACATGATACACCTATTGATACGACGCATGTGGACAACCCAAAATCGGCCATCGTTGTGGCCCCTTCTTCATCCCCACCTTGACTTTGTTAGAATGCAGGACTCTAGTTTGGGGGATATAGCTGACGATATTGATGATCCCAACTTTGACTCTGTTGGAATTAGAGATGTCTATCGGGTTGGCCCTAGCCCTATAGGGCCAGCCCTACAGGGCTACGTGCTAAACAGGTTAGTGCCTTAACCGGTTCATACTTAACAGTCCTACAATTGTTGGGACCTAACCCTAACCCTAGCGGGCACTAACGGGCTACAATATTTTTTTTTCTTTTAAAATTAAAGGTTTCAATTGGCACGTTCAACAAGAAAATAAAATAGAAAAATATATAATTAGTTAATGATCAGTAATGAAAAAACAAAAGTATGATTTAAACACAATTCTAGAACTCATTGGTCCCTAATATGGTCAAATAAAGTTAAAAAAATTCATAATCTAATAAAAAAATAGTAATAATAACTAATAAATGATAATGGACTGCTTAATGCTTATATTTATGGTTATGAGCCAAATGACTCCAAATTTGTTCGTATGTTATTTATTTAAAAAAAAAAAAAATGGTAATAACTCGGGCTAGCCCTGTAGCCCTGCGGGCTGGCCCGGTTTAGCCCGCGGGCTAATCGGTCCGGGTAAAAAAAACCCGGATTTAAACGGGCCTATGATTCTTGAACCCTAACTCTACATTTTTCAGGGTTAAACGGGCCAGCCCGGTTAGCCCGGCCCGGATAAACATCTCTAGTTGAAATGCAGGACTCTGGTTTGGGGGATATAACTGACATTATTGATGACCCCAAGTCAGCGTTGATTACTGTCACATCTATTTCTTTGGGGAACACTTTTGGGGCATTGACTGAGGACACACCGAATCACATCATTAAGCATTATGCTCCCCTTCGATCTCCCATCAGCGGGAGGTGTAAACCGGATTATGGATCACTTAGATTAACAACCAACGAACCCTTTGTCATTGGTTCAACCAAACCTAGTTCAACTGGCTCTGACACTTTAGAGAGCGTGAGTATGGTCCTTCACAAACGATGGTTGGATATGTTGAATGACACCAAATGATGTGTTATCATTACAACTTGATTTATTGTTCATCGTTTATTTTAGACATTAATGTTAGAGAAGTGTACTTTTTTACTTGACCCCGAGTTTTATCCCTAAATAGGGTTTTCCCATACAAGGTTTTGACGACGCTCTGATTCTCTGACTCATATGTGAACTTAGGTTTCCAATTTTTTTTTTTTCTTTTATACATCATACCTTTTTATTGTCACATTTTTCAAGCATTTTTTACACTTAAAATCAAATTCAAATGTTCAAAAGTTCATCATGCAATTTCTATAAAATATAAACCAAACCAAAACTGAAAATCAAAATTGTCGATTCGGTTCGAAAATTCGATTTTCTCAATTTTGTGCATGTGCACATGTCATTCTCCAAGCTTAGTAAGAAAAGTTTAAGCGATTTGTGCCACCTCAATCTTCATCCTTGTACGTGGAAACTTCAGAAGAATCCACCTTCCCAATTGCGCCTCAAACCGAAAATGCAAAATCACGATATAAATCAACAATTTGATGAGAAAAAAGTGGCATAATGAGTGAGAATTAGAAAAAGTACACTAAAATGGCATCAAGCGACGAACAGCCAGCGGCGATGCCGCCGGGCGACGGATCAATACCGCCGGGAAAAGCGATGACGGTAGGGCAGTGCCTTCTGGACAAAGGCGCCCAAATGTCGCAGTCTCTTAAACCTATCAAGAGTATGAGCCTCCACGCTTGCTCTTTCGCCATGTACAGCCACGATATGAACCGCCAGATCCAGATCCACCATTACATATCGCGCCTCAATCAGGATTTCCTCCAATCGGCCGTTTACGACTCCGATGAATCCACCGCCCGCCTCATCGGTAATCTAAATCAAATCGATCAATCGATCGATCTAGTATTCAATTAATCGCGATTAATTGTGCAGGCGTGGAGTACATTGTATCGGAGAAAATCTTCAATACCCTACCGCCGGAGGAACAGAGGCTCTGGCACTCTCACGGTTACGAGGTATGTACAATTCGATTAATTTCAATTTTCAAATCGTCGATTGAAACGAAATTAAAAAATGCTTCAAGACACCCAATTTTTTTTTCCTATATTACCCTTCTTCGTTCAAAATCTCATTTCTCATTCAAAATCTTCATCTTACTGAATACACTAGATGAGTTGGAGCGATAATATTGTATACATTGGGTAAATATTGCATAAAAAATTGAGTTTAATGTGCTAAAATGTTGTTTTTACTCTCGTTTCTGTGCGTTTTTTTGCTGTCAAATCTGTTGCTGTGTTGAAGGTGTTTGGCCAGATTCGTGATCGAACACTCCTTGTTGTGTACAGTCGAAACGACTATACAACCAAGAAAGAGTACGGCCATAATGTCGAACACGTACGGAGTTGAATGAAAAAATTATGACACCCAATGATATGTTTAGCCATTTCCGGTCGCATATACATTGATCTGGTCGGCCACGATTCTGGCCGATATGACATATCGATGACTGTTGTAGCTCATAATTCATAATGTTTATAAACTGTAAAAAAATGTAAAAAACATTAAATATATTTACATATGGAGGGTTTATGCATGAAAGTTTTTTAAGGATAAAAGTGATTTTTTTGAAGTAAAAATAAAAATTGTTGAAATGAGGGTTAAATGATGGAGGGTTTAAGAATGGTGTGTATAACATATGGGGGTGTGTTTATAATTATTAGAGGTGCGTTTATAAATTTTTTAAAAGTGTAAAATGATATTTTAGTAAATGCATTAATGTCTATTTTTGTCCAAATAAATTTGGGGTATGTATAACACAATTTGGAGTGTTAATAGTCCCTCCCATTAAAAAAAACGTACAATTGCAGATCACGTCGGGGATGTGGGTGAACCCTAGGGTTCCGGAGATGATTCAGAAGCCGGAACTTCGAGAATTAGCGCGAACTTACGGGAAATTCTGGTGCACGTGGCAAGTCGACAGAGGGGACAGGCTGCCGCTGGGAGCGCCGGCGTTAATGGTGTCGCCGCAAGGAGTGAACAAGGGGATGGTGAAAGCGGAGCTGATCGAGAAGAGGGATAAGAAATACGAGATATCGTCGGAGGAGGTGGCGAGGAAGAGAGACGACATTGCGGTTTGTGAGATGATAAATCCTCACGCTGATTACTGGATGAACGCAGGGAAAGGTTTCGCCATTGATGTTAAATCTACACAAATCAAATCCAGAGCTCCATTTCCATAGTTTCATGTTATCTTTTACTTCCTAGCGTTATCTATTCTACTTAGGAGTAATAAATTCCGCCCCGAAATAGAGTACGAAAGTTATTGAAGAACGCTTCGAAAAGAACTGCCTGAAAGGGCACCAGAATATTTAGACTTGAATCGAGCTTAAAATAAGATCATATTTCTTCACAATTTTTATTTTATATGAACTCAAAATAAATAAATTTTAAAAGATTAACAATGTACTATAATTTTATTTAATACTTAAAATAATACAACAATTGCGTTTGTAATTTTAACAATTTTGACAAAATAAGGGTGTGTTTGCAAACAATAGTAATTGATTCAAAGTGATTAAAATTGATTTTTGAAATAAAATTGAAAGGGGATAGTGTTTTAAAATTAAGCACTTTTAATCAATTGTGTATATTGATTTTTGAAATAAAATTGAAAGAGAATAGTGTTTTAAAATTAAGCACTTTTAATCAATTGTGTATATGTTGTGATATTTGCAAAACAAATACTCCCTCCATTTTTTTATTAAGTGTCACTTTGAGTTTTTAATTAATTTTAAAATAAGTGTCATTCTAGAGTTTTTTCTTTAATTTTGACTATTTTACCCTTATTCATTTACCATAAATATTTTTCATAATTAAATTCCACAAAAAATGTTTATACCAAAATTAATTTGATTTATTAATACTAGCTACATTCTTGACCACATTCTTTATCAAACAAAATTTCTATATTAAAATTAGTATAATTAATGAAGGGTAATATAGACCATAATTTATAATCTTAATTTGTTGAAAAAAGCCAAAATGACACTTATTAAAAAATGGAGGGAGTAACTTATTTATAATTTTACAAAAACACCCTTATTACATTTGGATAAGTAATGGGTAAACATAAAATATTATTTAAATTGTAAGGGCAAAAATGTAAATTTGGTTACTATAATGATGAGAAGCACATAGAAGCTATTAAAAGTAGGTGGAGGGGTGCTTCACCAAAATCACTCTTAACAACTTAATTTAATCACTTAGTTGTGTTGTCAAACACTCCAAAAGTGATTATATTTTAAAAAAGAAGTGCTTTTAAGCACATACTTGTGTTTGCAAACACCCACTAAGTATTCCTCAAGTCAGAATAATTAAGTTACCCAATAATTTATACTTTTTTTTTTAACAGAAAAAGGTGTATTATTAGAGTATCAGAACTACTCTAATTTATAGTGAATATCATTATTAGTCAGTTCAATCTTTCATGTGACATAATTGATCGGAGTTACCCAATAATTTATACGGATTAACATTATTAGTCAAATCAATTTTTCATGTTACATGATTGATCGGAGGGAAGTTTTATGAACCTTTTTTTTTCCGAAACTGGAAAGTTTTAATGAACTTCAACTTTGAGAAATTTGTGTCACCACACAAATCTTATAAAAAATATTAGTATTTGAAAAAGATTGATCATATAACATGGTTGATCGGTAAGTTTTAATGAACTATAAAAAATATTGGTTTTAATGAACTTTAATGACACAAGAGGCAATTTTAGCAGCAGTTGAGTCAAAATGCGGCAGTTAGCGCGTCGCACTGAGCTCGCTTTAACAATGAGCAAAGAGACGGCAACGCCTCGACAGCGTACTCCTTCACACGGTTGGAGATTTTCAATAGATCGCACAATCGAACAATATTCACTAGAGTAGCCCCATCGTCTCAATAACTCGAGCCAATAACTGAAAAATTAGATTCGACATGCCGACGCCATACGCAAAACCAATAAACTATTTTGGCCAACGCTCGGGTATACTTATGTACACTCAATTGCACGAAACCAAAATTTTAGATAATGGATGGTCAATTCCACCATTTTCTTCCTTTACATCCACTCTAATCTCCATGGACAGCGCAGCCGCCACTTCCGGCGAAGTCAAACGATATGATTATTCAGTGTGGGCGCTGCCGCAGGAGGAATTGACGCCGCGGCTGAAGAAGCTGATGGAGGGTCTCAGATCGGAGTTCGGAGGGCCCCAATTCGAGCCGCACGCGACGGTCGTCGGAGCTATTAGCTTGACGGAGGCGGAGGCGCGTGATATGTTCAACAAGGCTTGTGAACAACTGAAACCCTATACTGCCAATGTGGAGAAAGTCGCCGCCGGTACTTTCTTTTATCAGTGCGTTTATCTTCTGCTTCAGCCAACGCCTGAGGTAATCTTTTTCCTCGCATTTTTGTTAATGGAAAGTGAAATCGAAGCTATTTTATTCCTTTTGTTCTTATTGATATAGCTACTCTGCTATGATTTTGCTGAGAATTGGGTGGATGAAGGGGTGAGAATCTATGATTTTGATGATAGATTTTTCTTTATGTTAAGATTATCAGTTTCTTGAGTTATTAGTTTAAATTGGGAAGTAGAAATTTGTGCTGTGATCTAGAGACAATTAGATAATTGTTTGATGCTGATTTGATGATCCACATGTAACATTTGTTTCTTATAGTATGCTAATCGAGCTAGAGTATTTAAGAATTTGATTGCTGAGGCAACTTTGAATCATGGAAAAAATAATACTCCATCCATTCTCGTGTTAAGGTTTATACTTGCTTTTGACGTGTATAGTATTAAATGTATAGCAGGTAGTTGGTGGGTAGGCAGGTAGAGAAAGATAGGAATGAAAAAAGTATAGATATATTATGGATTTTGTCAAATAAGAAATGTAAACTTTCAGTTGGGACGGACCAAAACAGAAAGTGTTAAAGGAGGAAGCTTCTTCAATAATTGTGTAGAAGGGTATACAAGTTGAGTAGGAAAGAAAAAAGAAAACTTCAACGTTTGTAGTTTGGATGGATTACACGAAGTTGGAGAGAAAAATGTGCTGTACTAGTTTTGCTTTTAGTATTGTTATTCTAAAGGCTGTAATTACTCCCACCATTCTCCTTTGACAGAAACAAAAGAAGTTTTATAGAATGTTCAGGTAGTTGTGGCATTGAAAAGCATATTATTACACCCTTTTCAGTTTATCATTGCAAGAGACTAGCAATATGCAATACTGTGTGATATTCAACTGATGACAAGATTTCATGGTTAGATTGTTTGCTATAGCTCAACTGATAAAGGAAACTCGTTTCTGTATTATCTGAGCTGTCGAGGTTTACATTTAAAGCAATGTGTAATGACCTGTATGTAAGTAACATGGATCTATTGGTTTCACATTTTGTTATGAAACAGGTGGTGGAGGCTAGTGCACATTGCTGTGCTCATTTTGGTTACAAGAACTCAACTCGTAAGGCTACTTTTTTCGCACTGTGTTTTCCAATTCTCATTTGATTAGTCAAAGGATTTATGAGCAAGTTGTGTTCTACTGACTTATCTTCAATATATGCACAGCTTATATGCCACACTTGAGCCTCCTGTATGGGGATTTAACAGACGAAGAGAAGAAAGCCGCTCAAGAGAAAGCGTATGCTCTTGATGACAGCATCGGCAGTTTGAGTTTCCAGATATCGCGCATAGCGTTGTATAAAACCGATACCAAGGACACAACCTGCAAATCTTGGGAGAAGGTGGCTGAATGCCAACTCAAACCTTAATTTCTTGGTCTAAATGTTAAAGTCTACTGTCCTATTAATAAGATGACAGTTTCTGGATGTATGCCATTAGTTACATTCTATGTATGATAACTGATAAGCATTGTATCCAAATAATATCAGGAAACACCCCACGTTTACGATAATTTACGAGGGATATTATTGTCATTTCATACATATCTGTTTTTGTCTTAATTCTTTTTTTTTAAGAGGTCTATTTCGTCTAATTTTATAATTCTCACTTTTCTTTTTGAGAACTTTTCAATTTTATTATTCATATTTTTATTTGAAAAATTTACTATTCATAATCTCCACCCTTCGATCCCACGGCCCACTGGACGGAGGGAGTGCAATTCACAATTAAATTTCTAGACTTATTCAATTGAATTATATGGAGTAGAGTTTTGTGAATAAATGTTATTTTTAAAAATGACAAAAACTTGTATGAGGCCGTTTTCGATTTTATAATAAAACTAACAAGAAACGTACGGAAGAAAATGGGACGATCCGAATTCGTCGTTGTTGAAACTTGTCAACAAATTTCATTCCACCGATTTCATTTTTGTATTAAAAGAGTAGTCTTTTCCCCAAAATCATCAGTTATGAATTCTTAAATTCTTGGCTGATACCTAACCGATAATTTCTTCGCGGCCCATAATCCAGCGAAGGGGTTAGGAGTTAGGGCCCCTCTGATTTTCTACGGCTAGCTTTTCGAAATCTAGGGTTTAACCGCTGGATTTGATTCCTTTGCCTATAAATAAAAGCTCTGTTATTTGCACAATTCTGGTCTGATTTTGGGATACTCTTGTCTCAGGTTTGTTTTTAATTGGTAGGCTGTAATTTTCTTGAATTTTCTCTTTATGAATCATCTTTTTCTTAAAGTGTCTCTGTGTATGTGATTTATTACACAAATTGATTCCCAGTTGACAAATTTTGCTTCAAGAATTCGTGTAGGGACTATTGGTAATTGCTGATTGCGCAATGGACTCAGAGGCCACTTCGAAAAGTACTTTGTGGAAGCAATCGTCTAAGGCGCCCGAAAGGGACAATAAGGTCATTGATGATCAAGATGTAGACAATGAAGAGGCTGATGTGAGTGATATTGATCCTGGCTTGAAGCTGATGTATTTGGCCAATGAGGGTGACTCTGATGGCATCAAGGAGCTTTTAGAATCTGGCACTGATGTTAATTTTCGGGACATCGATTATCGAACTGCACTTCATGTTGCTGCTTGCCAGGGGTGTGTTGATGTTGCCAAATTGTTGCTTGAAAATGGGGCGGATGTTGACCCTACGGATCGGTGGGGAAGCACGGTATAACCTGAATTTCGCAACATAAGCATGATTGATCATTGTTAATTATGTTGTTAGGAGTTCATTGTTTACTTACATGATTGATATTGTACTTAAAGCTGTCATATATGCTTTTGTTTGGACATTGATGATTGTTTTTGTGTTGTATATTGATATGGCCCTACAGATCGGTGGGGAAGCACGGTATAACCTGAATTTTGCAACATAAGCATGTTGCATATATGTATTAGTCTTTGTGTTTATTTTTTCTTGGTTGATTATTGTTAATAATGTTCTCAGGAGTTCATTGTTACTTACATGATTGATATTGTACTTAATGCTATAATATATGCTTTTGTTTTGACATTGATGATTGTTTTTGTGTTGTATATTGATATGGCCCTACAGATCGGTGGGGAAGGACGGTATAACCTGAATTTTGCAACATAAGCATGTTGCATATATATATGTATTAGTCTTTGTGTTTATTTTTTCTTGGTTGATTATTGTTAATAATGTTCTCAGGAGTTCATTGTTACTTACATGATTGATATTGTACTTAATGCTATAGTATATGCTTTTGTTTTGACATTGATGATTGTTTTTGTATTGTATATTGATATGGCCCTACGGATCGGTGGGGAAGGACGGTATAACCTGAATTTTGCAACATAAGCATGTTGCATATATGTATTAGTCTTTGTGTTTATTTTTTCTTGGTTGATTATTGTTAATAATGTTCTCAGGAGTTCATTGTTACTTACATGATTGATATTGTACTTAATGCTATAGTATATGCTTTTGTTTGGACATTGATGATTGTTTTCGTGTTGTATATTGATATGTAGATATTATGTTTGTCCTCTGTTTTGGTTAATATCCAAGTGTTACCTTCGTAGTGCCTGAACTTGCTAGAACAGCCTCTTGCAGATGCATTACATTATAAAAACCATGACGTGATCAAACTTTTGGAGAAACATGGTGCAAAACGATTGGTTAGTCTCTTGTTTCATTAGTAACATTTTTCTCTTGAGAGAAAAAAATGGTACTGGAGACTCCTGTTCTTTTCTACTTTTTTACCACTTCGATGTTTACTGATTATTATTTTTCCATTAGTTGGCTCCCATGTATGTAGATAATGCTCTTGAGGTGCCAGAATATGAGATTGATCCCAACGAACTTGATTTTACGAACAGTGTTCAAATAACCAAGGTACTTTGCTATGCTCTTTGGTTTTAAACACGAGTAATTATTCACTTTAACTCTGTCCTCTTTCCTATACTGGATTTTAGTTGCAGATAGTCTGTAAGTTGTCTGTGCTGACTTCATGGAAACGTGAGTTTTACTTGATCTTATACTGTTCTGTGCTCCAGTAACATGATTTTACACAGCTGTGACGAGCGAGAAAAATGGTTTCGTATCTGGTTAATGATATGTTTTCTAGTTGCTGATGAAGCATGGTTGATCATAAGAGAATACGCTATTTTTGTGGTCAATGATATTGTCATTTTCTTTACTTTCTCTTTATAATCATACGTAATTAGTTTTATCCTAGTTTTTCACATATTTATGGTGAGAAAATTCTACCAGGGAACCTATAGAATAGCATCTTGGGGTGGAACAGAAGTCGCCGTAAAAATATTTTGGGAAGGGGCTGCTGACATTGATAAAGTGTGAGGTCTTTGAACAAGTGACGTATTTATTACTTTGCTGCAATTAGCTGTTCTCTAACGGACTGGGTTACTGTAGGAGGGCATTTAGAGACGAGCTTTCATTGCTTCAGAAAATTAGACATCCAAATGTTGTCCAGTTTCTTGGCGCTGTTACGCAAAGTAGTCCAATGATGATTGTGACGGAATATCTACCAAAGGTATCGTTCAGTAAGAGCTTACGAAATATTTTGTCATGGTTTCTCGTTTCATTTAGCATTGCTGCTTATATCCATTGGTTTTCTTATTATCAATCCTTGACGTCAAACTGATTTTTAATTCTTCGCATGTGCAGGGTGACCTTAGCGAATATTTAAAAGGAAAAGGTTCTCTTAAACCTGCAACAGCTCTCAGATTAGCTATGGATATTGCCAGGTTTATGTTACTACGAAAACTTAAGTTATTATTGCAGGGGAATAATCGCTCAAAACGGTACTTGATCTTGCAGGGGAATGAACTATCTACATGAACATAAACCCGAAGCTATTATTCACTGTGATCTTGAACCATCGTAAGTTATCTCTCCAATTCCTTATTATCGTCGTAAAACTACTTGACAATGTTAGATTCATTCTGGTCTCATGCTATAACTTCTCAACTTGCTCGTCTCTTCGCTGAGATAACAGGAATATCCTGAGGGATAATTCCGGACACCTGAAAGTTGCAGATTTTGGAATTAGCAAACTGCTTAAAGTCGCAAACACGATTAAAGACAAGCCTCTGACTTATGAAGATTGTTCTTGTAAGTTTGCAGTTCTTAGTGCCAAACTTTAATTCTGTAAATTACTTTTCAATAAATTGTTTACCTGGGCATTTACAGGTCGCTATGCGGCTCCCGAGGTTTTCATGAAAAAAGAGTACGATACTAAAGTGGACGTTTTCTCATTTGCATTAATCTTACAAGAGGTAATGTGTTTTGTTTATCAATCAATGGCTTGGCATAAGGTCTTTTTATGTATTTTCAAGATCCAACTTATCGAAATTTTGATTGTTATAGACAAGCTTTGACAATTGATGTTTCGCGTGTAGCTTATTGAGGGACACCCACCATTCCATTTAAAGCAAGAGCAGGAAGTGTTCAATTCTTACGTTGCGAAACAGCGCCCCCCTTTTAAGGCCTCGATGAAGTTTTATTCCCACGGCTTAAAGGAGTAAGGATTTATGTTTCTCTACATGTGACTCACAGTAGTAATGGTTGCAGCATTTTTTGTTTTTTTTGCTTCAAATAGTACTACACAACGTCATCGAGTGTGTCTAACGAGCAGTTTTTGTGATCTTGATGACTTTGTTACAGGTTGATTGAGGACTGTTGGAATGAAAACCCTGCTAATAGGCCAACATTTAAGCAAATTATTCCTCGATTGGAGTCCATTTACAACCGCTTTGGTCATAGAAGTTTCTGGAAGGTATTAAGCTCCACATTTTCTCGTCTATAAATATTCGTCTACGTTAATAAAGATGCGAAATTGGGTGATTATATCGGCTTGATTTATCCTCGTCTATAAATATGTCCAGGCCATACCACTGAACTGCTTTCGTAAACGGAACGGGAACAAAGGTAGTTCGGGTGTAGGTACTCGGACTCGTTCAACTGGATCTGCAAATAGCATCATCTAGAATCAATCCTGCAGACTTTGTTGGTTCAATTGTAAGCCATAATATTCTGTGTCTGATCTGCTGTACATTTTGTGCCTAAAATTTGTATAGATTATGGAGCACTTGGCTGAGTTTTTAAGACACAGGATAAACGTAATAATACTTCATGTTTATTGTAAGAAGCATTTGGTTGTTAATATAAGCCATGGAGCCCTAATCTATCCTAACCTAAAACCATGGTCAAAGGTGAAGGGTTGACTCCACGGACGGCACACTCCGGGTGGCAATCCACTTTCCAAGGCCCACTTCCCGGGTGGCAACCCCCTTGGGCCCACATCCGGGGTGGCAACCCCTGGGCCCACCATCGGGTAGCCCCTTTCTGCAATCCGTCCGAATTAGACAAGTCGGACCAATTGTTAGAAATATAAGTTAGGGAGCCCTAACTTACCCCAAAACCATGGTCAAAGGTGAAAGGTTGACTACACGGACGACACACTCCGGGTGGCAATCCACATGCCAAGGCCCACTTTCCGGGTGGATGTGGGCCCACGATCGAGTAGCTCCTTTCTGCAGCCCGCCTGAATCCGACAAGTCGAATCATTTGTTAGGAATATAAGCTAGGGAGCCTTAATTTAGCCTAAAATCATGGTAAAAGGTGAAGGGTTGACTCCCACTTATATTCCCTTCCACACTTTCATGTGGACCGATGTAGAATATCATAACAATTGCATTCGAATCCTCTAAGGTGCAAACAATTCGTATGAAGTCAGTCCATACAGAGCGTAAAGCTTTGACTTTAAACAGGGCCTTCCACAAGTGGACGATGGAATCGGTCACCCAGATTAGTCGGTCCTTGAATCGAATACCGACACTTAAAAAATAAAAAAACAATTGCATCCAAATTGTGTGTCTTCTAACAACATTTATTGATAGTTATATGTAGGTGACATTTATTAGAATTAATCATTAAATATGTATGATTGTGTTTGTTTCATAATAATTAATTTCATCAGAGTGGGTGGGTGGGTGGGTGGGGGGTGGTCCTCACTTTGAAGATTTTCTTGTTGTGGATCAAAATACTTTTTAATTATCAAAAAGAAATTTTGTTTTTCCTCTCAAAACTGAAAAGTAGGAAAACCTCTAAACCCCCTTGTGTGGCAACTAGATTGTGATTTCTTTAGAAAGTTTAGTTATCATAACTCAAAATATAGATCCACATGTTATACTCAACACTACTAAATCTCAATAATATAATGATATGATTTTTGCCAGTAGTCGAGTCGAGTAGCGTCAAGTTCGAATTTACCTCGATTTAACAAAATTGAATCTTGAAATCAACTCAATTTGAACGTGATCATTTTTTTTTAATTCGAGCTTGACTTGAGAGAAAACTCGAAATACTCGATTAATTTGCTTTTTCTAAATTATGACAACAAATCATGCATATGACACACATATACTGGATGGGACACGCATGTGGTTATTAAACTCTCGCATGTGGATAACTTAATACTCTGAGTTCATAAATTTTGTCATTTTGGTACCTTCGTCTATAAATTTTTCATATCATTTTAATAAATATATTCTAAATTTACATTTATATCTTATCTTTTCTCTGTGTTATATGTATTTAATTACTCTTGTCTTAATCTTTGTGCTAAAAAATAGTGGGAAGCTTATAGGTGGACATTGAAAATTGTTAATTAGTATTATTCTTCAATTTTATAATTCTCACTTTTCGTTTCTGTCTGTTCCTAAAAAGAAAATATTACTCTCACTCACTACTTTATTTTTACCTATTTCTCCACTCAAATTTTCACTTTTTATATAAGCAATAACTTTTTTTTTAAATTCGTGTCCAACCTAAATGAAAATTATAAAGTTGAATCGAGAGTACTAATTTTAATTATCTTTTAGTTAGACATATGTTTTTGATTTATTTTTATAATGATGAACTACTATGATTTTATGGGCCAGAATTCCTTCTCAAAATTAGGGAACTGGTGAGTTGGAGACACAGCTGACAACTAACAGCTTTCTCTAAAGAGTATTATTACTCTGTTATTTATAAAATAAATTCTTATATATACAGTGTTATGGGATGCTAAGTGCACGACTACTTTGTCTGTTCGGATAAATTGATCGAACATTAAACTTGACGTTTGACGCAAAGTAACTAAACATTAAATATGACGTTCGATTGAAAATGACTATATATCAGTTAATTACAGTGTAACTGGAGGCACGAGTGAAAAAATGAAAAAGGCAAGGGTTTTTAGTAGGGGTTAGACATCCCACATGAAGTTGTTTGGTTATAGGAATGCTAATATTGTCCCTTGTTTGGTAAAGAAGAATGACCTATCTTCCATCATAGTTGACAAGAGGGTCTTTGCTAGGTCAACTCAAATCATAATAACAATTCATCCATTCAAATTCATAAAAATTAATTTTGAAATCTTAATTTTTAAAACAGTTATGTTAGGTTTGTTTTGGGATTATATAGAACGAGGGAAATTCGAAAGGGGAAATTTCGATGACACTATTGTGTGTTCGTTTTGAGATCTTGAGTATGATAAGATGTAACTTTATGTCAAATCAATTGTGTAAGAATAGTGATGTTATATTATTATTATATTAGGATATATAGGTATTTTTAGGTGTGAATATAGTTTAATGGTGAAATTCGAATGTTAAATCTCGAATTAGAACAAGACGTCTCACGTATAGACGTGTGAGTCCTGAAACAAACATGCCCTAAGTCACTCCAAGATGAGGGAATATTTGTTTTTTTTTTTTTTTTTAAATTAAGACACTAATTTAAAAGGGTGGCAAAAATAGACCTAAAATCTTTTTTTTTAGGGAACATTTAAATATCTCTTTATTAATTAAGTCAATTTTGGCCTGAAATGTCCTACACGTGTTCCCAAATTGCCTAATTTTTTGTATTTATGGTGAAATATATTTGCATAATTTTTCTCAATCCTTAATTTATGTTTAAAAAAAGAGAGAACTATTTATATTTAATTGAGACAAAAATACAATATAATTAATTTTCAATATGTATATATATACATCACTAGATGTCACATCACATGTTATATAAGTTTATAAGTGAGGCATGACTCATCATGACTCATAATACAAGTAACTTGAATTATTTTTTGCTTTATTAATTGTCTTTTTTTATTTTATTTTTACCTCTTTATAGAATTGTAAGTCTCCCTTTGTGAAATTGTGTGTTTCTCTCTTTTGGAGAAAAATCTATTGAGTTTTTTCTTTATAGTAGTTGTGGATATAAATTTTAGATGATTGATCTTAGGTTGGATTTGATGTGATGAGATTAAAGTGTACCTGGAGTAATTGATTCCCTTACACAAATACTCTCTTCCTCCCGGTGAAAGCTACTCATGAATTTTGAGTACGATAGTTAAGAAATATGATATAATAAGTAAATGTATTACAAGTGACGTGACTGAAAGAAAAAAATATAATAAAATGTGAGAGATATTAGTTTACTAAAAATAGAATGAGTAACTTTCATTGGAACAAACGAAAAAAAAAAGTTTTGTAACTTTTACTGAAACGGAGAGAGTACATTCTTGGAGCTCCGTCTATATAAAATGTGTGTTTTTAGCATTTACTTCTAGTGCAACTTTTTATATAAGTTCAAATCTTTAAACTATGTATATCTTCAATGTCTTCCTTTCCATTATAAAATTTTAGATTTATGCCGTTTAATAATATTTGTCAATTGTGTACGGACTTTTTAATCGTTTTTATTGGTTGGTTGATTTTCAGGATGTATAATTTTTCTTTTCTCGGGTTTTGCCCTTTGGTGGTCTCCTTGGTAGAATTTCAATGGGTCTCCTAGGTAAAATTTCAATGGCACTCCGACCTTCGATTCGACTAGTGAACTTATGACTTTTAATTCACAATTTTTATTGTCTATTGTAAAAGAAGCAAGGAAAACATTAAAAATGCAGTGTGAGTGTAAGTTTTAATGGGAGAATATATACTTGTATTTATAGTCTAGTTACCATTTTACATAGGTAATATACATTGCAAGAATTGGGGGCAATCTAATCCCATGTAATATCACTTTCACCTCCAAAATGTCATTTTCTACTCTACCACATGCATCACCACATATATAGAAGATTTAATTAATGTATATATTAAGAAACATAAACTTTTGTACTAGTATATTATTATGATTATATATATATGACTTGCTTTATTATCCTTGTTAATGTGCCAACTACTTTTGTACTTGTATTATTATGATTATACTATATATATATGATTTGCTTAATTATTTGTCTTGCATAATAATACAAAGTAGTTAATGGAAGCTATGTTTACTTAAGTTCAAACAAAAAAAAAACCATAATATCACAATTATGAGAAATTCAATATTTCATCCATTTTAAAATTGTAAGTAATTATTTTGTCGTTCAAATTTAATATTTATATCTCAAAATATAAATAGTAATATTTTTATTATCATCCTCCAAATCATCATTATTTACTCAAATTTCCATTTATTTAAAAAAAATCATACATACAAAGTTTAAAATGAGGGAGTAGTTTACACCAACTACATTACTCCCTCCCTCTTTTATTAGATTGTTCATTTTTTATTACTTTATTTTTCCAACCACTTGCTCAAAACGTCTCAAAATTACACTAAATACCATTACTTTTCTCATACAAAAGCATTTTTTTTTTTGTCTTGTTCTCCTCAGTTAACAGCTATTTTACGTCCTATAATATTCCCTATATTTCATAATAACTTTCACATTTTTCTTTTTGGATATCTTAGAATAACTTTCACAACTTTAAAATGAAAAACTCTCCATAAACTCCTCCCTCACAATATTATAAATGTCATTACTTTTTGTCCATCCATACACATAAGACAACTCACTTATTTACTTTATACATAAAAGTTTACAAAATTACCCTTAATATTCAGCTCATTATTACACTTTCTTAATACATGTGTCCATCTACCTATACAATTTATTATGGGATGGAGGGAGCATTACTTTTCTCATACAAAAGCATCCGTTTTTGTCTTATTCTTCTCAACAATAACATACTTAACGTCTTATAATACTAGTAATAAACAACTCTCGTATTAAACTTCGTGTCAAAGTCAAATGAGTAATCAATGAAGGGAGTAGTATATTCCAAGGTGTATTTGACTTTGGAAAAAGAAAAGAAAACACTATAAATAAGATAGACATTTAAAAAGAAAGAATTAGAAAAGAATGGTGGGATAAATAGTGAGTGATTCTTGAATTTACTGTATTTATGCTCTTTCACTATAAACCACCAAAATTGAGATAAGAATTAATACGCATGCTTTTCATAGACATACAACAAAATATATATATATATATACTTTTTCGTCCGTCTATAAGTTTTTCATTTTGGTCGTTCGTTTATAAGCTTTTCACACTTTTTTTTTTGTAAATACTTTAAACTTTTTACTCTTACACTATCTACTACTTCCTCCGTCCGCCTATAAACTTCTCATTTTACTATTTTGGTCCGTCCTTCTATAAGTTTTCTATACCCTTTTTGGTAAGTACGTTTTCTTTAGCTTCACTTTATATCTTACTCCTTCCGTCCCGTGATTACTTGTACACTTTTCTTATTGTGATGTCCCAAAATTACTTGCACACTCTTAATATGGAAATACCCCACAAAATTATTAACCTTACAACATCATTTTATTTTCAAATTTGCCACTCATTTTTTCCATACATTTCACTTTACGCATCATCAAATTATCTAAAATACCACTTCTTTATCTTACATCATCAACCACTAAATCCACTTTTCTTAAACAACGTGCCGGACAAACTATGCAAATTCTCCCGGAACGGAGGGAATACTTTTTCTCTCTATCTCTATCTCTATCTCGGGAAGCTTATAGACGATAGACGGACGGAGGGAGTATATCTTATTATATGTGTCAAGTAATGAAAAACTTATAGACGAGCGAACGGAGAGAGTATATATATATATATATATATATATATGTGTGTAACATTGATGATCATAAAAAGAAATATCATTGTTTGCTTTATTTATATATACACATAAACCCCATACCATACTGCACCTTCATCCCACTTTCAGCTCAGGTAGTATTTCACATCCAAATTCGTACTAAATTTATGGATTATTAGCTTTGAAATCGGTTAATTTGTGCAGAAATGGAGTTCCAAATCAGCGAGGAATCCGCGAGGGAAATTTCTTCACCGCAGAGGAAGAATGGGAGGGGGAAGATTAAGATCAAACGGATCGAAAACACGACGAATCGGCAAGTCACTTTCTGCAAACGCCGCAATGGATTGCTGAAAAAAGCGTATGAACTGTCTGTGCTTTGCGATGCTGAAGTCGCGTTGGTTGTTTTCTCCAGCAGAGGCCGCCTCTATGAATACGCAAACAACAGGTATGATTCTGGGAAATTATAGAAGGATCTAGGTACGGTGATTTTGATTTTATCGATTTAAACTGTTTTTAGGGTTTTTTTGGTTTAGTTTTAGTTTTAGGGTTAATTGATATCTCTGTTCATTTGAGCTCCAGGACATAATACTCTACAGTTAATAATTCATGTGTTTTTTGGTTTTTTTGTTTTTGTTTTTGTTTTAGGGTTAATTAATATCTCTGTTCATTTGAGCTCCAGGACATAATAATCTACAGTTAATAATTCATGTGTTTTTGTTGATGTGGATTCGGATGTATTTCCAAAATTTTCCAATTTTGTTTTTATGGAGTTTCTAATTTATTTCGTTAATCCGTTTTAGTTTTAGTCAGATCAGTCATGGAAATTAATTTGTTAAGTTATGAAGATGAGCTTCATATCTTCAAACTCTCTCTCTCCTCTTTCTCTCTCTTGATGCTGTCGAATTCTCATTCGTTGGTTCATTCATCGGTTTGACGCTTTGAGTCTTTGCATCATCAAGGTAAAAAAAAAGGACTCTGCAAGGAAACCTAATTAGGGCTTCTTGCCATTTCAGCTGCAGTAAAATTTACCCTAATTAGGGTTTTTGTTTTTTATATCTAATCAATATTTACAACTAATTCTCTTCTTTTTTTAATCAATTCAAACCCACTAAAGTTAATTTCACACTTTTTGTTTCCATTGGAGGTTCAGATCTAATTTCTTTTTTAATTTTTTTGAAAGAAACAAAAATGGTTCCTCTTTTTCTCATCTAATTAACATGGGTTTTCGTAAATTAGTTGGATATAGATTTTTCTGAGCTAAGGGCCAAGAATCTTTGGTCACATCATACACGATTTTCTTGTTCTCGATTTCTGACAAAAGGGAGTAAGATGCCATTGGCCAAATTCATGCTTCAATGTTCATACATTATAGAGGCTATGTTTATGATTTATGCTTATAGATAGAAACCCAATTAATTCCTTTTGTTAATTATTTAAAATTAATTCTAGAAATTAATGTAAGTAAAAAGACCTCGATTCTTGTCCTCCAATCAGAGAGCTCTGAGATCTGATTTTTTTCTCATATTTTATTTATTTTTGGGAATCGCTGCTTAAACTTGACGGTTGTGATTTGTGAAAATTTCAAAATAAAAAAGGGTTCTAGGGTTGAAAAAGATGGTATTATCCATTGTGTAATTAGAGGATTTACAAGTTATTGTGTCCTGGCCAATCATATTGCCAGATTGGCAAGGGCAGCCAATCAGTGGCTCGAGGAAATTAAGGTAGCAGTAGAATAAGAAATGAGGGGAGCTAGATTGATTGTCTCTGTTTCTTTTTCTGTTGTGTTCATTCAATTTACTATATTGAATCATGTCACATTTGACATTTTGAGTTGACAGAAATTTACTCATCACCTGAAGAAATTAATACACTTTTGGATCATGCATGCTTTTACCTCTTGGTTTTTAACCACATAAATCTAGTTTCTTGATTAGTGTATATATATTGAGTGTGGTATACTCCATTTATATGCAACCTATACACGTCAATAGTATATGTAAATCTTTTTAAATTGTAATTAATTCGAATGTTACAGTGTCAAAGAAACCATTGAGAGGTACAAGAAAGCTTCCTCGGATTCCACAAACAATAGCTCAATATCTGAAGCTAATACTCAGGTAAAGATTTAAGCTTTAATTTCTCGTTAATATATGTGCATTGATCCAAAAATAACGGGCTCATCTCGAAATTTCTTCAATTTTGACTGGAAAAGGATTGTGATTAATTACCAACCATATGCATATTTTTTAATTATTTCGTAACAAAAATCAATTTTTTTAACAATGTTCTCAGTACTATCAGCAAGAAGCATCAAAATTGCGTGCTCAAATCACTAAGTTGCAGAATGAAACTAGGTACTCAGTGGTTAATTTAATTCTGCTATTAATCCAGTTGATTTTTTTTTTTTCCTTTTTGTCTAGCTAATTCAATTATGAATTTGACCTATGTATTATCATTCTGCAAGACACATGCTTGGTGAGTCTTTAGGAAATTTACAAGTCAGGGACCTCAAGAATCTGGAGACTAAGGTCGAAAATGGAATTAGACGAATCCGATCCAAGAAGGTACGTACGTTTATACGCCCAGGGACGGATTTAAGGGGGGGCGATCGCTCCCTCGACTTTTTTTATTTTTTTTTAAATTTATATGTAGCTGATCAATATATATATACTGCTTAATTTCTTTCAGAATGAGTTGCTGTTTGCTGAAATTGAGTACATGCAAAAGAGGGTAAATAATCATAAAACTCAAATTTAATTACAAGATTGTCCAAATTAATTCAATAGTGTCTGATTATGTTTGTTTGGTGGCCTAAAATGATATTGGCAGCAGGAGATCGAGCTACATCACAACAATCAGTACCTTCCAGCAAAGGTACTGATTGACTTTAACGACAAAATTCTCTTATTATAACTTTTCTAGCTAAAAGTTGTTAATGACAGAAAATAACAGTAGTGTGAAATGATCATGTGTAGATAGCTGAAACTGAGAGAGCCCACCAGCACATGAATTTGATGCCCGGGAGTTCCGACTTTGAGCTCGTTCAACCTCAGCCGTTCGATGCACGAAACTATTTCGAAATCAACGGATTGCAGCCAAATGATGACTACTCAAGGCAAGACCAACCACCCCTTCAACTGGTGTAAGAATGAATTAATTTGGTCCACAAATTAATTATATATATATTATATATATGTATGTTATTACTTAATCCCACCAGCAACGTTTTGAAGATGGTGATTCTGTAATTAATTTAATTTCTGCAAGCTTAATTAAGTGTTATGTAGTGCTTATGCATGTGCTACAGAGAGAGATTATCATGATCTTAACTCATCATAAACTCCTATAATTAGTTACCTCCCTAATTATGGTGATTAATGTAATTGTATGTTACTCTTTATATTAATGTTGTATTATATAGTCCCATGCTTAATTAATTAGCCCATTTTCTTTATGCAATATGTTTAATCTTTTTGGATTTTTTTTATATGATCTTACATGGCTTAATTTGATTAGAGGTAATAACTATTGTATTAATTGTAACTGATCAAGAGAGTTTATGGAGAGAAGATTTGAAATTGTGGTTATTAATTAGGTTAAAGGTACTCTTTAAATATTAGTATATTGCAAGCACAAGCTGCACTGATTACATTATTCATGCCTTTAGAGAATGACATGTATTAGACTAGGTGACAATTGAGCCATTCTAACTTAATGACTAAGTGAACTACACGTCGGTAGGTGAGCTGACTTGTCTTCGTCCTTTGACCCGTAGCCATGACCGATTGAGGTGGACTGAAGTCCTTGTCGAGGTGATCGTTCATCCCTAATGGATAGCCACGTGGATTGAGCTTGTAGACTAGGCCGATTAGGAAATGTTCTATGAGGTGGGACTAACAGGTCTATTTTTGAGATGTTCAACTCTTGATTGGTCTTTGTTGACTTTTAGTTGTCCTTATTCTATTCGTTGACCGTCTAAGAAAAACTAGTTGACTTGACTATATTATGAAGATCGATTTTTTTTTTTTTTGCTTATGGTTGCATAGTTAGATATATAAATACACATAAATTGGATCTTGATTTAAAATATCATTTTAAACAAGAGTATTGCTTCATTCTCTTGGTGGGCCCGCTGTCACCACAGCAGACAATCCATCTATTTGAAGTCTTTTGTGCTGGGCCAAGAGCAGATATATACTTCTTGATTTGGAATTGAATAATTAGAAATGTTGGGTCTCGGTTTCTTTAAAAAAAATAAAAAAAAATTGTTGGGTTTCGGTGCCGCGAGTTTGGGTCGATTCCGACAATGATGTAGACAAAGTTCCAGCCTCGCCCAGCCCCGTCTAACTCTTGCCTCTTACACATTACACTCACGAAGGGTCGCGATTCGTTCCGCATCAACTTCTTTCATAAGAACGAGATTATATAGCATAAGAACGCAATTAGTACTATAAGTGAATGGTGAGACTGATCTCTTGAATTAGTCGATTATTTGATGAGATACCGATACATAAAAAATCCGAGCGTTACTGTCGTTTTTAGGATTATTCATTGACCAAAACGAAAATACTAAAATCTTATTTTAGAAGAGCTAGATTCACTTTTCAAAATATTTATTCAGAACAATAATTATAATATTAATGTTTTGTCTCCGTAATAAAACACAATATATATATATATATATATATTATGCATGGTTTTTTTTTTTTTTTTCATTTCTAATTATACTAGATGACAATAAAAAATGAACACCACTAATTTTATTTTTATAAGTAATTATTCTTTTATTATATATAACCTCATTTAAAAAACAAATCAATTGAAATTCCATTTTTAAGTATATATCTAATGTGAGTTACAAATAAAAGTTATAAATTTTTTTTGATTTGATATTATATACTGTAAAAATTTATTAGAAACAAAAGAAAAAAAATCATGCATTGAGTTTCTTATAAAAAAAAGATTGAAAATATAAAAACAAAAGGACCATGTCTTGAATTGAGACAAAAAGAATAAAATTGAATAAAAAAAATTGATTTGTGGCATTTCAAAATTATAGTTCTAATTTGTGACTCAATTAACCTAATAATTGAGTTCTTTTATGAATTGAAATTCTTTCTCATTTATTCACAATGCGAAAAAAAAAAAAAAAAAATCTAGCTAGCTAGTAGTAGTAACAATAATAATAAAATTGTCTCATAATAAAACACGCCATAAATAAATACAATATATAGTACTCGTATCATGATTTTATCCATTATTCGATACACTTTTATTCGTCAACATTTTATCGATATCGATATTCGATATTCGATATAAAGGTTCGATATTTCTATCGTTCATGTTTGCAGCCTTGTGTATGCTCTTGTAGCGAAAATCTTATAGACAAACTCTGTGGGATGATAGTTATCCCAATAATAATACTCACTTCTATTATTGCACACATTTCCGTTTGGAACACATAGTCCCGTTATTATGTCTACTTCACAACACCCAACTCTTGTAACTCTAGTACCTGAAATAATCAACATTTCAATAATTAGGATTTAATAACTATTTATAGGTACAAACTTTAAGTGAGCTTAACTTTCAAACGGTTGGGTCATTACACGTGGTACGTTACTACGAGTAGTTGACGTGGTAAGTTAACTACTACTATCATAGAGGGAAACACTCTGATAAATAGGCTTGAAGTTTGACAAAATCCGGTTATTCTCTTGAGTTTTTGTATTAGATCGAAGGTAAATTCAAATCTAAGGTGCAAGTAAACACTCAGTTCACAAAAAGTAGTCTCATTTGCCATATATTTTTTGTTTTCACAAAATGTAGTCCCATACCCTTTATGAAAATCATCACTCTTCAACCATCACTTAATTACTTAAATTGTCATCAACTTTATTCACAAACAATCACTTTATTTACAATGGACCCCACAATACCCTACAATATACAATACCCTTACATTATCTACAATTTTCTTAAAACATGTGCCCCACTTCAATAGGACTACGTACATTTCATGGACGGAGGGAGTAGTGTATATCTTGTAAACACGATCACAACTCACAAGTAATAAAGTGATTTTGTGGGTGTGACAGTGAAAGTAGATCAAATTGATCGAACCATTTAACTCGTAATACCAGTAGCTGCAGGATTTGCAGATGAAAGGTCGGTGAGGTTTACGAAGACAAAGTGAGCATCAACCAAAGTGGTATTCAAGTCATTGATGAGTGATGAAAGCTTGTTATTGTACAACTCCACACCACGATTAATTGAGTCAACGCATGGAGATCCAAAAGTGGGATAACGAGTCAACTCTTCAGGTATGCAACCTAACGTAGTCAACCCATACACCACTACTTTTCTTGCTCCGAGATCATTCAGAGTCTGTACGGACGTATAAAGATAAAACGGTGTGAATAATGAAGCATTATTAAAAAAAAAAAAATGAATAAGAATAATGAAATTGAACGAGAGAATATTATAGTCCGTACTAATTACCCTTAGTTGTTGAGATAATTTCCGAACCATTAGATTTGCAAACCCATTTGGTGTGTACAAAACACGAGTGGGAGATCCGGGAAAATAATAGTTATTAACGTAATCTTCGTTACCGAAGTTAACAACATATAAGCATTGTTGGAGATGCCTCTCTGCCGCGGTTCGATTTCCCAGTAAGCCCGAAATACGCTCAATCGTTGCTCGATGATTCCGCAGTTGTTTGTTAAAACTCAGCACTTCGCCCTACAATAAAAGTATATTTGACATACTAACAGTGACACTTTGTATGCACAACAATGATACTTTAAAAAAATCATGTGAACAAGTGTTCGTTTATAGAAGTTTTAGCATAATATAATCATCACCAATTGTATCCCCGTCCCATCGAGGATTCCGCCACCTCCCGATGCATAATTCACACCTCTCAAAAAATCTAGCCCGTTCGATGTCGCAAATGGCAGGATTGGAGTACTAAAACCCAAGAGTTGAGCTGCACAAATTAATCACTACTCTAATCATGATTTTAAGAAGAAAATTACAATAAAACTGGTTTTTAATTACAAACTTCTCTTATTATTACTTCTCTAGCTAAAAGTCTATAGTGACAGAAAATAGAGAATTAATGACAGAACATGTCACTAAAAGTCAATTCCTATCATTTTTTAATTAGAGAAGCTGTAATGACAAAATTTCTGTCACTAAAAGTCAATTTTCTTGTAGTGGTAAGTGCGTTATTTTTTAACAGAAAAAAGGGAAATTTCATTACTGAAGGACCAGAGGTACTCAAGAAACTAAGGTTACAAATAAAAAGCTTAAAGTTTCTTACGATAAAGTCTGGGATTACAACACCAATCCTGAAAAGTGAAATGAACGACGAAGAGAATATAAATTACCGATAAAATCGGCTAGGTTTGGGCCATTGGAGAACCTGCCGGTTGGAATGCCACCAGGATAATCAATCCCATAAGGTTGATAATTAACTTTGAGGAATGTGAGTAGCATATTGTTATTGCCATTATCCATTAGTGAATCTCCAAAAAAAAATAAGCAAGGAAATTCTTGGCCCTTGACTAAAATCTCTGTTTTCATTACATAAAAAAAGATAGTTATGAAAATCCATTTTGTAGTAGTATTAGTCTCCATTGGTGGATATGAAATATTGAAACTGCATAATGGCGGTTTATATAGAGCTTGAATGCTATATACAGGAGTTGAAAATATCGATATCGGTGGATATATCAGGGACGTACTTTGGCTATGTCGAGGACCCACCCCACCCCCTAATATATTGAAATTTATTATTTTTAGTAAAAAAAAGGTTTAAAATTAAGTAAAATTAATGATAGATTAATTTAATAAATCATCATAGTAGTGAATTTATTGTAAAAATTGCCTCAAGAGAATTTATTTATTTCATTTTTTAAATTTATATATAAAATACTTATTTTTTAAAAGTATTTTAATTGTAAAATTGATCTAAAAAAACATTTTCCATGTTTAAGACTGTTATTGACAAAAAATAACCATTTTTTTTTATTACTTTAGTACTTTAAAAACTTTTTTGCAATTAACTCATATACTAAAAAAAAAAAACTAGCCCCTTAAAATAAGATTGATGAAGAAAATATTAATGTGAAAAAAATTCCTCCCCCCTCCTCCTAACCTCCATTTTTGGGTCCGTCCCTGAACATATTGAGACATTAAATTTGTAAAAATATCAACAGATATATCAATAACGAATATCAATATCTGTATATTTAAAAATTCCGAAAATTTTAACTCTAAAAAATAAAAATTATGAAAATTTAATATTCCCTCCGTCCACAAAATGTAGTCTCATTTATCTTATATTCTTCGTCCACAAAATTCAAATACTATAAAAATTGAATATATCATAATATACAGAATATATATTTTCGTCCATTCTTGCATGAGCTAGTCTATTGATCTACCTAGTCTAAAGTTGAATTCGTTACCATTAACGGTTAATATTCAGTATATATATAGGGAATAGGGTATTTAACAGCATTAATTATCAATTAAATATACTAAAGTCAATATTATACTAATATTCTACTAATGTCCCGTGGAATTTTTAAAATCTTCTATATAAAATTATTTTTTAATCATAATATTTTATAATATTAAATTAAAAATTATTATATAATAATTGTTCTAATATTATAATAACGCTTATACGGTGTCTGTACATGTATGTACTGTATTAGTAAAAATTGAGGGAAATGTAATTATCCTACTAAGAAATGCTAATCATTCACAATATTTGAAGGCTCGTCCCAACGATAATGACTAGAAAAGATCTTGATCGATCTTCTAGAAATTATATGGGCCACAGAATTGGTCATACAGCCGGCGAATATGATTGACTTTAAATGACATATTTTACAAGTCGTCATATGTAATTAACAACATTAGAATAAACGAACGCAAGTTTACGATGTATATATATCGTAGTGCAATAAGTATAAGTTAATTCTATAGAAAAAGAGTATACAAATGATATTTATTGATCAAGTTCTAAATATATTGTGGTCAAAATTTGATGGGGTTAATTACCACAATTATGTATAGCTAGTTGTTAACTAAAATGTTACAAGTACTGAACACTAATAACAATTACTAAATTCGATCAAATGTAAACTTAAGCAAATCACCAAAATAGGAAAATTACACAGTAAAATTCACTAAAAAAAAGATAGGTTTCAAGGCTAAAGATCAATTTATGATTAAAATCCTATTTAAATGATATTGTTTTTGTTCCGGAGTTGATAACTAAATAATGAATTAAGAGATTTTACAATCCAATTAATTCAGACAATATCACACAAGTATATATTTCTACCTAGCAATAACATGCATAATATAAGCTAAAATAACTCTCAAGATCATCAAACACTTTCCCTATATCCCTCGACTAGTGGTACGGTGTAAATTTGAGATTTAGGAGTGTGCTTATTTTTAGGTCTTATGTTCGAAACATTTAAGGTGCAAATAATTTCTAAGGGATCGAACAGTACATACAGAGCGCAAAGCTCCAACTTTAATGGGGCCACGCAAGTGGACAGTAGAATTTATTCTCTGAATTAATCGATCCTTGAACCGAATATCGAAATTTCAAAAAAAGTTAACCACCATCTCTCAAGCTCACAATAAATTAGGTGAAATATAAATTTCATTAATGAAAAAGAAATTTCAGTTCTAATTCAATGAAATATAAATAAAATATATTACCATGATCATTGAGAACATTTAGCATTCAAATAAGCGTAATCCATATAAATATTAAATAAATATGAAATTAATTCATAAATATCATTATTCAAAGTGTAAACTCCCAAACTTCTGATGGGCTGAAGTTATATTTTTTGATTGTGGGCTTCGAGGTCCAAAATTGCAGCTGACTTCTTGGAGATAAAATGTAATGGGCCGCTATTTTTAATTAAATGGGCCCAACAATATAATGGTTGACCTAAATCTAGTGAAATTATTTAAATTTGAGCAATAAAAATATAAAAAAACCCTCAAAATATGCAATAAAATTATGCAAAATCATATGCGTTCACAAAAAATCTTCATGTTATTGTAGGATGTGAGCTTAGTTAATGGATATATTATACCCTCGGACTCGGAATAATTTGCATAGTTTAACCGTCACGTTGTTTAAGTAAAGTGAATTTAGTGGTTGATGATATAAGATAAAAGAGGGGTATTTTAGGTAATTTGATGATGTGTAAAATGGATTTGATGATGTGTAAAGTGAAATGTATGGAAAAAATGAGTGGCAAATTTAAAAATAAAATGATGTTGTGAGTTTATTAATTTTGTGGGGTATTTTCATATTAAAAGTGTGTAAATAATTGTGGACGTCCCAATAAAAAAATCGTGCAAATAATCATAGGATATATAGAGGGAGTAAAAGAATGTAATTCGTACTACAAATGGACAGCTCAAATTAGTCGATCATTGAATCAGATATTTAGCATTACTATCGTAAATCTCGGCTCTAAAAGTTAACTCAATATGGGAGGGTGGAAACATGAACTTTTAGGCATGTTTGTTTTGAGACTCACCCGTCCGGACGTGGGACGCACGTCCTTGTTCTACTTCGGGATCTCACATCCGAATTTCCCCATTCAACTATATCCACCCCTAAAAATACTTATACATTCTACTATTACATCTCATCCAACTACTCTTACACAATTTGATTTGACATAAAGTTACGTCCCAACCTATTAAAAATTTCAAAACAAACACACACAATTACTATTTATCAGATTTTCCCATCCAAGATTATTTATTGGCTAAAACTAAAATCTTGGAGTATTTTAGAAGAGCTACATGCACTTTTCCAAAATATTTATTCATAACAATAATTATAATAATAATGTTTTGTCTCCGTAATAAAAGACAATATATATATAATATATACTATATTATATAATTAATTAATGTTGATAGCATGCATGATTTTTTTTTTCATTTCTAATTATACGAGAGGATAATAAAAAAAAAATGAACACCGCTAATTTTATTTTTATATGTAATTTTTCTTTTACTATATATAATTTTTATCTACATTAATTGTTGAATATATTTTATACAAGATCCTATGTTTTCTATTTTTAGATTTGCATATTGTTATACTCAAGTTCTTCTCCAATTTCAGATTTTTTTTAAAAATAAAATCACTTGAAATTCCATTTTTTTATAAAATAATAATTAATTTGATATTATATACTGTAAATTAAAAATTGATTAGAAAATAAAATTATTATGCATTGAGTTTCTTATAAAAAAGATTGAAATAAAAAGGTTAATTCTTAATAAGGTCATTTCACTAATAGGGAATAGGTTTTTAATTTTTATCAATAGAGTTAAATTGGCACTTAAGAAGACAAAGTTGCCCTTTTCCCATTTAAATAATTTCAAATTAATTAATATTAGACAGATTAACATCAAATCAATTTTATAAATGCATAGTCTTGAAAAACGCAAAAATCTATCACCTTCCTTAATTCAAATATTCCTAAAAACGCGAAAATCGATCTATCACCTTCCTTAATTCAAATATTCCTAAAAATAAGGCAATTCGAATTAATTAGCTGACTTTTATGATCTTAATAATTCTGCATTTTATGATCCAAAATTAAATTACACAAAACTCATAACACAATTAAATCATAAAAAGACTAAATAAGCGTGTCATAGTGAATGCAGTTCCCGATTATTTGAATATGCATACATATATGAAAATAGATTATGAAGGTTAATATCAACAGTGAAATGAATTTTGGTATGTAAAAATGGGTCATAATAAAATTATGAGTTTATAAGCTTAGAAAAAGGTTCATACATGGATATGCATATTAATATGCACGGAAAACGGGGTACATGCATTTTACATAGATGTGCATATGTGAAATGGACTATATGATATGCATGTATACATGCATACGGTAATGTGCATATCTAATGTTCACCTCCATGTCAATCTGTTGTATCCATGAAACTTCTCCTTTTTTCGCCTAATACCCGAGTACTAAGTTGCACCCTAAAGACGTAATAATTAGGGCGATTCTTGCTAAAAAAATACTAACCGGTAATTCCAGAAGATCTGAATTCTTCCAAGCGAAGATTAACAATTCTAGCCGTGAACGTTCACCAATGGACTCTAGAAACTCCAGTTTTAATGGGGTGAACAGTGACCGATTTCGCACCAATCGCATCAACAATGGCAGATTTCGAACAAAGCTCATCAACAATGGCAGATTTCGAAAAAGCTCATCAACAATGGCAGAAATTAGGACTAACCGTTTGTGATTTTTCCCAAATCGCATCAATGGCGCATAGATTGAATCGTTTTTGTAGCCCAGCAACACAATGGTGAATTCTCCTTCGTTCTTCCCAAAATGCATCGACGTGTTCTTCCCAATTGCAGCGATTTTGGGAAAGTCAAGATTTTTTTTGAATATGCGCTATAATTGGGGAATTAATGTGCTGCAATTAAGATATGAATTTACAATTCGAATTAATGGGTAAAATATATTAATGAAGTAGTTATATGAATATTAAGGGCATTTAAGGTTTTTTTACATTAATTTGACCCTATTAGAGAATTTTAAAAGTTGTAGGATTTACTTGCTTAAGACTCTATAAATAAAAACAAAAGGACCGTGTCTTGAATTGAAACAAAAAGAATAAGGAGGGTGTATTCAATTGAGATTCTATTGGATTTTTTTTGGACTTTAAAAAGTACGTGGATTTATAAAATCCATAGAGTCCATGCAGAGTTTGACTGACTTTTTTTTATTGATTTATATGGATTTTTATAGACTTGACAGGATTGTGGAATATATTTTTTTATTGATTTACATAGATTTTCATAAACTCCGATATTGATGCAAAGAGTTAAAGAGTTAATTTTAATTTTTTTTAAAATTAATATTATATATATTATATAAAATATTTTACCAATAAAAAAAATATATAAAATTTATTTTACCAATAATATATATATAAAAAGTATTTTACCAATAAAAAAAAAATATATAAAGTTTATATATTAATTCGGGACGAGGCGGATACCCGCGAGTCGGGCATAAGACCCAAACCCGACTCATACTCAATACGGGGTGAATCTGACCTGACCCAAAGCTCGCGGGTGGGGTGGGTACCCGCAGGTCGTGTCAATATTGTCATTCCTACTTCTGATCTTTAGTCTTCAGAGTTCTCTGAGAGAATCCGTTGAAATCTCTTGTTTTTAGAAGAGATTTTGGATAGTGCAATTTATTTATATTTTTTTAGGAGAATCCAACAAAATCCATAGAGTATTAAAATGCATAGATTGTTGAATACCTAAAGATTTTTAAAGACTTTTTAAAATTCGTATTGAATACCTCAAAATTTTTAAAGACTTTTTAAAATCCGAATTAAATACCCCCAAACTTTGAAAGTCCAAAAAAAATCCTACAGAATCTACAACCAATACACCACCCTAAAATTGAATATTAAATTGAGAGAAAAAAAAACTAAATTAATTGGACTTTTGATGTGTTGTTGTGACTTATGATCTTCGTGCAATTTGCGTTAGATAAATAATTTACAAAATAATGTACATTTTATTGTTTTCTTATTTTACTTTATTTTTGCTTATGCACGTGTACACTACAAAAAACGCGCGCTATAGGGACGGACAAATGCCGACAGATATGCTGACGGAATGCCGACGGATTGAAAAGTCAACATAAATGCTGACGGATTTCCGTTCCGTCAGCATTTACCGAGGGAAATACTGACGGATGTTTTGAAATATGTATGCCGACGGAAATGCCGACGGATAATCCGTCGGCAACTGACCCGTTGAAATCCGCACCGCCTCGTTTTCCAATAAGGTAACCGTTGGCATTAAAGTCGGCGGTTACCGAGGGAAATGCCGACGGAATATCCGTCGGTAAACAATTTTTTTTTTATATAAGCAATCTCATTACAGACGCGATGCGTTAGAAAAAAAAAACCTAAGGTTCTGATCGAGGGATTCGGGGGAGGCAGACGAGGACGAGGCTATTGAATCAATTTTCTCCAATTATATTGATACAGTACGTTTTCTTAATTAGTTTTATTACTTAGTTTAATTTTAATACTTATATACATTAATACATATATGTTTATGCATGCATGTATGTAAATATGATTAATTTAATGTTGATTTGCATGTTATATTGATTTAGTTAGTTGTTAAAATATTATGATCATGTTAGTACATATGTTATTTAATTTAATTTGTTGATTAAGAATAATTTTGATAGAGTAGTTTTTTAAGGTTAATTAATTAATTAATTGTTATATGTATACATTAATTAATTGTTATATAGTTAATTACTAGTTTAATTTAATGGTGTAATTTTGATATAGAATATTTTTAATGTAGGTAGTGCATGTTTCAATCAATTGTTTAAATTAGTTTAGATATAGTGGTTCGACCGTTGGATCACGTTGTAATTAGGAATATGTTGATTAAATTAGGAATACGCTATATTAGTAAAAAATTTAAATTAGGAATATGTTCATTAAATTGATAATTATTGACCCAATTAGAAAATTATTATTTTAATTAGTTTTAGGTTTGTTAATTTAGGAATATATATGTTCAATTTTTTATTATTGATTAAGTTAGGTAGAAAAATAATAATTAGAAAAATAATAATTAAATTAGGTTATTGTTGATTAAATTAGGAATATGTTGATTAATTAAATTAGGAATATGCTATATTAGTAAAAAATTTAAATTAGGAATATGTTCATTAAATTGATAATTAGAAAACTCCAATTAGAAAAGTATTATTTTAATTATGTTTAGATTTGTTAATTTAGGAATATGTTAATTTAGAAATATTTTTAATGTAGGTGATGCATGTTTCAATCAATTGTTTAAATTATTAGTTAATTAGATGGTTCGGCGGTGGTATCACGTTGTAATTAGGTTATATATATATATATATTGTTTTGATTTAAATTAGGAATATGTTGATTAAATTAGGAATTGATTAAATTAGGAATATGCTATATTAGTAAAAAAATTAAATTAGCAATATGTTCATTAAATTGATAATTAGTAAAATTATGTATTTTTTATTGATTGAAACAGATGAGTGAACAAGTACCGAATCAGGGTTCTGGTTCGCGTAGGTCGTCATTTTTTTCACGTCGTTCAAGGAGGTCTCGGGATGAATCAGTACCTGAGATGGCTCCTCCTCCTCCTCATGTGGCAGTGTCGCCGCCGCCGCCGACTACGATGTCGGTTGGTTCGTCATCCTCTTCTCGTCAGCATCCTGTTCGAGACAAAAGGAAACCCATTGAAATCGTTTCAGGAGCGTAAGTCAATAATTCTAATGTTTAACAGTATTCAATAACGATTAACTTTATTTATTTATTTATTTATAATGTGTTAGTTTATAAATTTGTTAATAATTTTACAGGTTGGTGCCCGGTAATGAGGTGTCCAGGATCTGCACAAAATCCTTTAAGAATTGCAAGATTTCTAAGGGTGTTATCACTTGGTTGTCGGTGCCACAATCTAAAAAGGATGAATATTTCGAGGAGTTCCAGGTATATAATTACAATAATTAAAGTTTATTAAATAACTAATTATTCATATTATTTGATAAATATGTTGAATATTTATTTGTATAGAAAAAGGTCTGTTGGGATACGACGATCTACTCGGACGCCGATATTTACGAGAAGTGGTACGGTGTTTGTTCTAGTCGGTACACGAACATGATGTACGACTGGAGAACGACCTGGCGTGATAAAAACGTAAATCTTGTTCTGGGGGTAGAGGATGGTGTTGACCTGTGGGAGTCGTTGGTTGAGAAGTGGTCGGACCCGGCTTACCAAGAGAAGTGTAACAAAGCTCGGGCCAACCGCAGAACCGACGTTGGAGGCGGGATGGCAGTGCATCGGGGGGGAGCTCGGTCCGTCCTCGAGCAATCACTTGCTATCGTAAGTTTTCATTAATTTTTAAAAATTAAATAATTATAGTTAATTATTTTATATTAGTTATCTAAATTAATTTGTATATGTTTATTTGATACGTAATAGGAGCGGGAGACTGGACGTCCACACACCCACTTGGATCGGATGAGTCTTCTTCATCCGTTTAATGCCGATACACAGACGTCCACCTACGGGCGCACTACTGACCTCCACGTAAGTTTAATTAAATTTATGTATTAATTACATTATATATATATATATAGATAATTAAATTAATTTTAATTTTTTAATTATGTAGTTGAGCGTCCGACAGAGGATTGAAGAGGCCGAGACGCAAGCCGCCACGACTACTGCTGAATCCGGAAGCAGTGGTATCCCTCCGGCTGTTGACGTGGACCGGTGTTACCTTGACGTTGCCCCGACCTCCAAGGGAAGGGTCCTTGGCCTTGGTGGGATGAGCAACGCCGTGAGGACACCAAGTGGTCGGTCGGCCCGGAGTGCATCGCAGCCGTCCGTATCCTCCACTGCCGTCCCGGATCCGAACGTCATGGCAACGTTCGAGAACTACTTCCGCCTCTGGAGTGCCAATGCGGGTCGGACGTTGGGGATGTCTGCTGAGCAGATCGAGGCCATCTATCAACAGACGATGGGGCAAGCACCGCCAGCTCCAGCTCCAGATCAAGCTGCAGGTCAGGCCGACGGTGACGACGTCAACTTGAATGACGATGTGGAACAATTTTTTAGCAACTATCCTGGCAACTATCCTGGTTGAACAATTTAATTTTGTGTTGAACTAATTTATTTTTCTGTTGAACTTATTTAATTTTCTGTTGAACTTATTTACTTTTCTGTTGAACTTATTTATCTTTATGTATATATTTATCTTTATGTTGAAATATATGTTGAACTATATATTGCAGTTTATTTGTGTAGTTTATTGGTGTATAGATGAAAATAGGGTGCATTCATTTGTTTCATTGAGTACAAAATAATCTCATTTAGAGTGCATTCTAGATAGATTTAAACCACTTGAAGGTGGAAGTGAATTTTAGTACAAAATAGCCTCATATAGAGTGCATTATACATATATTTAACCAAACCACTTGAAGGTGGTAGATGCAACCATGACAACTAGCACAACCAAATGATTTTGTTCACTTTGATTAAATCCTTGATTTCTTCAGCCAAATTCTTGATCTCTGTAACCAATTTCTTCATCTCTTGAGTCATTTTCTTCATGTCTTCAGTTTCTTGGTCACTTTGATTAGATCCTTGATTCTTGTCAACACCACAGTTTTCTAGAGTATCAGCCCATACAAAGAAACCACATCCACCACCACAACCATCACTTTGGGAGTCAGGACAATTATGAAATATCCTCCCTTTACTTCTAGATTGTTTAGAAGCATATGTACGACATGCATTTCCACAATAACAAACAAGGCCTTGCTGAAATCGAATAGAAGATGAAGAAGACATGATATTTCTTTGCAAACTAGAAAAAATCGAATATGGTGTGTGTGAGCTTTGTGTTGCTATATATACAAAAAATTGAATTAATTAATAAAAAAAAAAAAAAACCGCCAATATGCCGACGGAATATATTTTCCGTCGGAATTCACAATTTGATACATACTGACGGATATTCCGTCGGTATTTATCTATGCCGACGGAATATTGGGCGGGTGAAATGCCGACGGAATTAACTTTCCGTCGGAATTCACCATTTGATAAATGCCGACGGATAATCCGTCGGCATTTATCTTTGCCGACGGATATTTGGGCGGGTGAAATGCTGACGGAAAGATAAGTCCGTCGGCATTTCCGTCGGGAAATGTTACCCCAAAATTTACTACTGCCTAATTTTTTTCCACTTCACTTTCGTATTGCAAATTTACACCAAAATTTTATACTGCGAAATTTTTTATGCTCATGCTCGGGTATTCAGAAACATCAAATTACGGTACATTTTCTACCATTTTTAATTTACTCTATACATAAAATTCAATATAATGTAATTACATGTTTTATATATATCATAAGTTTTGTTTGAATTTATTATAAGTTTAGTTTAGTAATGTGTTGCTCCACTTAAATGTTTAGCAGATGGATTTGCCTGACCGTCGTTGGATGTACTGTACTCCTAGAATGATTAGAGGAAATGTGAATGTGGAATTTTATAATGAACTCGTGTTATTTGTTGAATTTGCAAAAAGCCAGCCACATTACATGAGTGGAAATTGCATTAGGTGTCCGTGTAATGCTAAGAAATGTCAGAATAAGCAATATAAAGAGATTGATGAGGTCCTAGTACATATTGTGAAGAATGGTTTCGTTGATAATTATTATAATTGGACTAGTCATGGCGAAACACGTTGGCCTTATAGATTTGATGAAGTGTTTTACTATTACACTGTTGGAATCTATCAACAAGAAGCAAATTTCGATCATGTTGGCACTAGTAACGAGGTAGAACAACGGTTTGGGGACGAAGAACAACAGTTTGGGGACGAAGAACAACCGTTTGGGGACGAAGAACAACAGTTTGGGGCCGAAGAATCGAATATGTATCAAACAATGATCAGGGAAGCTGGTTTTTCAAACATGGAAGAGGAGCCGACGAATGAGGCATTTCGGTTTTATGAGATGCTCAAATTAGTCGAAGAAGATTTATATCCGGGTTGTGAATCTCACTCACAGTTGTCATTTAATGCACGACTCATGAACATTAAGACCGAGAACAAGCTTTCTAACAGGGCATATGAGCAAGTGACACAGTTATGCAGTGAAATTTGTCCTCAAAATAATAAGGTGCCTACGATGTTTCATCAAAGCAAACAAATGTTGAAGAATGTTGGTTTGCCGGTTGAGAAGATTGATTGTTGTGTGAAGGGTTGCATGTTATATTGGGGTGACGAAGATAGCAGTCTGAACATGTGTAGATTGTGTGGCCATCCCCGGTACAAAGAGGCACGTCGAAAGGGACCTGGTGGTCAATCGAAGAAGACAAAGAAGAAAGTGCCATATAAGAAGATGTACTACCTTCCTATCATTCCTCGTTTGATGAGATTATATCAATCAAGTGCCACTGAACAACACATGACGTGGCATGCTACAGATTCCTCTTCGGCTGAGTCGAGGGAGATGCGACATCCGGCAGACTCAGAGGCCTGGAAACATCTTGACAACGTGTTTCCAGATTTTGCTTGTGAACCGAGGAATGTGAGATTAGGTTTGTGTACTGATGGTTTTGCACCGTTTGGGATGCATGGGAAGCAGTATTCTTTGTGGCCGGTGATACTGACTCCGTATAATCTTCTTCCGTGGATGTGCATGAAACCTCAAACAATGTTTCTGACTGTATTGGTGCCTGGACCAACGAATCCAAAGGGCAAACTGGATGTTTATCTCCAACCTCTTATAAAAGACTTGATTTTCAATTCTTATGGGAGAATGGAGTCCAAACGTACGATGTTTTTGGAAAGCAGAACTTCACGATGCGTGCTGCTCTTTTATGGACCATTAGCGACTTTCCTGCATATGGTATGTTGTCCGGGTGGAGTACGGCCGGAAAGAAAGAATGTCCGTATTGTATGGAGAATTCTGAAGCTTTCAGTCTCCCGGTGAGTAGAAAAGTTTCATGGTTCGATAATCACCATAGGTTCTTACCTCAAGGTCACCCGTTTCGAAGAAATAAGAAGAACTTCGTAAAGAACAGAGCAGTCACAAACAATCGACCTCCACTTCGAGATGGTATTTTATACATTTATTTAATGAGTATTAAACGTATATTTATCTATTGCTTTTAGTGTCACTTATAATTTACTCTCCGTACAGGACGTAGGTTGTTATATGAGATTCAGTGGACGGGGTTGAAAAAAAGTACTGAGGAAAATGCAGCGGAACACAACAGAGGAATTGAGGGTGGTTGGAACAAAAGGAGTATTTTTTGGGACTTACCATACTGGAGTTCACTATTGATACGACACAATTTGGATGTGATGCACATTGAAAAGAATGTGTTTGACAATGTGTTCCACACAATCATGAACACCGAAGGCAAGACGAAAGACACTCCAAAGTCTCGGGAGGATTTGGACACTCTTTGTCGCCGTACAGAGTTGAAAAAGGATGAGCGTACAGGTAAATTTTCAAAGGCTAGCTACACACTGGATAAGCCACAAAAACAAAGATTGTGTAGGTGGATAAAGGAGTTGAACTTTCCGGACGGCTATGTGTCGAACTTGAGTCGATGCGTAGACACAACAACGGGTAAGGTTGCAAGGATGAAGAGTCATGATTGTCATGTATTTATGCAACGCTAGATACCGATTGCGTTCCGAGAACTTCTTCCTCTCAATGTGTGGAGGGCTATCACTGAATTAAGTCTATTTTTTAGAGATTTAACGGCTACAACGATCACGATCGATGATATGATTCGTTTAGATGAAGACATTCCAGTGATTTTGTGTAAGTTGGAACAAATTTTTCCACCTAGCTTCTTTAACTCGATGGAACACTTACCCGTTCACTTAGCGTATGAAGCGAGAATTTGTGGTCCGGTGCAATACAGGTGGATGTACCCATTTGAAAGGTAAAATCTTACTTTTTTATTTCATTACAATTACACATGCATTCTTATAAGTTATATATATATATATATATATATATATGTGTGTGTGTGTGTGTGTATATCAGGTATCTCCACAACTTGAAACGCAATGCTAAACAAAAGGCAAACGTTGAAGCATCGATTGTGAATGCTTATTTGAATGAAGAGGTCGGCATGTTTTGTTCTTATTACTTTGAAGACCACGTCAACACAAAGTTAAGAAGTGCTCCACGTAACTTCGGTGGTACATCCGCTGACGATATCAGTGAAGAGGTCGATGGAATGCTCTCCATATTCAAGTCTAAGGGACGGCCAATAGGAAAATCCACTGAACGATATTGGGAGACGAACTCGGAGGCGGAAATAGCACAAACGTATGTGTTATTGAATTGTGATGAAGTTCAGCCATACATTGAGTAAGTATTTCATATATAAATCGTCTATTTAAATACCACTTCATTTATGTCATTTAATATTAACCAAGTTTTTGAATGTTGTGAATTAGGATGTACACTCAAGAACTACGACGAGCAGAACCAAACATCTCAGATGCATATATAGATGCTCGTATTCAACGTGAATTTTCCCGATGGTTCGAACGTTATGTGAGTACCATTTAATTAATTATGTTTTACGTAAATAAATTAATATTTATTTTAATTAATTTTAAATTGAGCCGTATAGGGACGGGATAACGCTCTAGACAGTCGATTCTTACGAGATCTCAGCAAGGGACCACTACGTCGTGTAAAGACTTACAACGGTTATATTGTGAAGGGCTACAAATTTCATACGTCTGGGTATGCATCGATAAAGGCAACTACCAACAGTGGCGTCTGCGTTAGCAGTGCGAATTACAATGTAGATGCAAGTGATTACTTTGGGGTGTTACGGGAAGTCGTCGAAGTAGAATATCCAGGATATCCAGCAAAGACTGTAGTGTTGTTCAAGTGTCATTGGTTTGATTCAGGCCATCTAGGAACAAGAATTCACCCGGAGTACAAGCTTGTTGATGTTAGTTCAAAAAGGACGTATGTTGGGGATGATCCATTTGTATTTGCCCATCAAGTATCTCAAGTATACTACTGCACATATCTGGGAGCTCCACGTGGTTATGAATGGCACGCTGTTTGCAAAGTAAAGGCAAGGTCAATGGTAGAAGTCCCTAAAAAGGACAAAAATACTGAAGATGAATCTCCATTTCAAACAGAACAAATAGAGACTCCAACTGAAGTCTTTACGGGAGATTTCAATCTTTCTGTACCCTTGACGGCTGCAAATCCCCAATTAATCGAAATTGAAGGTGAAGAGGAGGGGGATGAAGAAGAGGATGAAGAGGAGAATGAAGATGAGGATGAAGAGGAGAATGAAGAAGATGAGGATGAGGAGGAGGATGAGGAAGATGATGATGATGAGGAGGAGGATAAGGACGAAGAGGAGGATGAAGACGATGAAGATGAAAATTAATTCAATTAATGTAATGTATTTATTTCTTATTTTATAAAAGTTAATTAATTATTTATCATTTAGGTACAAATTATAAAAATTAAATTTACTATAAATATAAGTCACAACCAATATATATATTAATATATGTGGAAGAAATGAATTTTGTGATTTTTTTAAAAAATATTTTGGTAATTTAGTAGGTCTAGTATATAGAAAAAATTGAATTAATTAAAAAAAATAAAAAAAATCGCCAAAATGTTGACGGAATTAAATTTCCGTCGGAATTTACTTTTTGAAAAATACCGACGGATAATCCGTCGGTATTTATATATATCCGTCGAAATTCACCATTTGATAAATACCGACGGAATATCCGTCGGTATTTGTACATGCCGACGGAATATAAGCCCTTATATAAAACCTCAACCTAGGGTTTTCTTTCACTCTTCTCTCTCTATTTCAGTCTCTCCCGCGCCGATTTCTCTCCACCGTGAAGCATGGCCGCCGCCCAATGTGCTCCTCCGGCCGACCTTCCGCTTCCACTGCCTCGTCGACGCCGTTCAGCCACAACCGTCTCCTTCTTCTACAATCGTCTCCATTCTTGCTTCTCTGGCGTTTGAATAAGTGGGCCGACTCCGACTGCGACGTAAGTGATTTTGAGTTTTGATTGAAAAATTTTGAACTTCAAGATCGATTTTTTTTTTAATTTTTTGGTTGTTTCCTTGAAGTGGACGAAGTCGCCGCCCTTCGCCGGAGACTGGAAGAAGACGAAGCCACCGTCAGTTTCTGGAAGTACTAGATGATGATGATAATGATCAAGTAAGCTACTAATTAATTACTAGTATTAATTTGATTTGATTATAATATATTAAAGAAATTGGTTTAATTTGATCAATGTGATTGTACTACTTGTGCAGGTGGATGAATTGAAGAATACTTTTTGAAGAATACTTTTTGAAGCATGAGGATATGTAATAAAAACAATGGCAATTTCTTCACATTCCCAACATAATATTTCATGTAATATTATTGTTTCATTACATAATATTTTAATTTTGACACTTTTTACATAATGACATTTTTTACGAAATTTCTTCACATTCCCAATCTCTAATATGACACTTTTTCTTACCATAATATTTTCCACTGATATTCTGGTCGGAAAATGTAATTCTGGTCGGAAAATGAAATTCTGGTCGGGCCTCCCCGGCCACCCATATTTTTTTTATTAATATTTTGTTTTAGTGACGGATATTCCGTCGGTAAAATGCCGACGGATATTCCGTCGGTCAAATGCCGACGGATATTCCGTCGATATGTGAATTTCGAAATCAATTTATTCAAAATTAATTCAGTCGGGTTTCCGACGGCATTTAATTTCTTTTATAATTATTTTAATTCATTCTAATTTCTTTTATAATTATTTTAATTCATTCTTTCCGACGGAATTACCGACGGAATGTTGACCCGGTTTGTTAAACGGGTTGTCCGGAATACCGACGGACATTCCGTCGGAAAAAGATGACGGCCATTTTCCCTCGTTATTTCCGTCGGAAATACCGACGGAATTCAAAAATCCGTCGGCAAAAAAAGTTGACGCCGAGAAAGGGGACGGCCGACTTTCCGTCGGTAATTCCGTCGGTAACCTCGGCGGCCGACGGAAAATCCGTCGGTAAATCCGTCTCTAAAACGCCCTTTTTTGTAGTGGTAATTTTTCGAAATGTAAAATTAATATGGAATATCATATATGCAGTTTGATTTTGTTCAATAGTAATAATGCTTGCACGACAATATATGAGTCGTCAAAAATAATGAAAAAATGTGTAATTGTTTACAGAAGTGAAGAACAAAAAGATAAATGTATTGGAAAAATGAATTAGGGGTAAAAATGACTTTTGTCATTTTAATTCCATTTATCATTGAAATCAAATACAAAATAAAACTTATCACTACACTATTTATAAAAAGTAATTCAACAATTCAAACATATATTTAAATTTCAAAAATTACAATCCTACTTAACCTTATCCAACTTATCTATCTTAATCCATCAATTCAAACGAGCCCTAATAATAAAATTGTCGTAAAACACGCCATATATAAATACAATATCATGCTTTTATTAATTATTTGGTCAGGCTTATGAAACCTGAAATTGTCTTATTCATTATTCAATATTCGACATAAAGTTTCGATATTTCTACCATTCTACTGTACCGATATTTGCAGCCTTGTGTATGCTCTTGTAGCGAAAATCTTATAGACGAACTCTGTGGGATGATAATTATCCCAATAATAATACTCACTTCTATTATTGCACACATTTCCGTTTGAAACACATAGTCCCGTTATTATGCTTGCTTCACAACACCCAACTCTTGTAACTCTAGTACCTGAAATAATCAACATTTCATGTGTTATGATTCAGTGAATCAGTTGAGTTGGTCAACTGACTTGAACAACCGAGGTTTCAACGAAGACTTCAATGATGAAGTTCAATGATGTTTTTTATTCTTTTTGTTAAAGAAGGGTTTCTTAGCTGAATTATCAATCGACTAAGGGTGTAAGGTCATCTGAAAGTGAGTTGCACATAGGAATGACACAAGGCGGTTAAGTTAGGTAGTTCAATCTAACATAATTAGGGTTTAATAACTGCTTATCGGTAGAAACTTTGAGTGAACTTAACTTTCAAACGATTGAGTCATTACACACGTGGTAAGCTAATTGCTACTATCATGAAGAGGAAGACTCTAATAAATAGGTTTGAAGTTTGACAAAATTCGGTTATTCTCTTGAGTGTTTGTATTAGATTGAGGGTAAATTCAAGTCTTAGGTGCAAGTTGTATCTTGTAAACACATTCACAAGTAATAAAGTTATATGTGGATATGACAGTGAATGTAGATAAAATTGATCGAACCACTTAAATCATAATACCAGTAGCCGAAGGATTTGCAGATGAAAGGTCGGTGAGGTTTACAAAGACAAAGTGAGCATCAACCAAAGTGGTATTCAAGTCATTGAGGAGTGATGAAAGCTTGTTATTGTACAACTCCACACCACGATTAATTGAGTCAACGCATGGAGATTCAAATGTGGGATAACGTGTCAACTCTTCAGGTAAGCAACCTAACGTAGCCAACCCATGTACCACTACTTTTCTTGCTCCGAGACCATTCAGAGTCTGTACGTATGTATAAAGATAAAACAATATGAATAATATTATTTTAAAAAATGAATGAGAATAATGAAATTGAAATTCGTATTAATTATTACCCTTAGTTGTTGAGATAATTGTCGAACCACTAAATTTGCAAATCCGTTTGGTGTGTACAAAACACGAGTGGGAGATGCTGGAAAATAATAGTTATTAACGTAATCTTCGTTACCGAAGTTAATAACATATAAGCACTGCTGGAGATGCCTCTCTGCCGCCGTTCGATTTCCCAGTAAACTCGAAATACGCTCGATCGTTGCTCGATGATTCCGTAGTTGTTCGTTAAAACTTAGCACTTTTCCCTACAATAAAAATAAAACTTTCAACATTAATTTGACATACTAACAGTGACACTTCCTATACACAACAATAATACTTTAAAAAAAATCATGTGATTTAGCATAATATAATCATCACCACTTGTATCCCCGTCCCATCGAGGATTCCGCCACCTCCCGATGCATAATTCACACCTCTCAAAAAATCGGACCCGTTCGATGTCGCAAATGGCGGGATTGGAATACTAAAACCCAAGAGTTGAGCTGCACAAATTAATTACTACTTTAATCACGATTTTAAAAGGAAAACGAAGAGTAAATAAATTATTTTTTTTGAATATAAAATTAAAAAGGGAAATTAATTTCATTACTAAAGTACCAAAGGTACTCAAGAAACTAAGGTTATAAATACGGAGTTTGAAGTTTCTTACAACAAAGTTTAGAATTACATCACCAATCCTGAAATGTGAAATGAACGACGAAGAGAATATAAATTACCAATAAAATCGGCTAGGTTTCGTCCATTGGAGAACCTGCCGGTTGGAATGGAAGCAGGATAATCAATCCCATAAGGTTGATAATTAGCCTTGATGGTTGTGGGTAACACATTGTTATTACCATTGTCCATTAGTGAATCTCCAAAAAAGAATAAGCAAGGAAATTCTTGGCCCTTGATTAAAATCTCTCTTTTCATTGTAAAAAAAAAGATAGTTATGAAAATCCATTTTGTAGTAGTATTAGTCTCCATTGGTGGATATGAAATATTGAAACTGCAGAATGGCGATCTATATATACCTTGCATGCAAGAGAGTTGAAAATATCGATATCAGTGTACATATCCAAGAGGGGCTAGACTATGTTTTAGTGACACTGACACCCCTATCCTATCCTATCCTACCCTACCCTACCCTACCCTAAATATATATTAATAATGATAGATTAATTTAATAAATCAATCTAGTAATAATGGGCTGCCACGTAGCTCCGTAAAACATGCAAAACACGTCGGAGGGATCTCCGGCGCGGGGACTCCGACGCTCAAATTAGAGAACCGACCATCACCAATATAAAAGTGTTCGGAGACCAATCAACCAGAGGTAAAACCGTTTTCCACATTGTTATCATATGCTCAAGTGAAAATGTGTATAAGTGTAGTGTATATTATTCACTAAAACCACGGAAATTTTTTTATAGAGAGGATGCATGCGGTACTTATAGAGGTACCTTGGGGGGAGGGATAACCGTCTCCCATATCTCTCCATTAAACCACTCATCCCAAGATTCCAGGGAGCTGACGAAGTCTCCCTTTAGTCTGGCCCGTATGGCTTCAATTCTGTGGGGAATAATCCCACGATCTTCTCTACTGGCCATTCAGCCCCGATAATTCAGGGGCAAGTTAAGAGTTCCTCTTAGGCCCTAGTTTGGTCAGTCTTTCATGGTTGGGTTTCGACCAGGTTCTCAATAAACCTGTACAAGTGTAGACCTGGGCCTCTTGTTAGGTTTTGGGCCTTGAGGCCCAGAAAAGGTCCCAGGTGGCCCACGATCTGGGTATCAACTAACATGGGCCCATCTTATCATAGTATAAGCCTTAATCATATAATTCAAACATAATTAAAGGAATAAATGGAAGAATAACATATAATAATATTACCCGTATATTTCACATGTCATTATCTCATTGGATGATACATTTGGCCGCATCATTGTGGATGGGAGGGAGTAACAAACTTTTAATACATAAATTTAACTAAAACAATTTGAACATATTTACATCCGTGATAAATTTATATAAAATATAATCATATGACATTTTTCAAAATTTATCAACATTTTCTCTATTTTTTTTATTGATATTAATCATATTATTCTCGATATTGTTATTGCATATCAATATTCATCGTTTTTTTCGATCATTTTACAAATATTGTGAAAATATCGATTTTGAATATCGATAACTATAAAAAATGGATATATTTGGGATATTTTCAAATATATATTTTCGTCCACTCTTGCACATGAGCTAGTCTATGTTGGAGAAATTGGTTAGAAATTGATTAATTAATTTTAAAATAAGAGTGGAGAACACTCGTCTTTGACCAATTTATTGAGGGCTATAAATGTAATTTCAGTGAAATTAAATGGCAAATAATCGTTCTACTTCGGAGTAGATAATCGTAGTGAGAAATTAATTCACGAAGTTGAAACATCAAATAATACACTTTATAAGATAAAGTGTTACATCATGATAATTGTCCCACATTGAAACTTTGAAAGTTTAATAGGGCTAATTACTCCTTATAAATAAGAGGATGTTACAATGGTTCAAATAATAATGACTAAGGAGCAATCCAATAGTCTATACGGATGCATGGGTGTGCTCGTCCGGTTGAGCTTGGGCTTAGTCCTGGGCTCGTGATTCGTGGACTTTAAATTTGGGCTTTAGACCCATCTATAATTTTGGAACTTGAATATTTGGGCTTGGTTCATACAAATCAAGTTTCCAAAAAGTTGAAGCCCAATTCGTAATTGAGTTGACCCAAATGAATTTAAGTTGAATTTGAACTATGATGAATTTGGATGTCCGGGATGTCTAAGTACATTGGTATTACGAATTGTGATGAACTTGGACGTTTGAGTGTTCAAATTCATACACGTTTCAGTAATGAATTTGTAACCGCAAGGAGTTACAAAACCATGAATGTCATAATTAAATCTTGTAACCGCAAGGGGTTACAAATAGCAAAATGTCATAATAAATGTGGAGACCCCTCACATGTTGGAACATGCCTATAAATAGGGTGCATGTTTTATGTTGCAAAAAAAATAAACTTATTTACAAAACGACACAACACTTGAAGCACTTGAAATTTTGTTGGAAAATCACATGAAATTTCCTAGAAAAAAAATCATAGCATTATACATATTTGCATTGAGCATATAGAGTGCAGTCCAGTTTTCGTGTCGATTCAGTTCGTTGGAACTCTATACGTTGTGGTGCTACTCGTATAGAGGTGAAAGTCGTATTACCTTTGAAAATGTTACGTCAAACCGTGAGCACTAGTCGGGACGTATTCATTTTGCGAGAAAAAGTTTTTCCTTGACTCGACTTTAACTTTGTTACTATTGTTCGTGAAATGGGGTCGTTGCTGCTGATTTCGAAAACCTGATTATTTTAAAAAACTGCTAAAAGTGGAAAGTTGAAAACTTTTTGTAAATATTAATTTAATTGTATTTATAATTTTGTTATTTATTTCTGACAATTTTGTAAAGTTATTGTTGGGTGCTAAAAAATTCCAACATCTATAGATCTACCTAGCTGCTAGTAGCACGTTTTAATTTGAAAAACAGTGTTCTAAGTGGGAATAGGGTAATTAACAGCATTAAGTATCAATTAAATATACTAAAGTAAGTACATCTTGTAAATACATGCATCTGTATTCTACTAATGTCCCGTGGAATTTTTAAAATCTTCTATATAAAATTATTTTTAATCATAATATTGTACGAGTAATACGGAGTATTAAATTAAAAATTATTATATAATTGTTCTAAAATTTTAATAATTCTGATATGCATGCCATCAACTATCACCAACGCTTATACTGTGTAATTAGTAAAAATTGAGGGAAATGTAATTATCGTATTAAGAAATACTGGAACAAAACGTTGGTAAATAAATCATTCACGATATTCGAATGCTCGTCGCAACAATAAAGACTAAAAAAAGATTTTGGATTGATCTCTAGAAATTGTATGGGCCACAGAATTGGTTATACGACGAATATGATCAAGTGTAAATGACATATTTTACAAATCATCATGAAATTACCAACATTAGAATAAACTAACGCAAATGTACAATGTATATTGTAGTGCGGTAAGTACAAGTTGATTCAAAAGCTCGTCGCAACAATAAAGACTAAAAAAGGATTTTGGATTGATCTCTTAGAAATTGTATGGGCCACAGAATTGGTTATACGGCGAATATGATCAAGTGTAAATGACATATTTTACAAATCATCATGAAATTACTAACATTAGAATAAACTAACGCAAATGTACGGTGTATATTGTAGTGCGGTAAGTACAAGTTGATTCTACAGAAAAATGAGTATAAAAATAATGTTTGTTGATCGAATTCTAAATAGACGATGATCAAAATTTGAAGGAATTAATTACCAAAATTACACCTAGTTGTTAAGTAAAATGTTACAAGTGACACTAATAGTAATTACGAAAATTGCGGAGTAAAACTCATTTAAGAAAAGATAGTTTCAAGGTATGTATAACACTAAGAAATCAATTTATGATTAAAAACTGATTTAAATGATATTCCCTGGCCTCCATCTCAATTTAAATTATGCATTTGCCAAAAAAAAAAAAAAAAATTTAATGTCTCAATTTAAATTATGCGTTGAGAACACTCCCCCTCTGGACTCACCACCCCCTAAAATCTGATGCACCCCCCTCAAATTGTAATAAATGTTCTTCTCTTATATAATTCCAATTACTACTCACACCCCCCTAAACCCTTTCTCCCCCAAATCCTCCATCTTCTTCCTCCTCCACCAATTCTTCTTTCATCTTCTCCCCCACCCCTCACCACCACCGTCGGCGACCTGCCCCTCCACCACCCGTCGCCGGCGACGCCACCCCCTCCCTCCCTCGCCGAACCCGTCGCCCCCACCCCCCCGCCTGTAAAAATAAAAATAAAAACAACAGATCGCGGCCGCCCCGTCCATCGGCCGCCGCGACCGTCCCCTCCCTCCCCCCTCCTCCTCCTCCCTCCCTCCCTCCCTCGCCGAACCCGTCGCCCCCACCCCCCGCCTGTAAAAAAAAAAACAACAACAACAGATCGCGGCCGCGCGCGGCCGTCCCCTCCCTCCCCCTCCCTCGCCGAATCCGTCGCCCCCACCCCCCCGCCTGTAAAAAAAAAAAAACAACAACAGATCGCAGCCGCGCGCGGCCGTCCCCTCCCCCCTCCTTCTCCCATCTCGATTTGTAAAAAAAAAAAAATTACAGTAATCGGCCGCCGCCGCCCCCAACCCCGCCCAACGGCCTCCGCCCCCGCTCCCGTCCATCGGCCAAATCCAAATCCAAATCCAGGTTTGTTTTTTTTTTCCTTCTTTTTCTTACCTTTCGACCACTTTAGGTCGATCCAAATACACTCCGTCGACAACAGGGTGTCGACGAGTGTATTTTTGGTCGACCTAAAGTTGTCGACGAGTTTTTAATTTTTTTTTTTTTCCGATCAACAAATGTCGAGCATATACAATCTTGTCGACGGGAGTGAATATGGTCGACACTGGTTTGTCGAAATCTTAAAAAAAAGTTGAAATTTTTTAAGTTGAATTTTTTTTGTTTGGGGAGAAATTTTGTTGTTTGGGGAGAAATTTTGGTGTTTGGTGTTTGGTGGTGGTGGTGGCGGCGGCGGCGGCGGCGACGGTGGCGGATGGATAAAACTTAGGTTTAAAGGTGGGGGGTGCATTTAGTAGTTTAATATGACTTAAAGGGTATTTTTGGTTTTTTACTTCATTATTTTATTATTAAATTCATAGGGGGAGTGTTCTCAACGCAAATGGAGGTGTAAATAGTCGGACCCAAATAGAAAGGTTGCAACTTTTGCTTTCTCTTTTAACTTCATGAAATGGGCCGCTATTTTTAATTAAGGGCGCGACTAAATGCACCCGGATTTCCTATGAGTACACCCACCAAACATTTTTTTAAATTTTCAGAACATGTGAAATGTCACATATACCCCTAGTGTAAAATTTATTAAAAAAACGAAGATGAGTACACCCATTCTATTTCACAAATTACCACCACCACCACGACGTCCGAATTTTTTTCCCAAACACCAACTGTTCGAAATTCCAAAACAATCATGTTCGAATTTTTTTCCAAAACAAACTCAATATGTTCGAAATTTTTTTCAAAACAAACTCAATATGTTCGAAAAAAATTCCAAAACAACTCAAATTTGTCCGAAAAAAAATATCGAACATCATGTTCGAAATTTTTCCCAAAACAAACCAACATTGTTCGAAAATAAATTCAAAACAAAGTAAGTATGTTCGAAAAAAAATTCAAAACAAAGTCAATATGTTCGAAAATAATTTCCGAACATGTAAAAACCCTAATTTCCAAAACAAAAACAAAATAATTCCTACCTTGAAACTGAAACGCGGCGGCGGCGAACGCGCACACCTCCAGCGGCGGCGAACGCGCACAACTCCAACGACGGCGGCAGCGAACGCGCACACCTCCAGCGGCGGCGGCGTTTGAAGGAGGAAGGGGAGGGTTCGCGACGGCGCCGTGCGAAAGGCGAGGGAGGGTTCGCGACGGCGGCCGCGTCGCTTGGTCTCCTCTTCAAATGGAGGGGTCGCGGCGGCGACAGAAGAAGCTTCAGCGACGGCGGCGAACGCCTGCGCAGTGGGCGGCGTGGGCCGTGGGGCGAGGAGGTGGGCCGCCTGCGACGAAGTGGAGTGGCGGCGCTGCAGAGAGAGGAATGGAGGTGTAAAAATGGAGGTGCGTGTGTGAAGAAGAGAGAATGAAGAAGAGAAGGAAGAAGAGAGGGTTTTAATTGAGGGAGGGTAATTTTGGGATTTTCAGGTGGGTGTCCTCATCCATTTTGTGTGTGTCCTCATTGTGTGGGTGTCCTCATAGGATCTGTGTGTGCCTTTAGCCGCGCCCTTTAATTAAATGGGCAAACAATATAATGGTTGGCCCAAATCAAGTGAAATTATTTAAATTTGAGCAATAAAAATATAAAATTATAAAAAAAATTAAATTCAAAATGTGCAATAAAATCATATACATTCACAAAAAATCTTCATGCTATGGTAGTATGTGAGCTTAGCTAAAAATAAATTGGGATTTAGGTGACAACTGTACCACCGTATCTCTTCTCTCACCTCTAGAGTTCAGTCCAAAGTTAATAAGTATGATAATTCCTTTGACACATATTTTAAAGAATATTAATTATTTTTATATATAAAGTAGGTGTGTAAAGTAAAAAGTGAAGTGTGTATTAATATATTGAGAAAAAAAAAATTATTTTATAAAAGTGTGTATATTAAGTTTGAACGACAAATAGAAATTAAATTTAATAAGTTTGGTGAATCAAAATTCAAAAGCCCTTTTTTGTAGTGATTTAATATATGGGCTTCGATTTAGGCCCATCTTACACATTTCTGGTACGCATGTGAAAATGTGAGAGAATTGGGAGAAGGCATTTAATTAGGATTTAAAATGAGAGGGGTATTTTAGATTTTTTTTAAGTGAGTGTCCTCATCTGGGGATGGGTGTGCGTTCGGAACCAAACTACGTGCAGTAACCGAAACGAGTACATATTTTTCGACAACTTTCATCCGACGGAGCTTGTGAATGCCGGTACGGCTTCCAGAGCATATTCTGCCTTGCTACCGGCAGACGCATCTCCGGTTGACATTAAAACTCTAGCCATGCAGTAGAATTTATGAATTAATAATGTATGTTGAATAACATGTTTCAGTTTAATTACTTATCCTGAACATTAAATAAATAAATACACTTTGGTGTTTATGAATTAATCCTTCCGTTTTAAAAAAGTTTATTGCATTTATTATTTTGTATAGAATTTGAGAATACTAATATATACTCTTTCGTACTTAAAAAGTTTTCACACTTTTCTTTTTAATTTGTCCCTAAAAAATTTGCATGCCCTTAAATGAAAACAATCATCATAATCATTATCCTCACAATATACACATATTTACCATTCATGCCATTACTTTTGGGACTCACTATCCACTCAATCCAACTACTTTATTTACTTTATACTCCATCCGTTTCATAAAGTTTGTCGCATTTGTCATTTTGTATAAAATTAAGAAAAATATTTTTTTAAAACATTTATCCCTCATTAATTTTTCTCTCCCCCTTTTGACGTTTCTTTTATATGACATTCTTAACTTTTGAAAGAAAGTTAGAGAAAATGAATCATAGTATAAAAGTGATATATATTGTAATAATTACATAAGGGTAGCTTAGGAAAATCTGTGGTAAAAATAGGTAAAGCGACAAACTTTTTGAAACAAAAATAAAGATCAAATGCAATAAATTTTATGAAACGGATGGAGTATATACAAGTTTACAAAATTATCCTTCAACACTTTATAAATCATTACCTTTTTTTCTTAAATCATGTGCCTAATATTTCCCGCAAACTTTTCGGATGTATATATATATATATGATTAAAGAGAAACCAATTTGGGAATAATGATTTGTATATGATTGAGTTAACAATGCGAAATTCTTCAACTATGCAAGGAAAATTAATATAAAATATTTGGAAATGTTGTTTGAAATTGAAATTTATTGATATAAGTTGAATATAATCACGTATGTACATACAAATGCACACACTTAAATTTATGTGCATCGTGTGTGAAAATTACTGTAATTAAGTATAGTATTTTAAAATGATAGTATGCCATTAATTTTCTGCAATGGAATTAATTTTCTCTAATTTTTAATAGTCAACTACGCTTATTATAGCTAATTAATAATTATATCGATAAAGCAAATAATGCAAAAGGTTAAATTTAATAGCATCCGTGGAAAATATGTTAATTAAAGAAATATTTAAGTCGAGTTTTGTAATTCCAATTTTAATTAATACTCTTAATTATAAGATGTGAAACATCAAAATTAGAGCAGATGATCACGTTCGATTAACTTGGCATTCACCTTGGCGCGCAACGATAGGAGTTAGAAGAGTTGTGTGTGTTGACCTCCAATTTCTGTATTATTTTCATATCGTGTTGTGCTTTTACATGTTAAAAATTGTTGCGTGTTGATAATTAGGGTGAAAATTGTTTGATATTTATATGTTTAATTTATTCAATTTTACAGAATTTGATGCATTATATACACTAAATTGACTAATTGCACTTGATTTAAAAAAAAATGTTGTATTTTGTAGAAAAAATGAGAATTTTTAAAGCAAAATACATTCTGAATATTCATTAAAGTTATTTGAAGGAATAAATCGAAAAGTGGAGAAAATAATTTGGGCCGCGGGGAAATTTACTTATCTCAGACATGAATGGCCCAATTTGCAATCAATTCGAGGGCGCAAATGCTTAAGGGCGCGGTTAAAGACACCCACCGACCTATTGAGGACACCCACGCGATGAGGACACCCGCACTTCCGATGAGGACACCCATGTGGAAAATTCGAGAGTGCCCTTCAAATTTCTTTTCCTCCTTCCCCTCCCTTGTTTTCGGTACACCCACCCCTCCCATCTTCCCCACTCCATCTCTCACCCGCACTCCATTTCAACCTCCATTTTCACTCTTGAAGCACTCCATTTTCACTCTTGAAACAGCGACGTCAAACAAGACAGAGAGAGAACATGAGCGTGTTGTTTTTTTAAGAAGAAGAGGACGCGTTTTTTTTCTTTTTTGCAAAAATTGTTAAAAGTTAGTTTTTCTTACTTATATTTGAGAAGAAGAGGAGGATGCGTGTTTAATTTAGGTTTTTGTTGATTGAAGCATTGATATTATTGTTGTAGGGTTTCATGATTTATGTTTTGTTTTTTGAATTTTGTGTTTTCATGAATGTGTTGATTAAGGTTGGTTTTTTGTGTTATAATCATGTTTATGTGACAATTTATCAATATTTGATGTGTTAGGATGAAAATAAATCAATGGGCATCTAATTGGCATGGTTTAGGAAGAAATTAAACGTTTTTTTATTGATTTTTCGAATATGGAGGAGGTGTCCAGAACTAATTTTCGAACATGGCTTGTTTATAAATTTCGGATGAGAACACCCACAATTTTTTATGTTTGGATGAGTACACCCACAATGTACGGGATAAATTTTCGAACAATGCTATCATGTTGGGAACAAATTTTCGAACATTGAGCATATGTTCGAAAATTTGTTCTCAACAGAGGGTTTTGGGTTGGAAATTCGACCAAGTAAAACACGCGGAACAAATTTTCGAACATTGCTATCATGTTGGGAACAAATTTTCGAACATTGCTATCATGTTGGGAACAAATTTTCGAACATTGCTATCAGGTTGGGAACAAATTTTTGAACATTGAGCATATGTTTGAAAATTTGTTCCCAAAAGAAAGTTATGGGTTGGAAATTCGACCAAGTAAAACACGCGGAACTAATTTTCGAACAATGCTATCATGTTGGGAACAAGTTTTCGAACATTGAGCACATGTTCATGTTTTTTTTTCGGACAAAGAATCGTTGTCCGAAAAAAAAACACGAACATGATCATCTTCTTCGCGAAACCAGACGCGAATAAGAGTTTTTTTCGATTCAAGCAAATGTCATTCATATTGTCAAAATGTATGTCCTGAATGCATACTATTTAAACTAGATACCATTATAAACTCATATTATGCCAAAAAAATAAGATTAAACTAACAAAACACAACAAAACCCTACACATAAAAAAACTTCAATTTTCAAAACTAAAAAACCTTCAAAACATGTTAAAAAACTTAAAAATGAATATTTGGCACCCCCACGAGTCACTTTTGCATCACTATCAGCCATTTTCGAGTTCTTCCACACTAAAAATCGTTTTTACAATTTTTTGGAAAGTTTTGGAATGAGAATTTTGATCGACCCTTCTTCTTCTCGCGATAGATACAGCGGTGGGTGTACTCATCCGCAATTTTTTTAAAATTTTCAAGAAGGGGTAAAATTGACAATTTACATACCCCTTTTTTAAAAAAAAAAACTCTTGGTGGGTGTCTTTAACCGCGCCCAATGCTTAATTGGAGGCGGCCCATTACACTCTAATTCAGCCACGTGAATAAGGAGAAGGGTTTGACTATATACACCTCCATTTCGGAGATATGCACGCCCCGATAGATGCACCTTAAAACTTGTCAACATAAATGCACCCTCCTCTCGAATTGTTCTAAATACCTCTTTCTCCCTTTTATCTATAAAATACACATTTACTACACACCCTTCCCCAAACTCTAATTCATCTCCCTCACTCTTCTTCTTCCTCCCCATTCCACCCGTCGCCAAGCACACCACCACTCTTACGCAGCCTCTCCTTCCTCTCCCTCGAGTTCATCGGTGCGACGCCTCCCCTTCATTTTTCCCCTACCCTCTATCATGGTGACCCCGCCCCACCCCACCCCGATTTAAAAAAAAAAAATTGCCAGCGCCGTTTCATCTCTCTCTTCATCGGCGCGGCGCCCACCCTCGCCGCCGCCCACTGAGGACAAAAAAAAAAATTGCAGCGGCCGCCCCTTCTCTCCCTCTCTTAACCCCGATTCGCCACCAACCCCAGGTTTGTCCGCCCCACCCCCAAATTTTAATTTTAATTTTAGGGTTTTCTGCTTTTGTAGAAATCCACTCTTTTTTTTTTCGACTATGTAATGTCGACAAATTGTTGTCGACGAGTGTGTATTTGATCGACATTACATGGTCGAATTTTAAAAAAATATATTTTTTTCTACCATATACACTCCTGTCGACAACGATGAGTCGACTGGAGTGTATATGGTCAACACCGGTTGGTCGAAATTTGTAAAAAAATGTGATTTTTTAAAGTATATTTTAGAATTTATGGATTTTTTTGGTTTAATAGTCGCCGAAAATGGTGTCGGCGGCGGTCGAAAATAGTGGTTTAGGTGGAAGGTGAAAGAAATGACAGTAGGAGGGTGGCGTTAGTAGGGTAGCGCATCTAGTATACTGTAATTTAATGAAAGGTATTTTTAATTTTTTACCCTATTATTTTATTAATATACTGAAAGGGAGAGTGCATCTCTCCAATGGAGGTGCATATAGTCAAACCCTAAGGAGAAAGGAAAGTTGTTGATGGGCTATGCGCAAGGGTACAGTAGTTATTTGCACCTCCAGCTTTGTTAATCGCACTCTTTTGATTGATGTAATAAGAGAATGTTAGATGCATTCTTCGTAAACGGTTCAAATTACTATTTTCTCTATAAAATCTACTCCGTATTTACTAATTAAACACACTTTCCAAAATCTTAATTTATCTCTTTCAAAATTAAAAAAATAAAATACAAACCCTAAAACTTATGATTATGTGCCTTGATTGATTAAGGGAAGTTTAATGATAATTAATTTAATTAATTGCTAAATCCACAACAATAAACATCAATTAAATAGAGGTCATTTAGAAGATTAATAAGGGAATGAACCCTGGGTATTAGTAACTGTGTTGAAGTGTTTACGAGTTCCCTATCCTAAAAGTTTATGGTAATAATTAAGTGGGTTAATTAGTATACGTGTTCGCCTAAATAATAAAAAAAATTTGTCTACACACTTATGTGATATCCTCTAATCTCATAACTTCACAAATTCATTAGTGATCCCACATAAGGAAGACATTCAAAGCAATTGTCTTGCTTGTACTTTAATTAATTGTTTGCTTGTATTTTTTTTATTGATTGTTATTTGCTTAATTTTCCCGTGCCGCCTCTATAATACCATGACAACATAGAGTTTTAAAACTCCATGTTCTTCTAAATCTTAAATCGATACTACTTGATTGTATAGTTGTAATACTATAACGAAACCATACATTTTTGTAAGTAATTATTGTTCTTTAAAACTTGCAAAAATACGAAAAAATCAGTTGTAAACATTTTAATTATTTTTCAATCAAAATTCAAGAGCCTCCGTTTTGCAATATAAAGAGGGTTTTTTTTAATTAAAATTATTAAGAAAATAACTTTAAATACCAGTGTGCATTATTCTCCCCATTAATTCTGTATAGGCATATAGCTGGATAGAATTTCTTATTCTAATTTAATGTTGAATTAATATCCATACGAATATCCCTAAATTATTCCTACAAAAAAAATTATCTTTTTTTTTTAATAAATAAAACAAAACAATTTCTCATTTTATTTTATTTTTCTTCATTGGTCTCTTCATCTCCAATGATAATTTAGGTTAAATTTATTAAAACTATATTTTTTAATTTTAAACAAAATAATAAAAGCGATAATTTTTTTTAAATGGAGGAGTATGTTAATGGGCCAAATTTATAATAATTTCACACGAATCTATCACATCTATCTTTTAATTTTTTTCAAACTAATTAAAGCATGGTTACATCTCATTGCATGGAAATTGGGAATTGAACATATTGGTGGTTTTTTTTTTTTTTTTTTTAATTTAATAAAAAGGTCAACTATATTAATGACTAGATTATCTACAGCTGCGGAAGGTTCATAAAATCAATATTCACATTATATACTTTATACTCATTAAATTCACAAAATCTAGTCTCATTTATTTTATTTGTCCGTTTATATAAAATCTAATCTCATATTATGGTAAAAGTCATTTTATCCTCAACATTCCATGCACCGTCATTTAATTATTCAAATTATCATTCAATTTTATTTACAAACAATAATTTTATTCACAATTGACCCTACAATGCTCTTACTTTATCTATTTTCTTCTTAAAATATGTGTCTATTTCAATGGGACCACATTTTGTAAGAGGGCAGAGTATAATTCATATTTTAAAACAATTATAAATAGTACGAGTAATTTATATAAATTTTATTTTTTGTAATTCTAGTATAATAATATAATTAATTATTTGCTTATATATATAGTATTCTTATAGTTCAACTTTCCAGTTTTTTTTTATGTAAATATGCAACCTCATTGTAATATTGACACGTGAGATGATTTTCATTTATAAAGGACGCATAAGCAATTTAAACTCTCTGTCAATTTTTATTTCTTTTAAACTCTACCAATTTTTATTTCTTTATTTAGATAAAAATAGATAGTTAGTTAGGATGCCTTTTTTAATAAATTTAAGTGTCGCAAAGTCGTGGTCAAATTAAATAAAGTGCATAGCCTCTAATTAATAGTGTTATATTAGCTCATGCAAACTATATAAGTCGTGTTTTACGTACACAAATTTCCATATTAAGCGTTATCCCAAAAAATGGCGACTACTATATATTACAAAATTGATATTCATAATTCTTTTCATGAAAACTCAAATCTGGGTAATAACAATGGCTTATGGAATCGATTTTCCTGGAGGTCCTACTGGCTGGTTCTCCAATGGTCAAAATATTGCCGACTTTTTCGATATATCTATCGACATTTCGTAAGGTGTGAGGTGAAATGTGAATTCAAATTAAAAGTTTTAATTTGTGTGTTATTTGTATATTGAAAGTGTGCAAATAATTGTAAGATGGGGAGTATATCACTAGAGATCACAGGTTTGAGATTAAGAGTATATATAGATATATAAAAATTAAAATATTTATTTAAATATAAAAAAATTATCATGTTATTTGCGAATATGTGTCGTTGTCATGTTGTATAATTAAGGCTTATGTTGTTAACGGGCTAATGTGTTATCTGTTAATTTTATCGTGTTTAATGGATTGACACGAACACAACATTACAGTTACTTTACCGGCTTCAATTTTTATTTTATTTTTAATTAAAGTTATTAAGAGAAAATAACTTTAAGTACCAAGTGTGCATTTTTCTCCCCATTAATTATGTATAGGCATATAGCTGGTTAGAATTTCTTATTCTAATTTAATGTTTTCGTCATTCTTTTGTTGAACTAATACATCCATAAATTATTCCTGTGTAATCCTTATAATTTCTCTTTTAATTTTTTTTCCTCTTTCTTTCTTATAATAATTGAAGCAAATTTTTCTTATTTTCTTTTATTTTACCTTTTTTTTTTCCATCTTTAATGAAAATTGAGAGTAAATTAAAAAAAAAAAAACTATTTTCTTTTTAATTCTAAACAAAATAATAAAAGCAACAATTTTTTTAATTAAAATGGTGGGAGTATGTTAATATATAGGTCAAATTTATAATAATTTCATACCACATCTATCGTTTTCTTTTAAAGCATGGTTACACCTCATTTCATGAAAATTGGGAATTGAAGATATCATAGTGGATTTTTTTTTTTAATTTAATAAAAAAAGGTCAACTATATTAATGATGTAGCTAGCAGGAAAAAAAATTCCAATTTTATTCGTGTGATTTGGATATCGAAGCCGATTCGGTCCCAGAAAATAACTCCTTCTCCAATCTCAGCACGGATGAACCCTCAGAGGATCCTGCTGCAGCGACCAACAACAGTCCGAATTCGAAGGCTACTGTCAGTGACGTTCCTACCCCCACTCAGACAGACTCGACTCGCTCCAAGAAGAAACGTAGTAGCCCCATGATTCCTAGGGGAGCCTATTCCATCACCATACCCTGGGCAGCGCTATCAATGAATTTGAGGCTAGAGCCTGCACGAACTACACTATCGATCAATCGACTGGACTTGATAATAATTTCACCCGTGTCTCCAAGTTCAAAGGCAGTTGGGGCGATACATTTGACCCTCCATAGTTCATCATCCGATTTTAGATTCCTAGATTGATTTTTTTAGGAATTTTTAATTGCTTATTACAAGGTCGTTTTTAAGGGTGTATCAATTTTCAATGGCACTGACCTCTGGTTCGGCTTGTAAACTTATGACCTTTATCTTTTTTTTTTCCTTTTAATTCAAAACCTTTTTATTGTCTCAGTTTTTAATTATTTCTTTATTTAGATAAAATAGGTAGTTCGTTATTAGGATGCCCTTTTTAATACACTCAAGTGGCGCAAAGTCGTAGTCAACTTAAATCAAGTACATAGCCTCTAATAATTGTATTAGCTCTTGCCAACTATATATAAGTAGTGTTTTACATACGCAAATTTCCATATTAAGCGTTTTCCAAAAAAAAAAATGGCGACTCTTATTACAAAATTGATATTCATAACACTTTTCATGAAAACACAAATGTTGGCCAAGGGCCAACAACAAGTTCCTTGTTTATTTTTATTTGGAGATTCACTATTAGATAATGGTAATAACAATGTGTTACTCACACGTGCCAAAGTCAATTATCAACCTTATGGAATCGATTTTTCTGCCGGTCCTACTGGCAGGTTCACCAATGGCAAAATTATTCCCGATTTTCTAGGTATAATATCTATCGATATTTCGTTTCAATTTTATTATTTTATTATTCTCGTACGTTATAGTATCAAACAAAAATTTATAATTAATTTCATGACCACTGCAGCTCAACTCTTAGGCTTTCAAAATTCCATCCCACTGTTTGTGACTACAAGAGGCCCCGACATTCTTAGAGGTTTAAATTATGCATCAGGAGCAGCTGGAATTCTTGATGAGACCGGGACAAATACTGTAATTGATTATAATTAATTACTTCCTTCGTCCAAATTCATTATGCATCATAATAAAGTTTAATACTAGTATTTTTTTAGGGTGACCGTTTTAGCATGAATGAGCAATTGGTGAATCATCAAGTGACAATCGGTTGTATCACCGGTTTACTCTCAAACCGAACGGCGACCAACGAATACCTCCGGCAGTGCTTGTACGTCGTCAACATAGGCGGCAATGACTACACTAACTATTACCTACAAATATCTCCATATCGTCTTTTATTCACACCAGCACAATTTGCAGACATCCTGATCCAGAAATTCAATCAACAACTGAGGGTAGTTTAGTAATTTAAGCACCTCAATTTTAATTTTTTCATACATACTAATAGTGTTTTTACAGGCATTATACAATTTAGGATCAAGAAAATTAGCGGTTTTCGGAGTCGGTTTGGTAGGTTGCATACCTCAAGAATTGGCCCTTTATCCTACTAATGAACCATGTGTCACTTTCATAAATAATGCAGTGACTTTATTTAATAACAAACTCTTTTCACTTATAACCGATTTAAATAATAATCTTCCCGGTGCCCGGTTTACCTATATAAACATGACCAGCATTGCATCTGTGGCTGCAGGTACGAGTTTTAACCCGTCCCATTAATATATATATATTTAATTAAATTAACTTTATTTGACTAAAATAATTAATATTTACAGATTTTAGAGTCTTGAACGCTTCGTGTTGTGTAGTGGAAAGGTCGACAGGACAGTGTGTTCGAAACCAAACTCCGTGTAGTAACCGAAACGAGTATGTTTATTTCGACAACTTTCATACGACGGAGCTTGTTAATGGCCGTGCGGCTGCCAGAGCGTATTCCGCCTCGTTACCGGCAGATGCATCTCCAGTTGACATTAGAACTCTAGTACAATCCCAGCAGTAGATTTAACTAATTTGATGCAATTAATAACACTAATTTGACAGTAGATTTATTTATATATTAAATAAATAAATACACTTTGGTGTTTATGAATTACGTATTTACATACAAATTGCACACATTTAATTAAGTGCATTGCGTGTGAAAAGTACCGTAAGTATAGTATTTTAAAGGGTTAATTGCAAAAAAAATCACGACCTTTATAGTATTTATCAATTACAACATATTCTTTTTTTCTTTGCAATTCGATACACCACCTTTTTAAATTGTGCAATTTGATGCATGTGTTTATTTTTCGACAACACATGAATGATATATATACTGAAGCCGCATTAAGGTTCTACACAAATGCCAACGTAAATGTCTTGATTGATCAATAAAATATTTTTTATATATTTTACATTTTATTATTTTTATTTTAAAAACATTTTTAAATAAAAACAATATGAAAAACATCACATTATTTTTGTGGACTATGATTTGGAGGACGCGATCTTATACTTTTGAGTTTGGGGAGGGGGAAATGATAATAATTAAATTGGTTTATAATTTATTTTTAAAAATATTTAGTATTGTTTTTAGTTTTAAAACAATTTTTTTATTATTCTTTTTAGTTAAAAACGTTTTAAATTCTTTTAAAAAAACATTATTCATCATTCGTGACATCTATGTGGCAACTCGACAGCTCTGACAATTAAATTATGATTTAATTATTGCAAGAAAATTGACATATGCATTGAATTGCAAAAATAAAAAAGGTGGTGTATCAAATTGCAAAGAAAAAAAAGATATGTTGTAATTGATAAAAACTGTAAAGGTCGTGATTTTTTTTGCAATTAACCCTATTTTAAATGTAATTAGTATACCTTTAATTTTCTCTAATTTTTAATAGTACAACTACGCTTATTTTAGCTAATTAATAATTATATCGGTGAAGCAAATAATGCAAAAGGCTAAATTTAATAGCATCCGTGGAAAATATGTTAATTAAAGAAATTAAGTCAAGTTTTGCAATTCCAATTAAATTTAATTAATATTCTTAATTACAGTTTACTATTTTTATTATATAAAATACATTAATTAGGCATTCACCTTGACGCGCGACCACAGGAGTTAGAAGAGTTGTGTGTCAACCTGATTGATCTCCTGAATTAGTCGGCCCTTGACTAGCTTTCGATAAGTAAGGTGTAAAGAAAATTTTGTAAAACGTGATGTAAAATGTGGCCCCAATTGAGTGACGGTTTTAAAAATAAAATGATGTTGTGATAGTATTAATTTTATGCGTTATTTCTATATTAAAAGTACGTGTACAAATAATTAAGACAGATCGAAAAAAAAAAAGTGTACAAATAATTATGGGACGAATGAAGTATATCACTAGAAATCATAGGTTTGACATTGGGGTAATTAGGCCTGACAAATTGTGCTATCATGTGGTGTCTCGTTTCAGCACAATAATAACATGAAATGATAAGATAAAATATGAATACGACAAGATAAGAATACGTGTCGACACAAACACAATTATTTATGTGTTGACACAATAAAATACTACTTTTTTTATCATGTGACATGACATAATAACTATTTTGTTATATGACTACATGTATAGTTATATAGCTAGTTAGAATTTCTTATTCTAATATTTAATGTTTCTTCATTCTTTTGTTGAATTTAAATACATACATATTAATTGGTATGTAGTTTAAACTAGAGTTCATCATAAAATTTTAAAAATCGCTAAAATTGATCGCACCGCATTAAACCGCAACGTTACTTTAAAAAAATCGCTCGAAACTCCATCTTACATTTATTTTAAGGAGGTTAATTGCAAATATAATTATAAATAAATTACCAATTTTAAATATTATTACAAATTAGATTTCTTACCAGACATCTTTGTGCTCCTAATTAGTATTGAGTTAATATTGTATTAATTACAATTGTTCGAAACTTCACGAAACCCTATTCTCCGTTTTAAAAAGATTGTCGGCAACGAAACATAATTTTTTTACAAATTTATCATTAAAAATGAAGAAAAAATTAGGAAAGATAAAGTAAATGAGGGGAAATTTGATTCAATTATCAAGAAAAAGAGATGAGAAAATACATCAAAGAAAAAATTGTAGTGATCGAATACATAATTAAGGAAAATTTAGAGAGAGATATGATAAATACATATAGCTAAATCGACACACTTTTAAAACAAGATTTAAGGCTAAAAATGAGATTTTCTTTTAAAGGGATGGAGTATGTTAATAAGCCAAATGTATAATAATTTCATTCCACGTCTATTTTTTTTTTTCCAAACCTAAAGCATGGTTACACCTCATTTCATTTTTTTTTTATGGAAGTTAAATACCCATCCTTTTTTCTCCTCCCCATGACTCGATTCCAGGACCTAAGGCCTAGGTAGTGGTGCTCTAACCACTTGAGCTATCCCACTTTGTCGTTACACCTCATTTCATGGAAATTGAAGATATCATAGTGGAGTTTTTTTTTTTTTTTTTTAATTTAATAAAAAGGTCAACTATATTGATGATATAGTGAAAAAAATCCAATTTTATTCCTCTGATCTAAGTTGATCATTTTTTATTTCTTTATTTAGATAAACTAAATAAACTAGATGGGTGGGGCTAATAATACCCCATAAAATGTTAAACACACCCCATTAAAATTTAAAATTCAATTTTTATTACTATACACACCCCAATTATTTCCTATTTAGCCTTCAACCCTCATAACTAATAAAAATTAACTAAATCTTTAAAAACATATCAAATTTGAAATTTAATTAACAGAAAAAAAAATAATACAATAAAATTTTGTGTAAACATTGAAAATGTTTTAAAAAATCAGCTAAATTTTAAAAATCATTTAAAAATGAAACAATCAATTAAAAAAATTAAGAAAATAAAGAAAATGAAAAAATAATAATTAAACCTAAATAAAATCTGAAAAATAAATCAAATAAAAAAAAATTAAGGATTAACGATTTTTTTAATTAAATAAAATAATAAAAAAAATCAACTCAATATTAAATTAAAAAATAATTTTTTTAAAAATAAAATAAAGCTAAATAAAAATTAAAAATTTCAACTAAATTTTAAAAAATAATTAAATCAATTATATTTTTAATTAATTCTTAAGATTTAGGTGATTTTTAATTTTTTAGATTATATTTATCATTATTCGAATTCTTAATTTTAATTGATTTTTTAATTAATGATTTTTTACGATTGATTAAAAACATTACGAATTTATTTATTTTTATTTGATTTTTAAATTTTTTATTTGAATAGTTTATTTTTTTCTTTTTAAAAAATATTTAATTTTTTCAAATTATTTTTAAAAAATATTCGATTTATTTAAATTAATTATTTTTTAAGATTTTATTAATCTTTTAAAATACTTTTCAGATTTTATTATTTTAATTACATTTTTTCAATTTGTTTTAAAAAATTATCTTTTATTTGTATAAGGGTTATTTAGTTATTTTACAATTATTTATTTTTAATTTTAAAATGATGGGGTGTGTATAACATGTTTTTGGGGTGTTAATTAGTAGCGGTACCCAAACTAGATACTCCATCCTATTCAAAATATATGTCATTCTAAGCTCATGCACACATATTAAGAAAACAATTGACTTCTCATTTTACCCTTAATCAATGCTTATAATTCTCATTTAAAAAAAATACATCTATGTAAATAGTTATTGAACTTAAGGGTAAATTTGGAATAAATGCAATTATTTTGCATTGAAAAGTGCAAAACGACTTATATTTTGTAAAGAAAATGAAACGTCCAAACGACTTATATTTTGAATTGGAGGGAGTAGTTAGTTAGGATGCCTTTTTTAATAAATTTAAGTTGCCCAAAGTCGTGGTCAAATTAAATCAAGTGCATCATAGCCTCTAATTATTATAATATTAGCTCATGCAAACTATATAAGTCGTGTTTTACACACACAAATTTACATATTAAGCGTTATTCCAAAAAATGGCGACTCTTATTACAAGATTGATATTCATAATTCTTTTCATGAAAATCCAAATGTTGGTAGAGGGCCAACAACAAGTTCCTTGTTTATTTTTATTTGGAGATTCACTATTAGATAATGGTAATAACAATGTGTTACTCACACGTGCCAAAGTTAATTATCAACCTTATGGAATTGATTTTCCTGGAGGTCCTACTGGCAGGTTCTCCAATGGCCAAAATATTGCCGACTTTCTCGGTATATCTATCGATATTTCGTCTCAATTTTATTATTCTTGTACGTTGCAGAAGTTTAAATCAATTTCTCAACCATTGCAGTTCAATTCTTAGGGTTTCAAAATTCAATCCCACCTTTTGTGAATACAAGAGGCTTTGATATTCTTAAAGGTTTAAATTATGCATCCGGAGCTGCTGGAATTCTTGATGAGACCGGGGCACAATTGGTAATCATTATAATTAATTATTTAATTAGTATGCCCTTGCTAGAATTTAGAAAGTGTTATCGATAAGCTAGTGTTAAGTGAGACCGTCTCATAAATGTTCTCCCTTACCTGACGGTCACACATGCACAAGTTCTTGTCAAAATCGATTAATCAAACACATTTTTTTTTTGTATGCAAGATTAATTAATTACACATCAAACTTGTTTTGTACATTTATTTTAGGGTGATCGATTCACCATGAACGAGCAATTGCTGAATCATCAAGTGACAATCGATCGTATCACCGGTTTACTCTTGAACCGAACGACGACCAACGAATACCTCCGACGGTGCTTGTATGTCGTCAACATGGGCAGCAATGATTACATCAACAACTATTATCTGCAAATATCCCTCTCTCGTCTTTTATTCACACCAGCACAATTTGCAGATATCATGATTCAGAAATTCAATCAACAACTAAGGGTAATTTAGTAATTAGCATCTTAATTTTATTTTTCATAAAAAAATTAAATAAAATCACGTGTTTCAATTTTGATGTTTCACATCTTATTACAGACACTATACCGTTTAGGATCAAGAAAAGTTGCGGTTTTCGGGGTCGGTTTAATAGGGTGCATACCTCAAGAATTGGCCCTTTATCCTACGAATGAGCCATGTGTGAATTTCATAAATGATGCAGTGGCTTTATATAATAATAAACTTTTTTCACTCATAACCGATTTGAATAATAATCTTGCTGGGCCCGGTTTACCTATATAAACGTGACCAGCATTGCGTCTGTGGCTGGTGGTACGAGTTTTGACCCGTCCCATTAACATATATATTTAATTAAATTGACTTTATTTGACTAAATAATTAATATTTACAGATTTTAGAGTCTTGAATGCTCCGTGTTGTGTAGTGGAAAGGTCGACAGGACAGTGTGTTCGGAACCAAAGTCCTTGTAGTAACCGAAACGAGTATGTTTATTTCGACAACTTTCATACGACGGAGCTTGTGAGTGGCGGTGCGGCTGCCCGAGCGTATTCTGCCTTGTTACCGACAGATGCATCTCCAGTTGACATTAAAACTCTAGTCCAATCCCAGCAGTATATTTAACTAAGTGTTGTTATTAATTTGATGTATGTTGAATAACATGTTTCAGGATTAGTCGGCCTTTGAACCGGATACCCGAGACTTAAAATAAAAATAATGTTTATAAATTATTATATACATGTTGAGACTTATAATAACTAGATTTTATTCTTTCGTAAGAAGTGCGTTTATTTTCTACGTGTTACTCCCGTGTCAATTGCATTAGTATACAATTTTAATTTGAAATTATTTTTTTCTACTTAAGTTGTGACATATTTCTAATTTAAAATAGAAAGAGTAAAAAAAGTAAAAAGGTGGGGAAAGTTTTGTATAAAAGAAGTGATAGTTGGACGTTAATTCAAAATGTAAAACTTAAAGAGGGACGGAGGCCGGGAGTATCCCACTTCGTCATATATAGCTAGTGCATTTAAATAAAGGGATTATATTTTTTTTAGTCCATTAAGTTGCCATGATTTTGAATTTAGTCCACTAGATTACCACTTTTTGAATTTAGTCCATTAAGTTTCGATTTATTTTGATTTTGGTCCAGTTACCTGCTATAGCAGGTTTAACAAGTTATTTTTTAAAACACGTCACACACCCCATAAAATGTTATACACACCCACATCACACTAAAATTTAAAAATCATTTTATATTACTATACACATCCCAATTCTTTCCTATTTAATAAATTGTCAAAAATAATTAAATTAAAAAAAAAGTAAAAATTCAAATTAATATGAAAAATATAAATAAAATTTATAAAAAATTATCTAAATCTTCAAAAATTAAACAAAGCTAAAAAAAATTAATTGATAGGAGGGGGTGGGTGGGGTGGGTCAGTTGTTTCGGGTTGTTTTTGTATTTTATATAATACCTGAGTTTAGGGACCGAATATTCAGTCCCTAAATAGAGACCGATTTGTAACCCGGATACACATGGGTCGACCCACATGCACGGTTTGATTAGTGACCACAAGTATCGGTCTCTAATTTATAGACCGATTAGAGACCGTATTTGACCCAAATATTAAACGGGTCGTGTTCAAATTAGAGACTGTTTTATGACCGTCATGTGTGGTTTGTAAGTTGTAGACCGATTTGAGACCGTTTTTGACCCAATTAATAAACGGGTCAAAATTTAAATTAAGACCGTTTAGTGACCGAAAAAATGGTCCCTAAATATAAGACCGATTTGAGACTGTTTTAGGGCCCGAAAATAGGCCGGGCCGACTCACGTTTAGGGACCGTTTTAAGACCAAATTGTCGGTCTGTTATTTAGAGACTGACCGAAAATCGGTCCCTAATTCAGAGACTGTGTCATAAATTCGATCTCTGAATATCGCGTACCAAGCGAATAAGGACCACCATAAATCGATCCCAAACCAGTCTCTAACGTGTGTTGAGACCGCCTTTACAGTCTCAAAATCGGTTTCTAATCGATACATTTTTTGTAGTGATACGTGTCGACACAAACACAATAATTTATGCATTGACACAATAAAATATAGAGTACTTTTTATATCGACGTGACATGACATAATAACTATTTTGTTCTATGACTACATGTATAGCTATATAGCTAGTTAGAATTTCTTATTCTAATAATTAATGTTTCTTCATTCTTTTGTTGAATTTAAATACATACATATTAATTGGTATGTAGTTTAAACTAGAGTTCATCATAAAATTTTAAAAATCGCTAAAATCGATGCACCGCATTGAACCGTAACGTTACTTTAAAAAATAAATCACTCGAAACTTCATCTTACATTTATTTTAAGGAGGTTAATTGCAAATATAATTATAAATAAATTACTAATTTTAAATATTATTACAAATTAGATTTCTTGCCATTCTTGCCAGACCTCTTTGTGCTCCTAATTAGTATTGAGTTAATATTGTATTAATTACAATTGCTCGAAACTTCTCGAAACCCTATTCTCCATTTTAAAAAGATTGTCGCTAACGAAACATAATTTTTTTACAAATTTATCATTCATTATCATTAAAGATAAAGAGAAAAATTAGAAAAGATAAAGTAAATGAGGTGAAATTTGATTCAATTATCAAAAAAAGAGACGAAAAATAAATCAAAGAAGAAATTGTAGTGATCGATTACATAGGGATAATTTAAAGAGAGATATGATAAATATAGCTAAATCGACCCACTTTTTAACAAGATTTAAGGCTAAAAATTATAAATGACAATTTTTTTTTAAAAAGGGATGGAGTATGTTAATAGGCCAAATTTATAATAATTTCATTCCACATCTATTTTTTTTTTCAAACCTAAAGCATGGTTACACCTCATTTCATGGAAATTGAAGATATCGTAGTGGAGATTTTTTTTTTTAATTTAATAAAAAGGTCAACTATATTAATGATATAGGGAAAAAAAATCCAATTTTATTCCTCTGATCTAAGTTGATCAATTTTTATTTCTTTATTTAGATAAATTAACTAGGGGCTAAAGGGCAAAGTTTTCTCTAGTACAATTGGGAGTTTTAAAGTGTGTGCTGATACATGTGAGTAATAAAGTGTGAGGAGATACAAAATGCTATTGTAAAAAGACTCTTATGCCCTTCAAATAATACAAATGGGGTTGGTTTCTCTCATTGACACAAAATCTTTGGTTGTCAAATCAACCGATTTTGTGTTCAAATTAGATTTATTCAAATTTTTTTATTTATATTTTATTCTGTTTTTACTCCAATTTTTTATTTTAAAATTTTTAATCCACACAATTTTTTTTAAATTTAATTTAAAATTTTAAATCAGAATTTACTTGATTTTTTTAGTTTTTAATTTTTTATTCAGATTTTTTTTTTTTTTGCTCAGAACTTTTTTTTCAAAAAATTACGTCAATATTTTTTTATTAAAATTTTGTTATTCATTTTTTAAATTCAAAATTTTTAATATAAAAAATATTTTTAATTACATATTAACTAATTAGTAGGAGTATAATATATTTTCTCTCTCCTTAATATAAAGAAAATTTTCAAATGTAAAAAATCAGTCACATCAATCTGCAACTAGATCCCTCTCGCTCCACCCTTTCAATTCCAATTCATTTTCCACATTATCAATTCCCACTATTACCAAGTTTTTTTAATTTAGTTTTTAATTTATATTTTATTAAATTTTTTTATTCAAAATTGGTTTTAAATTTTGTTTCTCCCTCACCAGACGAATTATTTTTATTCAATTTTTTATTTATATTTTATTCAGTTTTTACTTAAAAATTTTATTCAATTTTTTTTAATTCTGATTTTATTGATTTTTTTTTTTTGAAATTTTAAGTAAAAAATATTTAGTTCAATTTTCTTTATTCAATTTTTTTATATAAAAATATTTATTTGATTTAGAAAATAATATGTATAACTCATACATAATCACTATGTCAAATTATATTGAACATCGATATATACATTGAATATAATTAAATATTGAATATCAATATAAATATATATATATATATATTTATTTGAACATCAAAATATATATGTATATATATAAATTGAATATCGACATATATATTGAACACTGATATATATTGAAGATAATACAATATTGAATATCACACAATATTGAATATCAACATCTATATTGAATATCGACATATATATTAAATATTGAATATCGACAAGATTTTCAAGTAAAAAAATGTTACTCCACTTAAGTTTTTTTTTTGTTAGACAAAAGCCATTTACTGATGATATAAAGTACAAGAAAAAAGTTACAAGCTCAATAAATAAGGGGCACCATCAACATCTATATTGAATATCGACATATATATTAAATATTGAATATCGACAAGAATTTCAAGTAAAAAAATGTTACTCCACTTAAGTTTTTTTTTTTTTTTTTGTTAGACAAAAGCCATTTATTGATGATATAAAGTACAAGAAAAAAGTTACAAGCTCAATAAATAAGGGGCACCAGTTTATAATGCCAAAGAAGAAAGATGCTGCCTCTTAACAAAAGAAAAGAATGAAAAGCATATAAGAAGAAAACAAAACAAACTGAAGTAAATAAAATGGTTTCCAGGGCTTCCAGTGAGAATCAATTATCATCAAAGATTGAAATCCATTCTTAACAGCCTAATTCCAGATTTTAGTCCAATTCCAACACCAAAAGCGAGAATACCAGGAGCGATTGCTCACATAGCTGACTTCAACAGTGCTCAAGTGAAGAATACCATTTTGCAGCATTGCCCTGAATCTCTGAGTAAGTGGAAATGGAATCTTTGCTGAAAAATAAAAGGCATAGTATGAAGTTTTGAAAGGATAAGTATATGCAAAAGCTAAAAGTTCAACATAGACATTTCATACTATGATTTAAGCAGTAAAAGTTCCACCAACTAAATCAGCAAATCATTCTAAAGTTGAAGCATGACAGATAGCTTGAGCATATCTGCTTATGTAAGTAAAGTCGTAAATTGCACAACTATATGCCAATTACAATTTTATGTATAATTCAATATGATCAAATGAGTGACTCTAACCATATAATGTGAGAACAAAATATCTATTTGATTATGTTTGTGTGCTTTAATAGATCTTTATATGATATCCAAATCATATCAACTGTCATGTTTTCTTTCACAGAAGGCTCCAAAAAGATTTTGAATTCTAAACTTCAAAGACTATACCTAGATTTTACATTCCCAGATTTCCTCATATGTGTACACTGAGATTAGGATCATCAAAGTTTGGATAAAAATGGAGTATTAATTATAACAAAGGCAGCAAAAAAATGGAATTGTTCAATTATCATTAGATTTTAGAATCAGAAAGCAACAACAACAAAATGCATCTTTAATCAGCTGCAGCCGAAATAAAATCAGAGCCAAAAATGATAGAAATAAAGAAGCACAGAAAATTAAAACATTGATTAGGTCCTGTGAACAGAAAAAACAGAGGGACCTTACGCTCTAGGTTCGGATTCAAAGGTGATGAGAGAATGACAGAAAAAGATCCGTAGAAGAGAGAAGGAAGGGCTTACCTGTAATTCACACTCCACAAATTTATCTTTTTTTCTCAATTCCCACTCCAAAAATATTTCTAGCATATATAATCAAGTTGGAAAATGCGTAGGAAGAAATAATGGAAGAAATAGGGGAAAACTTATTTTCAGAAAACCCTAGATCTACACCGCCATCACGCGAGCGGTGTAGATCGGAGAAGATGAGCACCTTGACGGGGCATTCAGGTTCTGCGTAGATCGGAGAAGACATATATATTCTCAACTCAAGTTGACATGTTGCACTATTTTCATTTTTAAAACATTTGGAGTAGCAAATACTTAAAAAGTCTTCCTTCAATCATATGGGTCACTCCATGAAGATCACTATAAGTCTATAAATATACAATAATAACACAATTGCCTTGAACATAGAGAGGAAAATGTCTGCAAATGTGCATACCTGGGCAGTCAAACACTAAATAATCATCATCCAAGTAATTATCCAGCTCTTCAGTTAGCCATTCATCCAAATTATCTTCCAGGTGTATGTGCACTAGTTAAGGGAGTACCAATGTAATATGGTATTAACAAAATTCACAATACAGATAATCTCAGTTAATCATGATGGTGAAAGACACTAACTAAATCTTGACAGCAATTGAGACAATGATAGGAAAACTAATTAATTTAATAATGCAAAGGATACTCCATGCAGTAAATAAGGCCGCCATTTGGACCTAATCCAAGTTCCTCCATAACTTCCTCCAAATTAATGAGTTCCTTGATATCTGAAAATCAATAGAACAATAGATAAAATAGAACCCAAACAATAATCAGTAATAATCAATATAGAATAACATATTGCAATCAATAGAACCCAAACAATAATCAGTAATAATCAGTGCAAAACAATAAGAAAAGAATTAGATCCAAAATTAAAAATAAACATTGATGGGGAATTATCTTTTTTTCTCAATTCCCACTCCAAAAATAAACAATAATCAGTAATAATTCCCACTCCAAAAATATTTCTAGCATATATAATCAAGTTGGAAAATACGGAGGATTAAATAATGGAAGAAATAGTGAAAAACTTATTTTCAAAAAATCCTAGATCTACGCCACCATCACGCGAGCGGCGTAGATCGGAGAAGACGAGCACCGGGCATTCAGGCTCTGCAAGGCCCCCCCCCCCTCGAAAATTAAAAAAAGGAAGCCTAGATGATAGAGAGGCAGACCTTTCGAGTTTTCAAATATTAGTTATCAGATCTAGAGCGGAACCGACGGAGATGAAGCAACGACGGCGAGAGGCACCACTCAAAACGGCCGCCATTTTTTTCGACGAGTTGCGAAAACGTTCGATGAAGGAGAGAAACTCCGGGGAGCAGCGCCCGCGCCACCTCCACCGTCTAAAAACACCGAAGCCACACCCTCCTCTTCCTCATATTTGCGGATCTTGTGTGTGTGTGTGTTTTTCCAATTTCAGATCTTCTGTGTGTGTGTGTGTTTTTCCCATCGGGAAATGTGAGAGAAAGGAGAGAAACAAATAAGGAGTATTTGAAAATGAGACAGAGAAAGAAAGAGAGAGAAGATAATGCAGATGAAACGAAAATAAAAAACTTATTAACAAATAAGGGGTATAATCGACCATTCATCTGAAATTTTGTATTACCAAGTGGAATAATTTTTTTAAAAAATGTGGATGTATCAGCACACACTTAGGGGGCAGATTTTGTACTCGGGGTTAATAATCTCAATTAACTAGACAGTTAGTTAATTAGGATGCCTTTTTTAATAAATTTAAGTTGCCCAAAGTCGTGGTCAAATTAAATCAAGTGCATAGCCTCTAATCAATACTCCCTCCCTTTTTTAATAAGTGTCGTTTTAGCTTTTTTCAACAAATTAAGATTATAAATTATGGTCTATATTACCCTTCATTAATTATACTAATTTTAATATAGAAATTTTGTTTGATAAAGAATGTGGTCAAGAATGTAGCTAGTATTAATAAATCAAATTAATTTTGGTATAAACATTTTTTGTGGAATTTAATTATGAAAAATATTTATGGTAAATGAATAAGGGTAAAATAGTCAAAATTAAAGAAAAAACTCTAGAATAACACTTATTTTAAAATTAATTAAAAAGTCAAAGTGACACTTAATAAAAAACGGAGGGAGTATTATATTAGCTCATGCAAACTATATAAGTCGTGGTTTACACACACAAATTTACATATTAAGCGTCATTCCAAAAAATGGCGACTCTTATTACAAAATTGATATTCATAATTCTTTTCATGAAAATCCAAATGTTGGTAGAGGGCCAACTACAAGTTCCTTGTTTATTTTTATTTGGAGATTCACTGCTTGATAATGGTAATAACAATGTGTTATTCACACGTGCCAAAGTTAATTATCAACCTTATGGAATTGATTTTCCTGGAGGTCCTACTGGCAGGTTCTGCAATGGCAAAAATATTGCCGACTTTCTCGGTATATCTATCGATGTTTCGTCTCAATTTTATTATTCTCATACGTTGCAGAAGTTTAAATCAATTTCTCAACCATTGCAGCTCAATTTTTAGGGTTTCAAAATCCAATCCCGCCTTTTGTGACTACAAGAGGCTCTGATATTCTTAAAGGTTTGAATTATGCATCGGGAGCAGCTGGAATTCTTGATGAGTCCGGGGCACAATTGGTAATTATTATAATTAATTATTTAATTAGTATGCTCTGGCTAGAATTTAGAAAATGTTATCGAGCTCGTCTTAGGTGAGACTAACCGTGAGACAGGTCTCCCTTGCCTGCTATAGAATTGATAATGTTTAAGTAAAAATGATAGTCACTATCTAGTTTATCTAAATAAAGAAATAAATTTAACTTGTGCATGTGATACGGTCCCACATGCACAAGTTTTTGTCAAATTCGATTAATCAAACACATATTTTTCATATTTTTTTAGGGTGATCGATTCACCATGAACGAGCAATTGCTGAATCATCAAGTGACAATCGGTCGTATCACCGGTTTACTCTCGAACCGAACAGCGACCAACGAATACCTCCGACGGTGCTTGTACGTCGTCAACATGGGCAGCAATGATTACATCAACAACTATTATCTACAAATGTCCCTCTCTCGTCTTTTATTCACACCCGCACAATTTGCAGATATACTGATTCAGAGATTCAATCAACAACTAAGGGTAATTTAGTAATTAATATCTCAATTTTAATTTTCATAAGAAAAATTGAATGAAATTACGTGTTTCAATTTTGATGTTTCACGTCTTATTACAGACATTATACCGTTTAGGATCAAGAAAAGTTGCGGTTTTTGGGGTCGGTTTAGTAGGGTGCATACCTCAAGAATTAGCCCTTTTTCCTACTAATGAGCCATGTGTCACTTTCATAAATGATGCAGTGGCTTTATTTAATAACAAACTCTTTTCACTCATAACCGATTTGAATAATAATCTTGATGGGGCCCGGTTTACCTATATAAACGTGACCAGCATTTCATCTGCTGACCCAACGGCCGCAGGTACGAGTTTTGACCCGTCCCATTAACATATATATTTGAATTGACTTACATTGTACTAAATTAATAAATATTTACAGGTTTTACGGTTCTGAACGCTCCGTGCTGTGTAGTGGAAAGGTCGACAGGACAGTGCGTTCAGAACCAAACTCCGTGCAGTAACCGTAACGAGTACATATTTTTCGACAACTTTCATCCAACGGAGCTTGTGAATGCCGGTACGGCTTCCAGAGCATATTCTGCCTTGTTACCGGCAGATGCATCTCCAGTTGACATTAAAACTCTAGCCATGCAGTAGAATTTATGAATTAATAATGTATGTTGCATAACATGTTTCAGGTTACATCCTGAACATTAAATAAATAAATAAATAAATACACTTTGGTGTTTATGAATTACTCCCTCCATTTTAAACTATATATATACTCCCTCCGTACTTAAAAATTTTTCATACTTTCCTTTTTTGTTTGTCCCTTAAAAATTTACATACCCTTAAGTGAAAACAATTATCATAGTTCTTACCCTCACAATATACACATATTTACCCTTCATGCCATTACTTTTGGGGTCCACTCAATCCAACTACGTACTTTATTTACTTTATACTCCCTCCGTCTATGAAATATAGTCTCATTTGACTTATATTTTTTGTCCATCAAATATAGTTTCACACACTTTATGGAAACTATCACACTTCAACCATCACTTAATTATTGGGTAAAATGCAATTGTGGTCCCAAGAAAATTTCTGCTCACGAAAATGGTCCCATTTTGAGCAAAAAAGGTCCCGCGAGATTTTTCCGTCAAAACCTAACGAAATTGTGAGCGTGAGGCACACACACCGTTAAGATAAAAAACGGGAAAATGCAGATTTGGTCCCAAGAGATTCGTGTTCACGAAAATGGTCCCATTTTGTACAAAAAAGGTCCCACGAGATTTTACCTTTTAAAACAAAATCTTAAAATGCTTTGTTTCAATCAAATACTCCAAAATCACCTCTAATCCTAAAAAAGCCCTAAAAAAATCTCCCCCAAATAAAATCACACGAATCCAACTTGAAAATTCACAAAATATTATTGAAGCTGAAACACTCATTAAGCATTCCCAAATCACAAACCCTCACTTAAATTTTTCAAATCGAAGCACACAAATCGCATTCATTGAAATTGCACATCAATTATTTTTTCCTCAGTTGGGGCTGGTGATGTGTGTCGATGATAACCATGGGTTCGGGGTGTGTTATTGCTTGAATTGAATTTTTCAATTTTGAGATATATTCTCAAAAATTTTAAAACCAAATCTAGCGATTTGATTTTTAAAGGATAATTATTTTGTTTGAGAGTGCTTAATATGTAAATTGAATTTTTGGAAGATTGAGTTCCGATTTTCTGTCAATGACGAGGACAAGAGCAAGGTTAATGATAGATATACGTAATTTTGATGGAATTAATTTGAATTCTTTAAAATTTATGTTATAAAAACTATTGGATATTTTTTAAAAATCTATATGATTATTAATTGGTTTGAAATTTTTTATTTTTCTTAATTTTTAAATTTGATATAAATTATTGTCTATATATTTTTTTAAATTTACACAAATTATTATTTGATTTGAAAAAAATATGCAATGTGTCATTTTTAATTTATTTTTTTTGTTTTGGGACCATTTTTGCAATATCGCTTAACGGAAACCGTTAAGTATTTAACGGTTGGGACCATTTCTGTAAAAAATGGGACCAAAATTGTTTTTGAAAATTTTTCTTGGGACCAAACTTGCATTTTACCCCTTAATTATTCAATTTGCCATCAACTTTATTCACAAACAATCACTTTATTCACAAACAATCACTTTATTCACAATGTACCCCACAATACCCTATAATGCTGTTACTTTATCTACATTTTCCTTAAATTTGTACGCCACACCAATGAAACTACATTTAGTGAATGGGGTGAGTATATAAAAGTTTACATCTTAAATCACGTGTCCAAGATTCAACGCAAACTTCTCGGGGACGGAGGGTATATATATGATTAAAGAGAAACCATGCAATTTGGGAATAATGATTTCGTGAATATTATTACTCTCTCCATCCTATATTAATTTTCATAGGTAGATGAGCACGCATATTTAAAGTGTAATAACGAGTGAAATTTTGAGGGGTAATTTTATAAAATTTTATGTATAAAGTAAAAAAATGAGTTAACTTTTGTGTATGTATGGAGAAAAGGTAATGACATTTGTATAAAATTGAGGATATTGTGAGGGTTTAGGGTTTATAAAGGATTTTTCATTTAAAGGGTGTGAAAGTTATGAAACGGGAGTGAGTATTTATTATTGATCATAGCGGTATATATATGATTGAGTTAACAATCCGACATTCTTCAACTATGCAAGGAAAATTAATATAAAATATTTGGAAATGTTGTTTGAAATTGAAATTTATTGATATAAATTGAATATAATCACGTATTTATACAAATTTAATTATGTGCATTGTGTGTGAAAATTACTGTAATTAAGTATAGTATTTTAAAATGTAGTAGTAATTAGTATACCATTAATTTTCTGCAGTTGAATTAATTTTCTCTCTAATTTTTAAAAGTCAACTTCGCTTATTATAGCTAATTAATAATTATATCGATTAAGCAAATAATGCAAAAGGCTAAATTTAATAGCATCCGTGGAAAATGTATATATTAATTAAAGAAATTGAGTCAAGTTTTGCAATTCCAAATTTAATTAATACTCTTAATTATACTATTTGTATTTATGTGAAATACTCCACTTATTAGTGTATAATGGACAATAAAAGGTCGTAGATTAAAAGGAAAAAAAAAGATAGAAGCCATAAGTTCACAATCCGAACCAGAGACCGAGATGCATCGAAAATGGTGCACCACTGAAATCACCTACCAAGTAAAACGATTAAAAAGTCCGAAAAAACTGATCAAATGAGAAATCGAGACGGGATAAGGGATCTATGGTGGGTCAAAAGTATCGTCTCATCTGTCCTTGAACATGGAGACTCGGGTCATATCATTGTCGATCCCTGCCGAAGTTCTGACAGAGTAGTCCGCGCAGACTCTAACCTCAAAATCGTCGATAGCGCTATCCGGGATATTTTGATAGAAGACTCTCCCCACGGGCACCTTGCGACGTCTGAGTTTCTCTTTGGGGCGGATCGGGGTCGCCTGAGCAGGGATGGGAGCGTCGCTGGTCGGCGACTTCAATGATGCACCGGCCTCCAAATCCTAAGTGTTGTTGACTGCCTCGGCCACAGGCTCCAGAAGAATGTCCGTGGGCTCCTCCATGCATGGATCATCGAGGCTAGAGAAGGAGTTGCTAATTGGGACCGGATCGACTCCGCTAGCCGAGGTGGGGTCCCGTGGGGACGGTCGAGGTCGGAGATCCGAAGGGGAAGGCCTCGACCTTCTTCTGTGGCGGGTCCTACCACGGTGATCGTCAAGAGAGGGAGGATGTGAGTTCGTGGGTGGCGGGGCATGTCCCTTAGAGCAACGTGCAGTCATGTGTCCAACCACCTTACAGTGGTTGCAAAACTCCGGAAGCTGTTCATAGAGCACTTCCACCGTCACAGATTGATCCTCACACTCTAGGGCCAGGCTCTCCAGTAAAGGTTGTTTCATATCCACCTCGATCAAAATTCTAGCATATTGTGCCATGGTTTTAGCCGATGTGTGAGCGTCCATCTTGATGAGCGTGCCAACCGCTAAGGCTGCAGCCGAGAGAACCGTTGGCTGCCAGAGTTCAATCGAAAAGCCGATAAGGCGCACCCAAACCTGAGCCATCGAGGTCGGGGCCTGGTTTGGATTGAAAGCGGGAGACCATTTTTGCAGCCGGATGGAGGTTGAGCCCAATTGCCAAGCCCTTCTCCTAAAGATTTTGTCACGCTCATCCAGAGAGTGGGATTTGAGAACAACAAATCATTTTTCGATTGGAACAACGGACAGGGCCCCTTGGAGGGACCAGGTCTCGGTGAGCCTCTTCGACAAATCAGCGTACGGGATCGGGGCTTTGCCACGAGGAGTGAGTATGCGACCAATCAAAGCATCTTTGTATTCATTCACACCAGCCTGTAGTGTTGCATTAACAATCTAAATCGTGACAATATCTCCCTTCTTAAACGGACGCATGTGAATCGGGAAAGCCAATGGGCTCGTGGGAGCAGGGTCAGCTGGAGGGGCGGGCGCCTCAATGAAGCTTGGTGCGGAATTGCTTTGCCCAACCAACTCAGCCACAGACGAGGTAGGAGACAACAGAGCAGGCAAAGATCCAGCGAAAGGTTCGAGAAAGGCCATAAATCCAGGAAATTGTTTCTCTAATGAAGGGAGGTGAGCACTGATGGGGACGGTCTGGTCCAGGGATTTCATAAACACAGCTAGGCCCGGGAATTGAACTATAAGCTGCTTTGCCAGATCAATATCGCTAGATGAGAAAGAGGCTAGCACCTGCCCGCGCGGGGATGGCGTCCGAACCGGAGCGGCGGGAGCCGCCGGAGAAGGGTGACGGCTGGCCGCAGCGGCAGAATAGTCGCTATCGCGGGCGGAACCACCGACCGTTGAGGAGGTGCCGTGGCTGTTCGTGGGAGGCGGCCAGGTAGCGGCCGAAGGCGACGGGCGTGCCGACCCGAGCGTGGGCCAGTCCGCGCCTGAGAGCGGTGCTGAGGGAGGAGAGTCGCCGGCGTGAGCAGCGGGGACCTCCATCCTCGAAGAACAACTAGCCGGAGTTCTAGGCGGCAGCCGCCATGAGCGGCTTATTAGTGTGAAAATTGCTTGAAATTCATGTGTTTATTTTGCATAATTTTGTGGATTTTGTTGCATTATTCACACTAAATTAACTAATTGCACTTGAAATGAGAAAGGTATGTGTTTTGCTATTTTTTTAGGTAAATTGAACTTATTTGGAAGCAAAATATGTGTCTGAGAATTCATGAAGTCAAGAAGATAACTGCACCATTGGATGCGTCTCGAAAAAATGAGTGAAATGGAAAAAAGAATCAAGTCAATCGGAGGTCGGAAGCTCAAGATATGATCGAAACAAGAAAGTGTGAAACTGAAACAGATTCCACTCGGGCAGCCGAGTCAACCCACTCGGTTGACCGAGTGAAATCTGCTTTCAGGTCAGTTCCCGGACTTCCAACTCACTCGGTTGGCCGAGTCAAACCACTCGGTAGCCCGAGTCAACTTGCTAATGCGCAAAAATTCAAGAATTTTAAATGATTTCAAGGGCATAAGTGCAAATCTCGTCTCAAGCATTCTTCCAAGCTATAAATAGCTCCCCAAATCAGATTATTGGGAGAGTTTTTACCTCATTTTCTACACACTCAAAACCTAGGCCATTTTTCTACAACATGTGATAAATAGAGGAGCAATTAGCATAGATTTGAGGAGCTTATCTCCTCAAACACACTCTTCATTTTTATGCTCTCTTAGTTTAGAATCATTTGATTATTTTATTTTCATGTAAGAATGGAAGAATTTCAAGACTCTCAAGGTGCTATTTTTCTTTTATTTAAGCTTTGTTTGGTAAATTTCATTTTCATGTTTTATTTTGTTGTTTTAGTCATGGGTGTTTTCTCAAACACCATGGGCTAAGGTTTTTATGCTTTGGGTGTTTAAAATCATGTGAATATTTAGTGTTGGAATGGTTTATGCTTTGAATATTGTTGATATTTGGATTGTTGCTTCTTTTATTGAGTTTTATTGGTGCTTTGTGTATTAGCTTCTATTAATCCGTATTTTGAGGCATGTTTAGCGTAGACGAGAGTTACATGAACATGTTTAAATTTATGGTGTGAGTTGTTGGTATACAAATGCGTTTATTATACTTTTAATTCGTCGAGAGAGAGTTAATTGTATTAGAACCTCATTAAGAGACATTAATTACTTGAATGATTATTTGGGTAGTTGGTGAGGATTAGGAAGAGGTCGTATTACCGGGTTTGGGAACACCTTAGACGTAAGGCTATAGTACCCGAAGGGAAAAAATTTTCATCCTAGCATCTTGATGCTCTTAGCAAGTCCAAATTGAAACATAGACACGGTATAAACAATCCCACTCGATTTCACTAGGTAGAGAACACCCAAAGCATTTCCCACCCTTGCACTTCTTCGAATTTTATTCGTAGTTGTTATTTGCTTTTAATTGTCATTTCCTTATTTTCTTGGTTAGTAGTTAATTTTACTTATTAGGATTGTGTTTAGTTTAATTTATTGTCTTTAGATTATTGTTTGGCTTTAGTTCAAAATTCTCTCGAAACCGTAGCTACATTAGTTATGACGACGTACAACTCTAGGGATCCATTGCACTAGTCTACCTCCCGTGGTTCGATACTACTTGGTCGAAATACTTACGTGTATACTACTACGATCCCTTATGCTTGAGGGGAAGTAGTTGGTCAACATATAGTGACAAAAATTCGTTCAAGTCAGCGGCCGAGAGAGGGAGAGGGGTGGTGGCGGAGTGGGCGGCAGGGGGAGGGGGGAGAGCTGAGGGGTTGGCTGGCAAGGAGGGGAGAAATTAAAATTTTTTTTACGGCGGCCCCTACTGTGTGAAATCGCACACAGTAGGGGTGTTGACAAACTAGGGCTTCACGCCTAGAAAATATCGGCTTAGTGTATAATGGAATAAGATGTAGAACACTAAAATTAGAGCAGATGATCACATTCGCCTTGGCGCGCAACCATAGGAGTTTGAAGAGTTGTGTGTGTTGACCTCCAATTTCTGTATCATTTTCGTATCGTGTTGTTGTGTTTTTACGTGCCAAAAATTGTTACGTGTTGATGATTAGTGTGAAAATCGTTTGATATTTATATACTTAATTTGTTCAATTTTATAGGATTTGATGCATTATATACACTAAATTGACTAATAATATAATAATAGTATAAAAAATAAAAAATGTCAGCGTAGTAAAATGTTGAATACTAAATGCACCCCACTTCCCCTCACTTTCTGCAGAAGTAACCTAAACAAAATTCTCATTTTTTTTTCAATACTTTCGACCGTCGCCGCCACCACTTCCGACATCCAATATCATCCAAAAAAAAAACTCAAAAACTTAGAATTTTTTTTATAATTTTCGACACACCAAGCTCGACTATATACATTCTCGTCGACAACAATTTGTAGACGAGAATGTATATGATCGACCCTGATGTGTCGAAAATTATAAAAAAAAAAATTGGACATTAGTTGGTCGACCATATACACTCTCGTCGACACCGCCCGCACATGTATGATTTTTTTTCTTTTTTTCGACACCAGGGTCGGTCCTATACACTCTCGTTGAAAAATTGTTGTCGACGAGAGTGTATAGGACCGACCCTGGTGTGTCGATGAAAAGAAAAAAAACATACATGTGCAGGCGGTTGCTATTTATTTTTGAGAGGTTGGGGTTGGAGGCGGGCGGTGGCAACGGGTTGGTGGTCGGCGGGCAACGGTGGCAGCATGGGGCGACAACAAAAAACGCAGAAAAGAAAAAGAAGGGAGAAAGAGAGGGAAGGAAGATAGAAGAGAGGGGAGGGGAGGCGGTGGCGGCGCAGGCGTCTTGGATTGGGGTGGGGCGGCGAGTGGGTGGGTGGGTGGGTGTGGGGGGGAGGGTGGGGCGACGACAATGGGGTGGGGAAAGGGAAGGAGAAGAGGAGGAGGAGAATTAAGGTTTTTGTGGTGGGGTGTGTTTAGTAGATAGTTTTTTTTTTTATATATATAAAAGGGTATTTAGGTCGACAATTCGTGGGGGTGCATCCATCCTGACAAATTTTAGGTAGGGTGCATCAATCGGGAGTTTGTTCTCAACGTAAATGGAGGTGTAAATAGTCGGCCCCAAATGGTCCAATTTAATTGCAATTAATTCGAGGGCCCAAATACTTAATTAGAGGCAGCCCATTACACTCTAATTCAGCCACGTGAATCCTGGGAAAGCCTTGATTATTTGTTGATGGGCTATGCGCAAGGGTACGGCTATTTGCACCTCCAGCTTTGTTAACTGCACTCTCCCGATTGATGCAATCTCTTCTATTGAGAGAATGTTAGATGCATTCTCCATAAATTGTTCAAATTAAATTACCATTTTTTCTATAAAATATTTTTACTAATTAAACAAACTCTCCTCAAAACCTTAATTTATCTCTTTCAAAATTAAAAAAATAAAATACAAACCCTAAAACTTATGGTTGTGTGCCTTGATTGATCAATTGAAGTTTAATGTTAATTAATTTAATCGAGAGAGAGTTGATTGCTAAATCGACAAAAATAAACATCAATTAAATAGAGGTCATTTAGAAGATAAGTGAAGGAATGAATCGTAGGCATTAATAACCGTGTTGAAAGTGTTTACGAGTTCACTATCCTAGAGTTTATGGTAATAATTAAGTGGATTAATTAGTACACGTACGTGTTCACCTAAATTATAAAAGGAATTGGTCTACACACTTATGTGATATCCTCTAATCTCCTAACTAATTCATAAATTCATTAGTCATGCCACATAAGGAAGACATTCGAAGCAATTGTCTCACTTGCACTTTCACATCGAGAGTTGGTTTAATTGTTTGCTTGTATTTTTTTATTGATTGTTATTTGCTTAATTTTCCATGTGGCCTCTATAATACCATGAAGACATATAGTTTTAGAACTTCACGTTGTTCTAGATCCTAAGTCCTACTTGATTGTTTAGTTGTAATACTACTATAATGAACCATGCATTTTTTTTATAAGTTATTATTGTTCTTTAAAACTTGCAAAAATACGAAAAAATCAGTTGTAAATATTTTAATTAGTTTTCAATCAAAATTCAAAAGCCTCCGTTTTGCAATAAAGATGTTTTTTTTTTAATTAAAATTATTAAGAAAATAACTTTAAATACCAGTGTGCATTATTCTCCCCATTTTTTTTTTGAAGGGGCATTATTCTCCCCATTAATTCTGTATAGGCATATAGCTGGTTAGAATTTCTTATTCTAATTTACGGGGATGTATTCAATTGAGATTCTGTTGGATTTTTTTGAACTTTTAAATGTTGAATTAATATCCATACGAATATCCCTAAATTATTCCTATATAATTGCTACAATTTTTTTAATCTTTTTTTTTTTTAATAATTAAAACAAAATAATTTCTCATTTCATTTTTCTTCATTTGTCTCTTCATCTCCAATGATAATATAGGTTAAATTTATTAAAAAATATATGTTTTTTAATTTTAAACAAAATAATAAAAGCGATAAATTTTTTAAAATTGGGGAGTATGTTAATGGGCCAAATTTATAATAATTTCACACGAATCTACCACATCTATCTTTTAATTTTTTCCAAACTAATTAAAGCATGGTTACATCTCATTTCATGGAAATTGGGAATTGAAGAAATTGGAGGATTTTTTTTTTTAAAAATTTAATAAAAATGTCAACTATATTAATGACTAGATAATCTACGCGTATTTACGTGAAAGGTTCATAAAATCAATATTCACAATATATACTTTATACTCATTAAATTCACAAAATCTAGTCTCATTTACTTTATTTGTTCGTCCATATAAATCTAGTCTCATATTACATTTTATGGTAAAGATCATTTTATCATCCCTTAATTACTCAAATTGTCATTCAACTTTATTTACAAATAATCACTTTATTTACAATGGACCATATAATGTTCTTACTTTATCTATTTTTCTTCTTAAAATATATGTCTATTTCAATGGGAACACATTTTGTAAGGAGGGCAGAGTATAATTCATATTTTAAAACAATTATAAATAGTATGAGTAATTTATATAAACTTTATTTTTCGCAATTCAAGTATAATAATATAATGACAAAGTGGGATAGCTCAAGTGGTTAGAGCACCACTACCTAGGCCTCAAGTCCTGGGTTCGAGTCATGGGAGGGGAAAAGGGGTGGGTATTTAACTTGTAATCAAAAAAAAAAAGTATAATAATATAATTAATCATTTGTTTATATATAGTATTGTTATAGTTCAACTTTCCACTTTATTATATAATTTAAACTCTATCAATTTTTATTTCTTTTAAACTCTCTACCAATTTTTATTTCTTTATTTAGATAAAAATAGATAGTTAGTTAGGATGCCTTTTTTAATAAATTTAAGTTGCCAATTAAAGTCGTGGTCAAATTAAATAAAGTGCATAGCCTCTAATTAATACTCCCTCCGTTTTTTATTAAGTGTCACTTTGTCTTTTTTAATATTTTCAAAATAAGTGTCATTCTACACTTTTTTGTTTAATTTTGACAATTTTACCCTTATACATTATACTCCCTCCCTTTTATTTATCTTGATTTAAGCTTTTTCCCTTTTGAATATAGTACTATAGCATAAATCATGATAAACCTTAATTATTGTATACATTAATATCACCTACAATATTGGCCACATTCATTACTAAACATAAATTTAATATTAAAATTAGTTATCATTAATGAAGGGTAAAATGGTCCATGATTATATATCTTAATTTGTTGAAAATTGTTAAAATGACACTTAATTAAAAGTGGAGGGAGTATTATATTAGCTCATGCAAACTATATAAGTCGTGTTTTACGTACACAAATTCAATATTAAGAAGCGTTATCCCAAAAAAATGGCAACTACTATTGCAAAATTGATATTCATAATTCTTTTCATGAAAACTCAAATGTGGGTAATAACAATGGCTTACTCGCACGTGCCAAAGTTAATTATCAAACTTATGGAATCGATTTTCCTGGAGGTCCTACATGCAGGTTCTCCAATGGTCAAAATATTGCCGACTTTCTCGGTATATCTATCCATATTTCGTAATGTGTGCGGTGAAATGTGGATTCAAAATGAGAGTTTTAGTTTATGTGTTATTTCTATATTGAAAGTGTGCAAATAATTGTGAGATGGAGGAAGTATAAGGCTTATATTGTTTACGGTCTAATGTGTTATCTATTAATTTTATCGTGTTTAATGAATTGACACGAACACGATATTACAGTGGCCTTCATTTTTTATTTTATTTTTAAATAAAGTTATTAAGAAAATAACTTTAAGTACTAGTGTGCATTTTTCTCCCCATTATTAATTCTGTATAGGCATATAGCTGGTTAGAATTTCTTATTCTAATTTAATGTTTCGTCATTCTTTTGTTGAATTAATACATCCATAAATTATTCCTGTGTAATCCTTATAATTTCTCTTTTAATTTTTTTTCATAATAATTGGAGCAAATTTATCTTATTTTCTTTTATTTTACCTTTTTTTTTTTCATCTTTAATGAAAATTGAGTGTAAATTAAAATAAAAAAAAACTACTCCCTCCGTCCCGGTATAAGTTTCCCCTTTCTTTTGGTTGTTTTGATTAAGAAATATGATTAAATAATAGATGTAGTATAAGTGATGTGATGGTGAGAGAGAAAATAATAGATGAGTGTGAGATGGAGTATGATAAAATAATAGATAAAGTGTAAGTGATGTGATTGGGAGAGAGAAAATCATATGTCAAAAATGGAAAAATATGAAATGGGAAACTTATTGTGGGACATCCATAAAAGGAAAGTGGGAAACTTATATGGGGACGGAGGGAGTATTTTTTTTTAATTCTTAACAAAATAATAAAAGCAACAATTTTTTTTTTAAATGGTGGGAGTATGTTAATATATAGGTCAAATTTATAATAATTTCATACCACATCTATCGTTTTCTTTTTCCAAACTAAAACATGGTTACACCTCATTTCATGGAAATTGGGAATTGAAGATATCATAGTGGATTTTTTTTTAATTTAATAAAAACAGTCAACTATATTAATGATGTAGGAAAAATCTATTTTATTCGTCTGATCTGGATATCAAAGTGGATCCGGTGCCATTGAATAACCCCTTCTCCAATCTCAGCGCGGATGAACCCTCAGAGAATTCTGTAGCTGCAGCAGTCAACAACAGCTCATATTCGGAGGCTCCTGCCAACGACGTTCCTACCCCTATTCGGACAACCTCGACTTGTTCAAAGAATAAACGTAGTAGCTAGTTCCAGAATGCCTAGGGAGAATCTATCCCATCACCACACCGGCACACCCCGGGCAGCGCTATCAATGAAGTCGAGGCTAGAGCCGATACGAACTACAGTATCGGCCAATCGATTGGGCTTGATAATGATTTCACCCGTGTCTCCAAATTCAAGGGCAGTTGGGGCGATGCATTTGACCCTCCATAGTCCTTCACCCGATTTCAAATTTCTAGATTGATTTTTTTTTTTGAAATTTTTAATTGTTTTTATTGCAAGGTCGTTTTTAGGGGTGTATCAATTTTCGATGGCACACTAACCTTTGGTTCAACTTGTGAACTTATAACCTTTATCTTTTCTTTCTTTTAATCCAAAACCTTTTAATCCAAAGTTTTTAATTATTTCAGTTTTTAATTATTTCTTTATTTAGATAAAATAGGTAGTTAGTTTTTTTTTTTTTTTTTTAAGATAAAATAGGTAGTTAGTTATTAGGATGCCCTTTTTGATAAACTGAAGTGGCGCAAAGTCGTGGTCAACTTAAATCAAGTGCATAGCCTCTAATAATTATATTAGCTCTTGCCAACTATATAAGTCGTGTTTTACATACACAAATTTCCATATTAAGCGTTTTCCCAAAAAAAAAAAAAATGGCGACTCTTATTACAAAATTGATATTCATAACCCTTTTCATGAAAACTCAAATGTTGGTCAAGGGCCAACAACAAGTTCCTTGTTTATTTTTATTTGGAGATTCACAATTTGATAATGGTAATAACAATGTTTTACTCACAAGTGCCAAAGTTAATTACCAACCTTATGGAATCGATTTTCCAACTGGTCCAACTGGCAGGTTCTCCAATGGCAAAATTATTCCCGATTTTATGGGTATATCTATCGATATTTCGTTTTAATTTTATAATTTTATTATTCTAGTACGTTATATTATCAAACAAAAAGTTATAATTAATTTCATGACCATCGCAGCTCAACTCTTAGGCTTTCAAAATCCCATTCCACCGTTTGTGACTACAAGAGGCTCCAACATTCTTAGAGGTTTAAATTATGCATCCGGAGCAGCTGGAATTCTTGATGGGACCGGGGCAGATACTGTAATTGATTATAATTAATTACTTCCTCCGTCCAAATTCATTATGCATCATAATCAAGTTTAATACTAATATATATTTTTTAGGGTGACCGGTTTAGCATGAATGAGCAGTTGGTTAATCATCAAGTGGCAATCGGTCGTATCACCGGTTTACTCTTGAACCGAACGGCGACCAACGAATACCTCCAGCGGTGCTTGTACGTTGTCAACATTGGTCGCGATGACTACATTAACTATTACCTACAAATATCCCCATATCGTCCTTTATTCACACCAGCACAGTTTGCAGATATTCTGATCCAGAAACTCAATCAACAATTGAAGGTAATTTAGTAATTTAAGCACCTCAATTTTAAATTTTCATACATACTAATAATGTTTTTCAGGCATTATACAGTTTAAGATCAAGAAAATTTGCGGTTTTCGGAGTCGGTTTGGTAGGTTGCATACCTCAAGAATTGGCCCTTTATCCTACTAATGAGCCATGTGTGAATTTCATAAATGATGCAGTGGCTTTATTTAATAACAAACTTTTTTCACTCATAACTGATTTGAATAATAATCTTGCTGGGGCCCGATTTACTTTTATAAACGTGACCAGCATTTCATCTGCTGACCCAACGGCTGCAGGTACGAGTTTTGACCCGTCCCATTAACATATATATTTAATTAAATTGATAAATTGACTTGATTTTACTAAAATAATTCATTAATATTTACAGGTTTTAGAGTTTTGAACGCTCCGTGTTGTGTAGTGGAAAGGTCAACAGGACAGTGTGTTCGGAACCAAAGTCCGTGTAGTAACCGAAGCGAGTACGTTTATTTCGACAACTTTCATACGACGGAGCGTGTGGATGGCGGTACGGCTGCCCGAGCGTATTCCGCCTTGTTACCGGCAGATGCATCTCCAGTTGACATTAGAACTCTAGTCCAATCCCAGCCCTAGATTTAACTAAGTGTTGTTAATTTGATGCAATTAATAACACTACTATATGAATTATATATTAATGTATGTTGAAAATAGCATGTTTATATATTAAATAAATAAATAATACACTTTTGGTGTGTTTATCTTGGATGTGCTACTCCCGTGTCAATAGCAGTCATACAGAGCGCAAAGCTCTCGCTTTAAACGGGAACTCCGTAAGTGGGTACGATGGGATTGATCTCCCAAAATTAGTCGATCTTTGGATCGGTTACCCGAGACTTAAAAAAAAGCACTAGTATACCATTTTAATTTGAAATTAATTTTTTATACTTAAGTTGTGACATATTCCTATTTTTTTCAGATTTAACATAAGTTGGTTAATAACAAGGAAAGGAGGTAATAATATTGTGAATTACTAGTATTTATTACATGTACTCTATACTCCAAATACTGCATTTTAATTTGGGCAGAAAAATAATGAAGGACGATTATATTTGGACCAAGTTTCCTATTATTTTTTAACACAGAGATTGAAAAAAGTTATTAAATAATACATTGGGCAGGTGACGTGATTAAGAGAAAAAAAAAGATATAAGGTGAAGTGTAAAAATAAAATTTTAAAAGATATTTGTTAAAAAGGGTGTGGAAAGACTTATAGGCGAACTAATGAAAAATGAAAAGTTATAGGTGGACAGAAGGAGTAATATAAAATGTGTAGTGGATAGTTGAGTTAGAGATAGAGAGCTATTGAAAAAATGAAGAGAAATAGTCGTTTAAAAAAATGAGAAATTGAAATGTTCAAATTAAGTTAAAGAGATTTTTTACAAAGAGGTCAATTCTAGTGACACCTTTACAAATAAGAACAAAAATTATAATGGTGCGGTTTTAGAGAGAAGGGAGAGCTTTTCTCTCTAGAGAGTTGCTCCTCCCTTTCTCCACCCGCCGCCAGTTTTGCCGCCAGTGCGACACAGATCCGTCGTTCGCGTTGCCGTCATCGCTTTTGTTGTTCGTTCATCTCAGATCTGTCAGTTTTTTGCTTCTCTCCAATCCTTTTTTAGTTTTCGCTAGATTGTTTTGAGTTATAGTTTTGAGTTGTAGATCTGTAGATCTGGTGGATCTGGTGTAGTTTTTTTCAGTTCTTGTTAGGGATCAACGTAGATCTTGTCCGTAACGGAGACACGGTGACCGTTCGGGTATTTCTTCGTTGATCTTATTTTACTGCTTTCATAGGTAGTTTTGGTGCTTGCTTCGTGGCTTTGTTGTGGTTGTGAGATTTTTTTGATGGATGGGCTCCTTGAGATAGACTCGAGAGCCCTGGTGCTTTGGTACTTTTGGATCGGATACTCGTGGAACTTTGTCTGTTTATTATGTTTCCTATTCTTGATATGAGAACACCTTAGTGTGGGGTTATCTCATTTAAAGATTGGAGACCTTGACACATGTTAAGGCAAAGGGAAACTCGTCTTTCCTCTTCACGTGATTGGAGTGGATGGCGATATCCGTATGGTTTGAAGATCAAGATCTTAGGCTCCTGATTTGTAACTTTGTTTGATGATCTTGTAAACCCTCCGTAAAAATAAAAGAACAAAAATTATAATAATTTCAGTTAAGATCAAAATTGAATGGAAAAACTCTAATATATTCTTATTTTTAAATATCAAGATTAATTTAATATTTAAATATTTAATTTAAAATTCATATCTTACCTAATTATTTCTCGCCCTTTCGTTTAAAATTTGCATTGATTCCAAAAAAAAAATCTATTTTCAAATCAATCATCAAGATCGCTGCAATTATTCATATCTTAATGACTTTCTTTATTCAAGATTCAATTGAATATTATAAGGTTATTTTTAATTGTTCATCAATACTTTCTATAATAAACTATTTTCTGCAAAATCGATTGACATTGAATGTTGATCTAGCAACCCTGTTTATTCATCACGTGGTTTACCACAACAATTTAGTATAATTCCATATTGGCGATATACACAGATGCAGATTGATTAACGATCCATATTCAATTTTACACGGTGGTGGTAAATTCTTGATCATTGCTTTCCATAACAAAATAGTTCTGCAAATTCGATTCATATTCCATATAGATTGACCAGTGTAGTTAATCGAGCATGCAGTTTCAATTACTGTGTTAAATCATTGATTCAAGTTTCAAAAGTATTCTATCTTCATATATTTGGCCAAACACAGAGATGCAGATTGATTGTTAGTCGTTTCTATATGTTATTTTGTTATTATTCTAGGGTTTTTTTTTTATAAATAGCATATTGTCAATCAATGGATTATTTCGGGATACTCAAGATCGAATTCGATGGGAAAACCCAAGTTGGTTCGTGTTAATCAATCTTCAACGTTTTTAGAAGTCCGCGATCTTGAATCAAGTCACTAGTATGTGGCCTACATTAATTAATAGACTGATTTTATTAATGCAGATCTAATTTGAATTAAAGTCATTTTTCTGCATAATGATATTTGCATGTGCACATAATTTACTACACACTTCTGCATTATTAATATGTTGATGAAACTTTAGTATTTTTTTTCTGCATTATAGTAAGGTGAATTGCATACGTATACATATATGTATCGTGAAATTATACTTAATGCACTGAATAATCAAATATTGTTATATTCAAAGAAGAAACACTGCCAGATTCTTTTGATCTAAATCCGATTTGCTTCTTGGATGAATCAAGGTCGTTATTTATGTTCAACATTAAACTGTTAGGAAAATTCTGCTAGTATGACATCAAGAAGAAAGAATTCAAAGAGGTAGAAGATATTGAGTCGTGGTCTGGTTGTCAATGCTCTTATAAGTATTTGCAGAGTCTTGTATGCACCTTAAGAAACTTTGATAAACCCTTCGTCTCTTCCGTTGCAAACAGGTTTACATTGAAAATAAGTTCTTCACTTTTCAAACTGCAAATGAAATTTTGATTTGATGATTTTTCTGCAGATCTTTAAATTCGAATATCAGAGCTATGAGGAAAGTTTTAAATTTTGGAAGGTGGAATAATTAGCGGCTTTTCCGAGAGAAATAGATTTGCATGTTAAATTTTAAATTCATTGACTTAATATCATATTTAAATCTCAATTTTAAATATTAAGAGTAAGATTGTACATTTAAGTAGCATTTTGTCCTTATTTATAACTAAATTTAAACCTTGCTCTTATATTTAAAAACTATAGATGAAATAACCTTATTAGAACAAAATAATTTGGGCCGTGAGTAAATGAATGGCCCAATTTGCAATCAATGGGGGTGGGGGGGTGTCTGACTATTTACGCCTCCTCCATGCATTTACATTTGATTCACCCCCTTTAATTTAATAATATAATAATTATATAAAAAATTAAATATATTCTACACTAAAATGTATCATACTAGATGCATTTAATGGTCCCTTTTTTGACTAAAATATAACTGAAAGATAAGATCACTTAATGTCAGCTGATAGAGTTTAAGTGTAGAAAATAAAATAACTCTTCTATATAGATAACTTTGTCAGCTGTTTCGTTAGGAGTCTAGAACTAACTAGTTTGCTGATTAGATCAGCTGATAGAGAAGCGTGTGCGGAATTGTAGTGTGACCTATTTTAAGGATTATACTCGTCTATACTGCTCATGGGAAATTTAAAAACTTATTTCATGCATAAACACATTTTATGATATCAGCTGACTTGGTGTCTGCTGAATATGAACTTTTTGAATATATCAAATCTTTTATGCAGTGTATCAACTGATACAAAAAAAAAAATTCTTTGTTAAACATACCCTATGTAAATATGCATGCTAAAGCAGTAAATAACACATAGATTTGTAGTGGTTCGAATCTCAATATCCTACATCCACTCTCACATCTCATTATGTGATATTAGCGTCCTTGAACACTTTAACGTCCTAAAGGAGGACGTCTTGCTACTTTATAGTACCAAAAGAAGATTTTTGATCATGATACACAACTACGCTCTGTGTATGCGGATCTACTTGTTGGGGAGGGAACAAGTACCCTTTACAATGGTTGTCTTGATGTACCTAGTGTGAGTAACTCAGCCTATCTTCTAAATGGGTGTATAGAAGGAGGACTCGAGTAGGATGAGAAATTCTCTTACAATCTGGTTTAGGCTCATGCTAGGATTGATAATTTCTCTCTAAGCTTTGGATATATATATGACAATGCTGGCTTAGATGAGTTCACTCACTGGGGGTAAAGGTATGGATGCTTGCGGGATTTCTTCTTTGAAGGTGTTCTTGAGCTCTTCTAATTTGATGAACACTTATGAATTTTGCTCAGTCTTTGCATCACCTTTTCCATACATGAGATATGATAATGAACCCATATATATATATTGTGGATTTGAAATATTACCGTTGGATGATGATAATAAAATCCCACTATTTTAGGAAAAACAATCTTTTGATTTGATACTCTGAATATTATATGTAATATTCAGTGTATCTTTGACTTTAAAGATTCTGCAGCTTTTGTGTCAAATCCGTACAGCTGTTGTCGCGTTTTTGTTGGTCCACGTCAACTGTATAGTAACTGTCTAACGGTTCTAAATCAGCTGATATTCCACAGCTGATTTTACTCTGCCATCTTTACTTAGCTGCTGTCTTTACTCAGCTAACTTTCCACAACAGATTTTACTCTGCTGTCTTTCGGGTCTTCTGATTTGGTCTTCTACAGGAGGTCTTCTACTCTGTTTATATCCACCAGATCCTAATATATTAGTATTACACGATGAATAATGAAGTTGTCTATACAATACAACTTATCCTATTACAAGTATATTTGGTTTATCAATACAAACATAAGGATATAGAATATCCCGATAGCACCCCCTTTACTGAACACACTCCTTATTGTCATTCGTTTCACCTTTTCCCTAAACCACCAATTCCGGCAGTTGCCGACAACATTTTCATTGACCACTAAACCAAAAAAAAATCAGAAATTTCAAAAAATATTTAGAAAAATCACAATTTTTTTTTATAAATTTCGACCAACCAGTGTCGACCATGTACACTCCGTCGACAACAATTTATCGACGAAAGTGTATATGGTCGACACTGATTGGTCGAAAATATTAAAAAAAAAAGTTTTGTGCATATTTTTTTTTTGCAGAAAATTAAACCCTAACAAAAAAAACTCAGCAGAATCTAGGGAGGGAGAGAGAGACTAGATGCACAAACTTGGGGTGGGGTGACCGGCATCTTGGACAAGGAGGCGACAGCGAGGTCGACCGAGAGAGGGAGGCCGCCGGACCGGGGAAGGGGAGGACAAAAATACAGAAAAAATGGGGGGAGAGGGACGGGGCCGCAACGGATGGGACCACGACCTCGAGTGGATGGGGGAGGGGGCGGCCGAAAGGGGTGGGGGTAAATTACAAAAAAATGGGGGGAGAGGGAGGGGGAGCGACGGCTGAGGGCATTGGTCGCGGCGGCAGGGGCGTGACGGAGGCCGACAACTGGTGGGGGGAAATGAGAGAATGGAGATGAAGGGGGAAATTAGATTTTGGTGTGAAAAATTAGGTTTTGGTGGGGGGTGTGGGTAGTAATAGTAACCTTATGGAGAAAATGACATTTATGATAATTAAGGGGATGTAATCTATCTTAGACCAATTGTAGGGGATGCATCAATCGGGTGTGCATCCATAGTTAATGGAGGTGTAAATAGTCAGCTCAATTGCTTAAATTGAGGCGGTCCATAAACACTCTAATTCAGCCACGTGAGTCGGGAGAAAGGAAAGCCTCGATTATTTATATACCCCTCAAACTATGTTAGATACACCCCCTACGATACATGTACTCAAAAAAAAAAAAAAAAAAAAACGGTTAGTAAACGGATTTTTCTTAAATTATCTAAATTGTCATTTTTTTCCTATAAAACTCCCCTCGTAAATACACCTCACTGAAACCTAATTTCACTTTTCCTTTATTTTCCCCCTCTTTCTTCTTCCTCATTCTTTCGTAAAAAAAAAGAAAATCCCGCCCCTCTACTTCGCCACCCTCCACCCACGTCGTCGGTCGCCCTTACCTCCATTTTCCTCATTTCTTCCCCGTTCAGAAATAGAAAAGATAGGATTTTTTTTAAATTCTGACAAATTCTTATCGACTAAACTTCTTTCGAGTACTCTTTGCTAAAATTTATCGTTTCTTATGAAAAAAAAAAACATTTTTTTCAATCAACTAGTGTACATAAAGAGGTTAGATATTGACACTAGTTTGTTGAAAAAGTGGGTAGATTTCACTGATTTATCGAAAATATGTCAATTTACTCTTTTTTCTGAAATTTTTAAGATTTATTTTGGGATTTATGAATTTTTTATGAGATTCACTTTTATGTGAAGTTGGTGGCACAGAGGTGGTGGGCGGCAGCTGCCTGAAATAAAAAATTAAGGTTTAAAGGTTAGAAGAGGCGTATCTATTAGGAGAATTTTACTAAAATACTATCATTTAAGTATTTTAAATGTATTAAATTAATAAATGAAAATGACGTGTATCTAACATTTTTAGAGGGTATATAACCCACGCTTGCTGGACTATGCTCAATAGTTGACTGAAGAAGAAACTAACAAAGTTGTGGGCTTATATTTTCATGGGCCCACTTAATTGATGGAGTGCTAAATGGTTTCAACATTTTCAAATGAAAAAAATGATTTATTTTTTATATATTTCTTTAATTTCATAACTTTATTGTAATTTGTAAGTATTGAAGAATTTAAAGATTCTAAAGTTGATATATTTCTTTAATTTCTTTTGGGTGGGTTATTGCCTTGTTTTTACGTTGTCGAACGGTCGCGTATGCTGCTTTTCTATGCCCGACGTTGATGGAGATGAAAATGACGATGGTGGAGAAGAAGAAGACGAAAGCGAGAATGAGAAGGGGGTGGGTGAGAGGGGATTAATTAATTTGAATGTGGGAGGAGTGTATCTTTACGGAGGGGTGCACTGAATAATTGACACATAAAGTGTAAAAGGGTATAATAGACAATTCGAGGGAGTGGATCTATTTTACGTCTGTGAAGGGATACGTGTATTGGGGATAGATCTAACATTCATGGAGGGGTACGTAAATAACCAACACCACAATGATTTATTTGTTGATATATTTCTTTAATTTTAATATTTGTTGATTAATTTTTTTTTTTAAAGTATAAAATTAAAATTATTAAGAAAATAACTTGAAGTACCAGTGTGCATTATTCTCCCATTAATTAATTCTGTATAGGCATATAGATGGTTAGAATTTCTTATTCTAATTTAGTGTTTCCTCATTCTTTAATTTGTTGAATTGATTTATATCGATACATATTAATTGGTATGTCTTTTAAACATACATGGTGCATGAAAACTATTTTAAAATACATAATAAAATAAAGAATCTCAAATCATATTTATTCGAGGAAAATGACTAAATATTGTTTCAATTTAAATTTCTTCAAATTACTATTGAGTTAATATTGCATTAATTACAATGGCTCGAAACTTCTCTAAACCCTTGTATTTTAATAGGCCAAATTTATAATTTCATACCACATCTATTTTTTCCTGTTAAAAAAAGATTGTCGATCGTTTTTATTTTATAGAATTAAACGATATAATATTTTTACAAATTTACATTTCATTATTGTTAAAGATGAAAATAGAAAAAGGAAAATAAAAGGAAATGAAAAAAAAATAAAATCAAATGAGTAATAACCTGTTTCAATTATTAAAAAAATAATAATAATATAGATCTTACATAGGGATAATTTAGAGAAAAGTATAATAAAAATAGCTCAAATTTGAAATTTTGTAAGATACTCTTTAAAATTTAAGATCAAAAGTAATAATAATAAAAAAAAAGGGAATATTTTTTTAATTTAATAAAAAGGTCAACTATAATAATGAGGTAGTTGAAAATTCCAATTTTATTCGTCTGATCTAAGTTGATTAGTTTTTATTTCTTTATTTAGATTACCTACATACACAAGGGTATGCCCAAAAGGGGACTTGGACCCAACCCTACCCTGCCCTATTAATTTATTACTAGTATATATTATATTAAAATTTAATTTTTTAATATTTTTAAAAAAAATTAAAGTAAATTATAATGATAGATTAATTTAACACATTACTAAATTTATCGTAAAATTTGTTTTAAAAGTTTTATTGCACTTTTGAGACTTATGTATCAAAATAATTATTTTATACATATTTTAATTGTAAAAATAATCTCAAAATAATTATATTTATATGTTTGAGATTACTATTAATATAATAAGAGTCACTTTTGTACTCCCTCCACTTTTAAATAAGTGTCATTTTAACAATTTTCAACATATTAAGATATATAATTATGGACAATTTTACCCTTCATTAATGATAACTAATTTTAATATTAAATTTATGTTTAGTAATGAATGTGGTCAATATTGTACATGATATTCATGTATACAATAATTAAGGTTTATGCATGATTTATGTTATAGTATTATATTCAGAAGGGAAAAAACTTAAATCAAGGTAAATAAAATGGAGGGAGCACAATGTACAAGGGTAAAATTGTCAAACTTGAAGAAAAAAGTGTAGAATGACACTTATTTAAAAAAATATTGAAAAAGACAAAGTGACATTTAATAAAAAACTGAGGGAGTATTATTTTAGTGTTTTTAAAACAAGTTTACAAATAACTTATATAGTACTCCTAGTATTATATATATAAACAAAAACTTAATCCTTTTAAAAAAAGGGGGCTAATAGAAGAAAATATAACAAATAGTTTAATAAATTGAACACATATTGATGTATTTGAAATTTTTTCTAATTAATATTAATGTATTTTGATGAAAACATAATATACATAAATATTATACTTATCCCGTCATCGAAAGCTATGTCTCTTTGACTGGGGCACGGGTATTCCTTTCGTGCTCCAAAAATATTCTCACTTTTTTTATTTGTTTATCCACTAAAAGTATGTTAATTTCTTTTTATAAAAATAAGCACTTTATTTTTACGTCACAATACTTTTATTTTATCTATTTTTTTTAAATACGTGCATAAATATATGAGTATACTTTTGATGGATGAAGAGAGACGGAGAGTATATGTTAAGTGTTTAGAATTTTTTTTTTTGCCCCCTAATCTCTGGGTCCGCCTAGTTAGGATGCCTTTTTTAATAAATTGAAGTGTCGCAAAGTCGTGGTCAACTTAAATCAAGTGAATATCCTCTAAAATATTATATTAGCTCTTGCCAACTATATAAGTCGTGTTTTACATACACAAATTTCCATATTAAGCGTTATCCCAAAAAATGGCGACTACTATTACAAAATTGATATTCATAACTCTTTTCATGAAAATCCAGATGTTGGTAGAGGGCCAACAGCAAGTTCCTTGTTTATTTTTATTTGGAGATTCACAATTTGATAATGGTAATAACAATGTGTTACTCACACGTGCTAAAGTCAATTATCAACCTTATGGAATCGATTTTCCAACTGGTCCCACTGGCAGGTTCACCAATGGCCCAAATATTGCCGACTTTCTCGGTATATCTATCGATATTTCATTTCAATTTTATAGTTTTATTATCCTTACATTATATTATCAAACAATTAGTTTTGATTAATTTCATGACCATTGCAGCTCAGCTTTTAGGCTTTCAAAATTCCATCCCACCGTTCGTGGTTACAAGAGGCTCTGACATTCTTAGAGGTTTAAATTATGCATCCGGAGCCGCTGGAATTCTTGATGAGTCCGGGGCAAATTATGTAATCTATTATAATTAATTACTCCCTCCGTTCAAATTCATTAATATGTATGATCAGAATCAAGTTTAATACTAATATTTTTTTAGGGTGACCGGTTCACCATGAATGAGCAATTGCGAAATCATCAAGCGACAATCGGTCGTATCGCCGGTTTACTCACGAACCGAACGGCAGCCGACGAATACCTCCGACAGTGCTTGTACGTCGTCAACATGGGCAGCAATGATTACATCAACAACTATTATCTACAAATGTCCCTATCTCGTTCTTTATTCACACCAGCACAATTTGCAGATATCCTAATTCAGAGATTCAATCAACAACTGAGGGTAATTTAGTAATTAGCATCTCAATTTTAATTTTCATAAGAAAAATTGAATGACACCGATCATTTGTTTCAATTTTAATGTTTCATATCTTATTACAGACATTATACAGTTTAGGATCAAGAAAAGTTGCGGTTTTCGGGGCGGGTTTAATAGGGTGCATACCTCAAGAATTGGCCCTTTATCCTACTAATGAGCCATGTGTCACTTTCATAAATGATGCCGTGGCTTTATTTAATAACAAACTCTTTTCACTCATAACCGATTTGAATAATAATCTTGTTGGTGCCCGGTTTACCTTTATAAACGTGACCAGCATTTCATCTGCTGACCCAACGGCTGCAGGTACGAGTTTTAACCCGTCCCATTAAAATATATATGTGAATTGACTTGCATTGTACTAAATTAATAAATAATTACAGGTTTTACGGTTCTGAACGCTCCGTGCTGTGTAGTGGAAAGGTCAACAGGACAGTGCGTTCGGAACCAAACTCCGTGCAGTAACCGAAACGAGTACATATTTTTCGACAACTTTCATCCGACGGAGCTTGCGAATGCCGGTACGGCTTCCAGAGCATACTCTGCCTTGTTACCGACAGATGCATCTCCAGTTGACATTAAAACTCTAGCCCAATCCCAGCAGTAGATTTAATTAACTAAGTGTTGTTATTAATTTGATGAAATTAATAACTTAATGTATGTTGAATAACATGTTTCAGGTTCCTAATCCTGAACATTAAATAAATAAATACATTACAATTATCTACTCTGAGATTAAAACGAACTTGTGTTGTTGTAATTTTCCATCATTAAAGCCCTCGATAAGATGATCATAGACAAGTGTCTCACTCTAATTTAAAATCAATTTATTTACACTAATTTCCCGAAGAAGTATAGTGCTCCTTATGTCTCTAAAAAAAACTTTCATACTTTTTTTTTAAATGTCCTTTAATTAATAACCGTTTTAAGGGAATTTGCACCATAAAATTGCACACATTTAAAAAAAAATGTAAGATATGTTGCATATGTGTATACTTTGGAGGTAAAAGTTAGGAAAATGTTTATTTTTAAAAGGGTTGGTCTGCTATGGACTCGAGTGCATGTTATGCACCCTAGTCCATGTTGCACTTTTCAATTTTAATGACTTACACTTTTTGGTAAATGGTGTTGCACTTTTAAATTATTAAGCTGTATAATAATATTTTTAGTAATAATTGAAAAATGCAACACCATTTACCAAAAAGTGTAAGTTAGTAAAACTAAAAAGTGCAACATGAATTATGGTGCATAACATGCACTCGAGTGCATACTAGACTTTACATTTTTAAAAAAATGTGCAAATCAATACGGAGTATATAAAATTCAAATATAACAAGTGTATAAAATTTATGTGAAACGAAAGGAGTAATAACGAAAATGGAGCAATCAGTGTCACCAATTTTCCCTAATATATAAATGAAGGGACTACCCAGCGATTATATTTTGACCATTGGTGAACCTTCTGGTTGGTAGGACCCGCCGTAAGGGCAATAATTGAAGATAATTATTTTGCCATTGTCCCCAAAAAATGAAGATGGATCTTGGTTCTGATGTAGCACAATGTAATTTTTTTTAAAATAGAACATTAAAGGAATTTGGATTGATTTTTGAAGTTTTTGACGGAATTTGATTCAAGCGATAGAGTACATTTTTTCAATTGTTTGAGAGGTTAAAATTGTGTGGCCTTTTTGGTCAAATTCTATCGTTTGAGGGGTTAAAATTGTGTTTTTGTGTGTTATTTTTGCAATTTCAATTTATTTGGAGACCTTTCAGTAATTTCTTGTTTTTGTTGAATTATTATGTGTATTTAACCTTTTTTCAAATGTTGTGGACGGAAATTTTGAAGATTGAATAATAATTACATAATTGTTCTTCGTTTTATCGAAATTCGGGTATTTCCAATAAGGTTAGATTGAATATTAGGACGAGCCATGGTGCAAATAATTTTGGATCCGTCTAATCTAAAAGTCCGAACTTGCATGTAGAAATGTGAGGAATTAATTCTTGTATATTAATTCATAATACTTACCATCTGCTACCCTTTTGGGGCCGGGGGAGGCTCATCGAGTAGACAATTTAAATGGGTGGAGTTGCTTCCAGCAGTCAGGTCATTGTATATTAATTCCTAATACTTATCACATGTTACCCTTTTGGGGAGGAGGCCCATCGAGTGGACAATTTAAATGGATGGAATTGCTTCCAACAGGAATCGAACCCAGGTCATTGTATATTAATTTCTAATACTTATCACCTGTTACCCTTTTAGGGAGGAGGCCCATCGAGTGAACAATTTAAATGGGTGGAGTTGCTTCTAGCAGGAATCGATCAGCGTTTTGCTTGGAGACTTTGATAGCTAGCATGAAAGAATTTCGTCTCATCTAAAAGTTCGAACTTATAGAAAGGATGTATATTAATTTCTAATAGCTTTGCTCTAACTTCAATTAAGACTCCCGTTAATAGACGGTGCAATTAATCTTTCAAATTAGTCGATTTTTAATCCAGAAACTTCAAAATTAAAAGGACGAGCCATGAGGGAGCAGGGGAAGGTACAGTTGAAAAACAACATTGGCTTCACGTGCTTGTACTTCATTTCTAATAATAAATGGCTTTGTAAGATTGAAAACGACGCAGCTTTGAGATTATTAATGGAGTTACCTACGTGAGAACAAGGGGTACCCGAATTTAAATATTACTCCCTTCATTCCGTCATAAGTTTTTTATTTGAAATTAAAAAAAAAATATAATATGTATAGTGAATAATTGAATTAGAAAGAGAGTGACGAAAAAATGTGAATAGTGCTTTTTGGGTCAAATGGAGATCGAGTAAGCCGTTTCAATATAGTTTGAATGATTGGGTTTCTAAAAGTTAGAACCACTTGTTGAACACTTTCGTTTTTCGTGTAACGTTGCATTGGGTACGAATTATTGTTAAAAAAAATAAAAATTGAAAGAGATAGTGAATTTTGTCAAATAACAAAATTTATTACACAAGCGAGAATACGAAAGGGACATCAAACATAAGGGATACAGATAATGAAGCTTGATGATCACTACATAACATCAATACTAGGATTATGAGGTGCATCAAAGAGGGGAGTCATATGAGTGTAGGAAATATTTGCCGAGATTCTACTTGCAGCTTCCGTCGGATGGAACGCATCCCAAAAATAGTACTCGTCTCTGTTGCTACACGTTTCGCCTCCTTCGACGCAGTGCCCGTATCTCTCTTCAGACGTCGCACAACACGCTTCATCCAGAACCTTCATATTATCTGAAATATTCAAAGGTACATAATTAGTTATAAATTAGAAGTATTTTTCAAGGTAAAGTCTAGTATGCACTCGAGTGCATGTTGTGCACCCTAGTCTAAAGAAAAGTGTAAGTTATTAAACTGAAAAGTACAACACAATATTACTAAAAAGTGTAAGTCACTATGACTAAAAATATTATTATATAGTTTAATAATTGAAAAGTGCAACACCATTTACCAAAAAGTGTAAAAGTGCAACATGGACTAGGGTGCACAACATGCACTCGAGTCCATAGCAGACCAACCCATTTTTCAAAAGTTAATTAAAAAAGATATATTCGAAAAAAAAAATGTGCAAAAAAGGATAAATTTGGAACTTTTTTTAAAAAAATTAAAGTAAAGTTAAAGTGGAACGGAGGGACTATATGTATACCATATATCGATTGATCATCAGAGTAGTCTGAGACGAACACAAATTTGGCATGAGGGAGACGAAAATTAAGAAATACGAGAAGAATCTTAAGTTGGTCGTTGAATATCCGAACAATGTCGTTAGAAGGCTCGTAGCACACCGAGCCCTTGGTGGCACCGTAGGTGCCCACTTGTGCCGGAGTACACCCTAGTTTACCCACGCCAAACACTGCAACTTTTCGTGCCCCATAATCGTACAATGTCTGCAATATTTAATTAAATAGATTAATACTCGTGTTTAATTAGTGAAGAAATTAAAAATTAATCTCACTTGAAGGTGCTTTGTGTATTCAACAATGAGACGAGCAGCAAATAGGTGAGGGGTATATTTGGTAGTTGAGGCGTAGTATTGTGGGAGATAATTGGCGAGATAGTCATTGTTTCCAAATCCAATGTAATATAAGCACTTATTTAGATGTTGTTTTGCTTCTCCACTTCCTAGTAATTTCTCTGTATTTGAAATCGTGGTCTTGTGATACGCTAGTTGCTCCCTCAAAGTGACGATATCGCCCTTGCAATTAAACAAAAACGCAAAAAAATTAATTATGAATTAATGACGGCCGCTTAAATAAATAAATAAATAAATAAATAAAGAGTCACACTTCTTTGGGGAGGATATAAATCAATTCAGTCCCACAACTTTCTACTTTTTTAAAATGGTCTAAAAAAAGTTAAATGTACTAATTTAGTCCAATTTTTTTACAATTTGTTCAATTTTGGTACAAAAAAGTTAAATGAAATTGTGAAAAATTAGGACTAAATTGGTACATTTAACTTTTTTTTTGGACCAAAATAGAATAAATTGCAAAAAAATTGGACTAAATTGGTACATTTAACTTTTTTGGGACCAAACAAATTGTAGAAAAAAAGGGACTAAACTGATTAATTTAACTTTTTTTTGGACCATTTTAGAAAATGTTAAAAGTTATGGAACTAAATTGACTTATATCCCCTTATTTGTGCAATTGAATCAATGTATGCAGTATGCACCCAATTGCAGACATAAATAATTATGAAATGCGAGACGGAATAGAATATTTACGAAGTAGGCTTCGGTTTCATCAAGAATTCCACCTCCACCGGAGGCATAGTTGAGTCCTTCGAGTATATCCTCATTTGTTGAGCTCGATAAGGCTGTAATCGCCTTCTCAAACCCCAACAATTCAGCTGTAATCAATTAAATTGCCCAATTATATTATACACCACTTTTGTTATCTCGCTTCGTTGAACGTATATAGTGCATTTGACGATTTCACCAAGAAAATAAAAAAACATTAATAATAAATAAAGTACGTCCTCCCACATGTAAAGTTTATTACGGGACAGAGGAAGTACAAGAAGAGTCTGACATTATTTTATCATTCTACTTTATTACTCACAATATTTTATTATTTACTTTATTACTTAAAAGACTTTTATACCCTCTACTTTATTCCTTTAATACTAATAAACAACTCTCACATTAAACTATGCGTAAACAGTAAATGCACAATCTAAATTGGGACTGGAGAGTATATATATACCTAGGAAATCGGCAAGATTTCGGCCGTTGGAGAAGCGTCCGGTAGGACCTGCCGGAAAATCGATTCCGTAAGGCAAATAGTTGGATTTGGCGTAGGTTTGGAGATTGTTGTTGTTGCCATTGTCGACCATAGAATCTCCAAAGATGAAGAAACATGGGAATTGGGGTTCAGCAAGAAGCAGAGTTGGGGAAATTAGAAGCTGTAGGAAAAGGATATAATTGTAATTTGAAAGAGCCATTTTGGAGTTGAAGAGTGAGATGAATGATTGAGGAGTGGCTGAATAAATAGTGTAACAAAGATGATTCATAAATGGCTGGGCCATGTAAATGCTTGCCAACCACCATAGATTTCACGTGTTTCTATTATCCCTGTCGGAATAAAAAATAACCCTACTAAGATAGTAATTCAAAAAGTAATCAACGAGACAAACATCACACAAAGAATTTAAGTGGTTTGATCAATGTGATCTACAATCACTGAACCAAACGAGTACTTCTTTGATGGATAAAGAATGTTTACACACTCATTCACTCGAAATAGAATATTTCCTCACTTTACTCGTGAACTCACACAACTCAAAGATTACAATCGTACTTGAATCCTCTCGTCAACCTTTACAATGAACAAATACAAGAGTATATAAAGGCTAAGGTAGCTGTTGTGGTTTAGGAACCGTTGAGTAGTTAGCAACCGTTTGTAACAACCCATTTGCTCTGTTATTGCCCAACTGAAATGGTAGTTATGCCCTTAAGTAGTTGAAACTGTAATACAGTTAGTTAAACTAACTAACTTCCATATTAGAAGACTTGCCCAAAAAGATCAGATGACTTCTACTCATATGATACCCAACTCTTCTGATGTTAATTACTCTGCTAATATGACCAACTGTGCGGAACTCTGCTGATGTTAATTACTCTGGTAATATGACCAACTGTGCTGAACTCTAAACAACTCCTCCTCAGTTGATTTGAACACTCAACTCATCTGATTTGGCTTAAGTCATCTTATCTGATCCTATTAGCTGATTATGAGTAGCCTCCACCACTTGCTCCTCCGCCACAAGATCAACAGCCTTCTCCTCAGAGGACTTAATGCAATCCAATAAGTGTAAGACATAAACCAAACTTTTCTTCTGTTAATGTCTTAGTGAACGCATCATTTTCATCTGACGGAACCAAATGCCGGTACGGCTTCCAGAGCATACTCTGCCTTGTTACCGACAGATGCATCTCCAGTTGATATTAAAACTCTAGCCCAATCCCAGCAGTATATTTAACTAAGTGTCGTTATTAATTTGATGAAATTAATAACTTAATTACACTACTAGCTGCTTGGTTATGAACCTTATTAATGTATGTTGAATAACTTGTTTCAGGTTCCTGATCCTGAACATTAAATAAATAAATGCATTACAATCATCTACTCTGAGAGTAAAACGATTTTGTGTCGTTTTAATTTTCCAAAAATTACATTAAAGCCCTTGATAAAATGATCATATAGACAAGTGTCTCGCACTCTCATTTAAAATCAATTAATTATACTAATTTCCCGAAGAAGTATATATAGTACCCCTTCTATTCCCAAAAACTTTCACACTTTCTTTAAAATAACGTCCTATAATAACTTTCCTGAAGTGAGAACTATGATAATAAAAAAAAAGTAGCAAAAATGAAAAGAGGTGGTTAATAACAAGGGAGGGAGGTAACAATATTGTGAATTAATGTACAACTCCCTTCGTTCCAGAATTACTTTCATATATAGATAGACACGCATATTAAAAAAAATGTAATAATGAGTGAAGTTTTGAGAGGTAATTTTATAAAACTTTATGTATAAAGTAAATAAATAAGTTGACTTTTGTGTATATGTGGAGAAAAAGTAATGACGTCATTTGTGTAAAATTGAAGATATTGTAAAGGTGAAGTTTATAAAGGGTTTTCCATTTTAAGGTGTAAAAGTTATAGTGAAACGTTTTAAAAAGAAAAGTGTGAAAGTAATTGCACGACAGAGGAAGTACTATTTATTTCTCCCTCCAATCTAAGAGAATTTGCACCATAAAATTGCACACATTTACAAAAAAAGTGTAAGATATGCAGCATATGCGTATATTTTGGAGGTAAAATTATGAAAATATTTCTTTTTAAAAAATATGCAAATTAATATATGGAACGGTTAAATATAACAAGTGTATAAAATTTATGTGAAACGAAAGGAGTACGAAAATGGAGCTATCTGCAGTGTCACCAATTTTCCGGCATAATAAATGAAGGGCCTATCCAGCGATTATATTTGGATTTTGGACCATTGGTGAACCTTCTAGTAGGTAGGACCCGCTGTAAGGACAATAATTGAAAATACACTCTCTATCCCGAAATAACTTGCATAGTTTGACTGACACGTTGTTTAAAAAAAGTGAATTTAGTGGTTGATAATGTAAGATAAAGGAGGGGTATTTTAGATAATTTGATGATGTTTAAAGTGGATTTGATGATGTGTATAGTGAAATGTATGGAAAAAATTAGTGGCAAATTTGAAAATAAAATGATGTTGTGAGGTTATTATAATTTTGTGAGATATTTCCATATTAAGAGTGTGTAAGTAATTTTGGGACGTCCGAATAAGAAAAGTGTGCAAGTAATCACGGGACGGAGGGAGTAATTATTGTTGTCATTGTCCCCAAAAATGAAGAAGATGGAACTTGGTTTTGATGTAGCACGAGTAGTACTATAATTTTTTAGAAATGACAATATTCAAAGAATTTGGATTGATTTTTGGAGTTTTTGACGGAATTCAATTTAAGCGCGATTGAGTACACTTTTTCAATCGTTTGAGAGTTTAAAATTGTGTGGTCTTTTTTGGTTAAATTCTATAGTTTGAGTGGTTAAAATTATGTTATTTTTACATTTTTGATTTATTTGGAGACCTTTTAGTAATTTCTTACTTTTGTCGAATTAGGGTTCGTATGTAACCTTTTTCCAAACATTGTGGACGGAAATTTTGAAGATTGAATAATAATTACAGGATTGTTCTTCGTTTTATCGAAATTCGAGTATTCCAACAAGCTTAGATTAAATATTAGGAACGAGCCATGGTGCAAATAATTTTGGAGGGACCACTTCGTACATAACTTTGTTCTAACTTCAATTGAGACTTCCGTTAGACGGTGTGATTGATCTTCCGAATTAGTCGATTTTTAGTTCAATAATGAGACTTCAAATTTAAAAGAAGGAGCCATGAGGGAGCAGGGGAAGGTACAGTTGAAAAAAAGTATTGGCTTCACGTGCTTGTACTTTTCTAATAATAAATGGCTTTGCAAGATTGAAAAGACGCAACTTTATGATGAATCAATTATACAGTGTTTTATAGGATAAAATGCAAGTTTGGTCCCACGAAAAATTTTTAAAAACGATTTTGATCCCACGTTCTTTTTTGGTCCCATTTTTTATAAAATGGGTCCCAACCGTTAAATACTTAACGGTTTCCGTTAAGTGATATTGCAAAAATGGTCCCAAAATAAAAAAAAATGAGAAAAAATTACACATGGCAGATTTTTACAAAATGGACCATTTTCGTGAGCACGAATCTCTTGGGACCAAATTTGTATTTTCCTGATCTCTTGGGACCAAATCTGCATTTTCCCGTTTTTGAACTTAACGACTTGTGTGCCTCACGCTCACAATTCCGTTAATTTTTTACGGAAAAATCTCGCGGAACCTTTTTTGCTCAAAATGGGACCATTTTCGTGAGCATTAATTCTCTTGGGACCATATTTGCATTTTACCCATGTTTTATATATTACTTCTTCCATCCCTTTTTCTTTTCTTTTTACAGTAATTAAGGAATATATATTCCCTAATAATTTTCATATTTTTTCTTCGATGACTTTTATATCTTTAAAATGAAAAATATTTTATAAATTTTATCTTTACAATATCTACAATTTTACATAAAATATTACTCTCTCTATTTTTAATTAAGTGTCATTTTAATATTTTTTAATAAATTAATATACTATCTCTATCCCGGGGAAAGCTCCCCATGAACTCCGGGTACGGAAGTTAAGAAATACTAATATAATAAGTAGATGTATTAGAAGTGATGTGATTGAGAAAAAGAATAATATAATGAAATGTGAGAGGGAATAGTTACCAAAAAAAAAATGAATAGCTTTTATTGGGACGGACGAAAAAGAAAAGTTTGATATCTTTCACTTGGACGGAGGGAGTATTAAATTATGGATCATTTTACCCTTCATTAATGATAAATAATTTTAATATTAGATTTTTGTTTAGTAATGAATGTGGCCAATAATGTAGGTGGTATTCATATATATACAATAATTATGATTTTTTCATGATTTATGTTATACTATATTCATAAGGGTAAAATTATCAAAATTAAAGAAGAAATTTTAGAATAACACTTATTTTAAAAATATTTTAAAAGACAGAGGGATATTTAATAAAAAATGGAGGGAGTATTACTTTTGGACCCACACATAAACACAAGTCAACTCATTTTTTTTACATTATAAATAAATGTTTACAAAATCTACCAATGAAAATTATTACGGGACAAAATGAGTAATATAAAATATGTAGTGAGTAGTTGAGTTAAAGAGAGGTAAAAAGAAAAAAATGCATGGAGAGTTAGAAAAGAGAAAAAAAAATGTGGAATGAGATAGAAATGAAAAAATATAGAAAAAGATAGTGAATTTTGTCATTTAATAAAATGAAAAGATGAAACGTCCAAAATAGATAAATATGAAGCTTATGACGAAACGAATAAAGTATATTTTTTTAAAAAAAAATTGTGAAACAAATCCGGAGATAAATATAATTTAGGTATATTTTAATTAAAATTGAATGACTAAAACTAATTACAGAGATTAAACCTATTTATAGCTTTCAACCGTAAAATAGAATCACTTTTGAAATGTTTATAAATACAACTAAGTGATTAAATTAATTAGTTAAAATTAAAGTAGTTTTGGTGAAGCACATTTTTCCTTACTTCTCACCGCTTCTAAGTGCTTCTCATTAATAAGGGTGTTTTTGGTTCGTAAAATTATAAAAAAAGTGGGTTATTTTGCAAACACCACGACATATGAAAATTTAATTAGAAGTGCTTAATTTTAAAACACTGTCAACTTTCAATTTTATTATTAAAAATTAATTTTAATCACTTTGAATTAAATACACCACGTACTATATATTGTTTGCAAACAATATATTAGTCGACTAAGAATTTGCATGCATTTTAAATTAATTCACAACCACTGATGTAAATTGAACACTTCATGACGTATTTTAAAAGAGTGAAAATGGAAGGAACATCAAACAGATAATGAAGCTTGATCACTACATATCATCAATAGATTCAATACTATGAGGTGCATCAAAGAGGGGAGTCATATGAGTGTAGGAAATATTTGCAGAGATTCTACTTGCAGCTTCCGTCGGATGGAATGCATCCCAAAAATAGTACTCGTCTCTGTTGCGACACGTTTTACCTCCTTCGATGCAGTGCTCGTATCTCACATCTAACGTCGCACAACACACTTCATCCAGAACCTTCATATTAGCTTAAATTAAAGATACGTAATTAGTTATAAATTATGAGTATTTTCAAAAGTTAATAAAAAGTAAAATTGAGAAGAAAAAAAATGTGTAAAAAAGACAAATTTGAAAAAAAATAAAAAATTACTCTCCCTAGCCTTAAAGGTTCGTTGTTCCCTTGGTGGCACCGTAGGTGGCCACCTGCGCAGGAATACACCCTAGTTTACCCACGCCGAACGAAAAAATATTAATTTTAGTCTTGTAATTTAGGCTGAGTCCAATTTTAGTTATGTAACTTTGTATTTTTTTAATTTTAGTCCTGACTATCAATTTTAGTCATTTAACTCTGTACTTTCTCAATTATAGTCCTAATGGTATCAATTTTAGTCCAATGGCTTTGTATTTTTTCAATTTTAGCCCTGACAGTATCCATTTTGGGAGATTTTTTTTTATTTACGACCCGTAACTTTTACCTTTTTTAAAAAGTCCCAAAAAAGAGAAAAAATAATTTACATCCCATAATTTTGTAAATTTATTAATTCATATGTTGGAGACACCAAAACGGTATCGTTTCACTCACATTATTTTTCACGTGCGCATAAAAATTATGGATAACTGACATAAATTGTAACGTGACCAAACTTGACTTGTATAGCGTGAAAAAACAATTGTCATGTGGATAAAAAAATTTACATGCAAGTCATTATTTACAATTTTCAAAATAAAGAAAAATAACGTAAATTAATCAATTTACAAAATTATGTGACATATCCTTTTTTTGGACCTTTTTAAAAAAAGGTTAAAGTTACTGGACATAAAAAAATAATCTCATTGTTGGATGTAAGAAGACGAAATCGTGGTCTTGTGGTACGCAAGTTGCTCACTCAGAGTGATGATATCGCCCTTGCAAACAAACAAGCAAAAAAATTCATTTTGAACTAATGATGGTCGCTTAAATAAATAAAGAGTCACACTTGCTCGTACAATTGAATCAATGTAGCGGGTCAAAATTTTAATTGATCAATTGTGAATATATCAAAATCACTTAATTTAGTGATACGCATCCAATTGCAGACATAAATAACTGAAATGTGAGATGGAACAGAAATAGGGAAAATTTTAAAATACATCATATAACTTATGTCGATTCTATTTTAAATCCTTTATGTTTTCACTTTTTCAAAATACGTCCTAAGATGTCCAAGTTACACTATTTTTGTCCAATTTACATCCTTTTATTTCCAATTTACATCCATTTTGTAAAAAAATTAAAAATTTCACCCGAAAATGACATGCGCGGCTCTCACTTGTGTTTAAAACTGGGGCTTCCGGCAGATTCGATGACTAGGGGCCACGTTTAATTAAAAATATGGCGACGTGTGCAAGCTATTGGAGGGAAAACTTGATGAAAAACACGTAATTATTGTTGTAAAATGCCTTAAAACTTCTTTGCGATTCTTCCATTTGGTGTCTCATCCGCGTTTTCTCCAATTTTCACGATTTGGATTTGAGTTTTAAAGTTTTGGTGTTTTTGTTTATAATTAAGTTTGTGTTTATAAGTTCTTGTTTATTTCATTCTTTTAATTATGTGATTAATTTTTCGTTCTTTTAATTCAATGTTTATTGTTACCCCATTCTGGAACTATAATTACAAGGTTTGTCATCAAAAGATTGTTGCACCAATAATCGAATCTGTCGGAAGCCCTAATTTTAAACACACGTGCGAACCATGCATGTCAATTTCCGGCGAATTTTTTAATTTTTCGATAAAAAGAATGTAAATTGGACAAAAAAGAAAGTACGAGAAGAGCATACATATACCTAGCTAGGAAATCGGCAAGATTTCGACCGTTAGAGAACCGTCCGGTAGGACCTTCCGGAAAATCAATTCCGTAAGGCAAATAGTTGCATTTGGCTAGGGTTTGGAGATTATTGTTGTTACCATTGTCGACTATAGATTCTCCACATACGAAGAAGCATGGTGAAAGAATTTCGTCTCATCTAAAAGTCCGAACTTCTGTAGAGAGGTGGGGAATTAATTCCTAATACCCCTCCTCGTGGGCCGGAATTATCACCTCTTACCCTTTGAGGAGGAAGCCCATCGAGTGGACAATTTAAATGGGTGGAGTTACTTTCATCAGGAGTCGAACTCATATCATTTGTCTGAAGGCTCGAATACCATGAAATAATTTTGTTTCATTTAAAAGTCCGGACTTTTGTAGAGAGGTGAGAATCGAATTAATTCATAATACATGGAAATTGGGGTTGAGCAAGAAGCAGAGTTGGGGAAATTAGAAGAAGCTGCAGGAAAAGGATATAACTATAATTAGAAAGAGATCCATTTTAAAAAAGATTATTTAAGTATTTTACATGTTTATTAAATTAATAAATGAAGGGGAGGTGTATCTAACAGTTTTGGAGGGTTTATAACCCACGCCTTTGTTCCTGGACTGAAGTAGAAATTAACAAAGCTGTGGGCTTATATTTTCATGTGCCCACTTAATTAATGAAAGTGCTAAATGATTTCAGAATTTTCATAGGAAAAAAAAAAAAACGATTTATTTGTTTATATATTTCTTTAATTTCAACACTTAATTTGATTTATTGCAAGTATTGAATGATTTAAAGACTCTGGAGGTAATATAATTTTTTAATTTTAATATTTATTGAATAATTTATATTTTATTGCTTGTAGTGAGTTTTCTTTCCTTTGATGTTTTAGCCATGTATGTTCTTTTGTAGGACCATGGACTATATTTCGATTGCTTTGAATGTTAGAATTAGAGGAGTATAAATTGATTGCATGATTTTGTATATGTTTTGATGTTTAATGTTTCTATTATTTTGAATTGTTTCGATTGGTTGATCAGTATTCTATTAGTTAATTAGCATTTATCGGCTTCAATTTTTTCTTATTAAAATTATTAAGAAAATAACTTTAAGTAACAATGTGCATTATTCTCCCCATTAATTATGTATAGGCATATAGTATTAAATTATCCGGTGTAATTTCTATAATTTCCCTTTGATTTTTTTTTCTTGATAATTGAAGTAAATTTTTCATTATTTCTTTTATTTTTCCTCATTTTTCTTTCTATTTTTAATGATAGTGTATGATAAATTTGTAAACAAAATTATGTTCCTTAATTCTAAATAAAATAACAAAAGAAAAATTTGAACCATAAGTTTATAAATTGAATTTAGGTTTTAGACAAAGAAAATATTTATTTGAATATATTGAAAACACGGACTCGATTGTGTAATGACGATTCTATAAAAGTATACTTATCAAAAGGGTATGATCCCTTCTTGAACGCACTACAAAAAAAACGCCTTTTAGAGACGGATTTACCGACGGAATATCCGTCGCCCGCTGAGGTTACCGACGGAATGTTGTCCGTCCCCTTTGTCGGCGTTTTTTGCCGACGGATTTTTGAATTCCGTCGGTATTACCGACGGACATTCTGTCGGTAATCCGGATAACCCGTTTAACAACCCGGGTCAAATTCCGTCGGTATTTCTGACGGAATTCCGTCGGAAATAAATGAATTAAAATAATTATAAAAGAAATTAAATTCCGTCAGTATTTCTGACGGAATTCCGTCGGAAATAAATAAATTAAAATAATTATAAAAGTAATTAAATTCCGTCGGTATTTCCGACGGATATTCCGTCGTCACCTCCGTCGGCAATGCCATCGGAAAATCCGTCGGAAATGCCGTCGGATAATAATACCGACGGAATCCCGACTGAAAAGTGTAATTAAATTATAAAAGTAATTGTCGATAAATTAATTTCGCAAATTCATATAGTGACGAAATGCCGATGGAATATCCGTCACTAAAACAAAATAGTAATAAAAAAATATGGGTGGGACCGGGGAGACCCCGGCCCGACCCGACCCGACACTACTTCTATTAAACAAAATAGACATTTAAAAATGCATTTTGTAATAAATTGGTCAAGTAAAATTTTATTAATCGACCAATTATATTAATCGACAAACAATTATATTAATCGACAACCTTGTGTAAATAAAAAAAAAAAAAAAGATGAGTACACCCACCACAACCGCCCCAAAAACAAACATGAAAACATACTCCAAGGTAAGTTGTTCTAAAATTTCAACAAAATCTTTGAAATTTGTGCAAAAAAAAAACATTGGACATCTTTTTTGTGGATAAACTCAATTAGTTAGAAATTTTTTCCTAAACAAACAATTGTTCGAATTTTTTTCCAAAACAAACAAAAATTGTTCAAAAAAAACAATGAACAAACTCAAATTTCTTAAAAAAAATCTGTAAAAATCTACTTTCCTAAACCCTAAACTCACATAACACAGATTCCAAACCAAAAAATTGAACAAAAATAATAAACTCAAAACCAAAAAAACCAAAAGAAGGGGGAGAAGAATGGATTTCTTAACAGATCTGAAAATAAAAAAATACAAAACCTTCTGTTAGAATGGATCAAGTGATCTTTCTTCAAAATGGGTCGGTTGCTGGTGGAGACGGGGCAGCGGCGTCCTTCTTCAAAAGACGCGACGGCGGCGACTTTCTTCGAAACACGCGGCGGCGGCATCGATCGACGGCGGCCATGGTGGTGATTAGGGTTTGGGAGGTATGGAAGAGATTTTAAGAGAAATGGATTGTAATGAGGAATTTGATACACAAATGAGGATGGTTTTGAAATTCAAATTGAAAGAAATGGAACGGAGAAGATGGAACGGAGAAGATGGGAAGATGAAGGAAGAAGATGTGAAAGAAACCCTAGGTTGAGGCTTTATATAAGGCCTTATATTCCGTCGGCATATATAAATACCGACGGATAATCCGTCGGTATTTATCAAATTGTGAATTCCGACGGGCATATATAAATACCGACGGATAATCCGTCGGCATTTTTCAAAAAGTAAATTCCGACGGAAAGTTAATTCCGTCGGCATATTGGCGGTTTTTTTTATTTTTTTTTTAATTAATTCAATTTTTTCTATATACTAGACCTACTAAATTACCAAAATATTTTTTTAAAAAATCACGAAATTCATTTCTTCCACATATATTAATAAATATATTGGTTGTGGCTTATATTTATAGTAAATTTAATTTTTATAATTTGTACCTAAATGATAAATAATTAATTAACTTTTATAAAATAAAAATAAATACATTACATTAATTGAATTAATTTTCATCTTCATCGTCTTCATCCTCCTCTTCATCCTTATCCTCCTCCTCCTCATCATCTTCCTCATCCTCCTCCTCATCATCCTCCTCCTCATCCTCATCTTCATCATTCTCCTCTTCATCCTCATCTTCATTCTCCTCTTCATCCTCTTCTTCATCCCTCTCCTCTTCACCTTCAATTTCGATTAATTGGGGATTTGCAGCCGTCAAGGGTACAGAAAGATTGAAATCTCCCGTAAAGACTTCAGTTGGAGTCTCTATTTGTTCTGTTTGAAATGGAGATTCATCTTCAGTATTTTTGTCCTTTTTAGGGACTTCTACCATTGACCTTGCCTTTACTTTGCAAACAGCGTGCCATTCATAACCACGTTGAGCTCTCGGATATGTGCAGTAGTATACTTGAGATACTTGATGGGCAAATACAAATGGATCATCCCCAACATACGTCCTTTTCGAACTAACATCAACGAGCTTGTACTCCGGGTGAATTCTTGTTCCTAGATGGCCTGAATCAAACCAATGACACTTGAACAACACTACAGTCTTTGCTGGATATCCTGGATATTCTACTTCGACGACTTCCCGTAACACCCCAAAGTAATCACTTGCATCTGCATTGTAATTCGCACTGCTAACGCAGACGCCACTGTTGGTAGTTGCCTTTGTCGATGCATACCCAGACGTATGAAATCTGTAGCCCTTCACAATATAACTGTTGTAAGTCTTTACACGACGTAGTGGTCCCTTGCTGAGATCTCGTAAGAATCGACTGTCAAGAGCGTTATCCCGTCCCTATACGGCTCAACTTAAAATTAATTAAAATAAATATTAATTTATTTACGTAAAACATAATTAAATGGTACTCACATAACGTTCGAACCATCGGGAAAATTCACGTTGAATACGAGCATCTATATATGCATCTGAGATGTTTGGTTCTGCTCGTCGTAGTTCTTGAGTGTACATCCTAATTCACAACATTCAAAAACTTGGTTAATATTAAATGACATAAATGAAGTGGTATTTAAATAGACGATTTATATATGAAATACTTACTCAATGTATGGCTGAACTTCATCACAATTCAATAACACATACGTTTGTGCTATTTCCGCCTCCGAGTTCGTCTCCCAATATCGTTCAGTGGGTTTTCCTATTGGCCGTCCCTTAGACTTGAATATGGAGAGCATTCCATCGACCTCTTCACTGATATCGTCAGCGGATGTACCACCGAAGTTACGTGGAGCACTTCTTAACTTTGTGTTGACGTGGTCTTCAAAGTAATAAGAACAAAACATGCCAACCTCTTCATTCAAATATGCATTCACAATCGATGCTTCAACGTTTGCCTTTTGTTTAGCATTGCGTTTCAAGTTGTGGAGATACCTGATATACACACACACACACACACATATATATATATATATATATATATATATATATATAACTTATAAGAATGCATGTGTAATTGTAATGAAATAAAATAAGTAAGATTTTACCTTTCAAATGGGTACATCCACATGTATTGCACCGGACCACAAATTCTCGCTTCATACGCTAAGTGAACGGGTAAGTGTTCCATCGAGTTAAAGAAGCTAGGTGGAAAAATTTGTTCCAACTTACACAAAATCACTGGAATGTCTTCATCTAAACGAATCATATCATCGATCTTGATCGTTGTAGCCGTTAAATCTCTAAAAAAGAGACTTAATTCAGTGATAGCCCTCCACACATTGTGAGGAAGAAATTCTCGGAACGCAATCGGTATCAAGCGTTGCATAAATACATGACAATCATGACTCTTCATCCTTGTAACCTTACCCGTTGCTGTGTCTACGCATCGACTCAAGTTCGACACGTAGCCGTCCGGAAAGTTCAACTCCTTTATCCACCTACACAATCTTTGTTTTTGTGGCTTATCCAGTGTGTAGCTAGCCTTTGGAAATTTACCTGTACGCTCATCCTTTTTCAACTCTGGACGACGACAAAGAGTGTCCAAATCCTCCCGAGACTTTGGAGTGTCTTTCGTCTTGCCTTCGGTGTTCATGATTGTGTGGAACACATTCTTTTCAATGTGCATCACATCCAAATTGTGTCGTATCAATAGTGAACTCCAGTATGGTAAGTCCCAAAAAATACTCATTTTGTTCCAACCACCCTCAATTCCTCTGTTGTGTTCTGCTGCATTTTCCTCAGTACTTTTTTTCAACCCCGTCCACTGAATCTCATATAACAATCTACGTCCTGTACGGAGAGTAAATTATAAGTGACACTAAAAGCAATAGATAAATATACGTTTAATACTCATTAAATAAATGTATAAAATACCATCTCGAAGTGGAGGTCGATTGTTTGTGACTGCTCTGTTCTTTACGAAGTTCTTCTTATTTCTTCGAAACGGGTGACCTTGAGGTAAGAACCTACGGTGATTATCGAACCATGAAACTTTTCTACTCACCGGGAGACTGAAAGCTTCAGAATTCTCCATACAATACGGACATGCTTTCTTTCCGGCCGTACTCCACCCGGACAACATACCATATGCAGGAAAGTCGCTAATAGTCCATAAAAGAGCAGCACGCATCGTGAAGTTCTGCTTTCTAAAAACATCGTACGTTTGGACTTCATTCTCCCATAAGAAGATCAAGTCTTTTATAAGAGGTTGGAGATAAACATCCAGTTTGTCCTTTGGATTCGTTGGTCCAGGCACCAATACAGTCAGAAACATTGTTTGAGGTTTCATGCACATCCACGGAGGAAGATTATACGGAGTCAGTATCACCGGCCACAAAGAATACTGCTTCCCATGCATCCCAAACGGTGCAAAACCATCAGTACACAAACCTAATCTCACATTCCTCGGTTTAAAAGCAAAATCTGGAAACACGTTGTCAAGATGTTTCCAGGCCTCTGAGTCTGCCGGATGTCGCATCTCCCTCGACTCAGCCGAAGAGGAATCTGTAGCATGCCACGTCATGTGTTGTGCAGTGGCACTTGATTGATATAATCTCATCAAACGAGGAATGATAGGAAGGTAGTACATCTTCTTATATGGCACTTTCTTCTTTGTCTTCTTCGATTGACCACCAGGTCCCTTTCGACGTGCCTCTTTGTACCGGGGATGGCCACACAATCTACACATCTTCAGACTGCTATCTTCGTCACCCCAATATAACATGCAACCCTTCACACAACAATCAATCTTCTCAACCGGCAAACCAACATTCTTCAACATTTGTTTGCTTTGATGAAACGTCGTAGGCACCTTATTATTTTGAGGACAAATTTCACTGCATAACTGTGTCACTTGCTCATATGCCCTGTTAGAAAGCTTGTTCTCGGTCTTAATGTTCATGAGTCGTGCATTAAATGACAACTGTGAGTGAGATTCACAACCCGGATATAAATCTTCTTCGACTAATTTGAGCATCTCATAAAACCGAAATGCCTCATTCGTCGACTCCTCTTCCATGTTTGAAAAACCAGCTTCCCTGATCATTGTTTGATACATATTCGGTTCTTCGTCCCCAAACTGTTGTTCTTCGTCCCCAAACTGTTGTTCTTCGTCCCCAAAATGTTGTTCTTCGTCCCCAAACTGTTGTTCTTCGTCCCCAAACCGTTGTTCTACCTCGTTGCTAGTGCCAACATGATCGAAATTTTCTTCTTGTTGATAGATTCCAACAGTGTAATAGTAAAACACTTCATCAAATCTATAAGGCCAACGTGTTTCGCCATGACTAGTCCAATTATAATAATTATCAACGAAACCATTCTTCACAATATGTACTAGGACCTCATCAATCTCTTTATTGCTTATTCTGACATTTCTTAGCATTACACGGACACCTAATGCAATTTCCACTCATGTAATGTGGCTGGCTTTTTGCAAATTCAACAAATAACACGAGTTCATTATAAAATTCCACATTCACATTTCCTCTAATCATTCTAGGAGTACAGTACATCCAACGACGGTCAGGCAAATCCATCTGCTAAACATTTAAGTGGAGCAACACATTACTAAACTAAACTTATAATAAATTCAAACAAAACTTATGATATATATAAAACATGTAATTACATTATATTGAATTTTACGTATAGAGTAAATTAAAAATGGTAGAAAATGTACCGTAATTTGATGTTTCTGAATACCCGAGCATGAGCATAAAAAATTTCGCAGTATAAAGTTTTGGTGTAAATTTGCAATACGAAAGTGAAGTGGAAAAAAATTAGGCAGTAGAAAGTTTTGGGGTAACATTTCCCGACGGAAATGCCGACGGACTTATCTTTCCGTCGGCATTTCACCCGCCCAAATTTCCGTCGGCAAAGATAAATACCGACGGATAATCCGTCGGCATTTATCAAATGGTGAATTCCGACGGAAAGTTAATTCCGTCGGGATTTCACCCGCCCAATATTCCGTCGGCATAGATAAATATCCGTCGGTATTTATCAAATTGTGAATTCCGACGGAAAATATATTCCGTCGGCATTTAGCGGGTTTTTTTTTTTTTAATTAATTCAATTTTTTGTATATATAGCACACACAAAGCAACACAAAGCTCACACACACCATATTCGATTTTTTCTATTTTGCAAAGAAATATCATGTCTTCTTCATCTTCTATTCGATTTCAGCAAGGCCTTGTTTGTTATTGTGGAAAGGCATGTCGTACATATGCTTCTAAACAACCTAGAAGTAAAGGGAGGATATTTCATAATTGTCCTGACTCCCTAAGTGATGGTTGTGGTGGTGGATGTGGTTTCTTTGTATGGGCTGATACTCTAGAAAACTGTGGTGTTGACAAGAATCAAGGATCTAATCAAAGTGACCAAGAAACTGAAGACATGAAGAAAATGACTCAAGAGATGAAGAAATTGGTTATAGAGATCAAGAATTTGGCTGAAGAAATCAAGAATTTAATCAAAGTGAACAAAATCATTTTGATTGTGCTAGTTGTCATGGTTGCATCTACCACCTTCAAGTGGTTTGGTTAAATATATGTATAATGCACTCTATATGAGGCTATTTTGTACTAAAATGCACTGTTATTTGTACTCAATGAAACAAATGAATGCACCCTATTTTCATCTATACACCAAATGCATTATTCCACCAATAAACTACACAAATAAACTGCAATATATAGTTCAACATAAAGATAAATATATAGATCAACATAAAGATAAATAAGTTCAACAGAAAAGTAAATAAGTTCAACAGAAAAATAAATTAGTTCAACACAAAATTAAATTGTTCAACCAGGATAGTGAAAAAACTGATCAACCACATCGTCAATACTCAAGTTGACGTCGTCATCGTCGGCCTGACCTGCAGCTTGATCTGGAGCTGGACCTGGCGGTGCTTGCACCATTGTCTGTTGATAGATGGCCTCGATCTGCTCAGCAGACATCCCCAACGTCCGACCCGCGTTGGCACTCCAGAGGCGGAAGTAGTTCTCGAACTGTGCCATGACGTTCGGATCCGGGACGGCAGTGGAGGATACGGACGCCTGCGATGCACTCCGGGCCGACCGACCACTTGGTGTCCTCACGGCGTTGCTCATCCCACCAAGGTAAAGGACCCTTCCCTTGGATGTCGGGGCAACGTCAAGGTAACACTAGTCCACGTCAACAGCCGAAGGGGGACCGCTGCTTCCGGATTCAGCAGTAGTCGTCGCGGCTTGCGTTTCGGCCTCTTCAATCCTCTGTCGGACGCTCAAATACATAATTAAAAAATTAAAATTAATTTAATTATCTATATATATAATTTAATTAATACATAAATTTAATTAAACTTACGTGGAGGTCAGTAGTGCGCCCGTAGGTGGACGTCAGTGTATCGGCATTAAACGGATGAATAAGACTCATCCGATCCAAGTGGGTGTGTGAACGTCCAGTCTCCCGCTCCTATTACGTATCAAATAAGCATATACAAATTAATTTAGATAACTAATATAAAATAATTAACTATAATTATTTAATTTTTAAAATTTATGAAAACTTACGATAGCAAATGATTGCTCGAGGACGCACCAAGCTCCCCCCCCCCCCCCGATGCACTGCCATCCCGCCTCCAACGTCGGTTCTGCGGTTGGCCCGAGCTTTCTCACACTTCTCTTGGTAAGCCGGGTCCATCCACTTCTCAACCAACGACTCCCACAGGTCAACACCATCCTCCTCCCCCAGAACACGATTCGCGTCACGATCACGCCAGGCCGTTCTCCAGTCGTACATCATGTTCGTGTACCGAGTAGAACAAACACCGTACCACTTCTCGTAAATAGCGTCGTCCGAGTAGATCGTCGTATCCCAACGGGCCTTTTTCAATACAAATATTCAACATATTTATCAAATAATATGTATAATTAGTTATTTAATAAACTTTAATTATTGTAATTATATACCTGGAACTCCTCGAAGTATTCATCCTTTTTAGTTTGTGGCACCGTCAACCAAGTGATAGCACCCTTAGAAATCTTGCACTTCTTAAAGGCTTGTGTGCAGATCCTGGACACCTCATTACCGGGCAACAACCTGTAAAATTATTAACAAATTTATAAACTAACACATTATAAATAAATAAATAAAGTTAATCGTTATTGAATACTGTTAAACATTAGAATTATTGACTTACGCTCCTGAAATGATTTCAACGGGTTGCCTTTTGTCTCGAACGGGATGCTGACGAGAAGAGGATCCTACGGCTGTTGACGAATCAGACGACATCGTAGTCGGCGGCGGCGACACTGCCACAGGAGGAGGAGGAGGAGCCATCACAGGTACTGATTCACCCCGAGACCTCCTTGAACGTGACCAAAATGACCTACGTGAACCAGAACCCTGATTCGGTACTTCACTCATCTGTTTCAATCAATAAAAAATACATAATTTAATTTACAATAACCTAATTTAATCAATAATTTACTAGTTTAAGTATATATAGCATATTCCTAATTTAATCAACAATTTACCAATTTAATCAACATTTTCCTAATTTAATCAAGAATAACCTAATTTAATTATTATTTTTCTAATTTAATCAATAATAAAAAATTTAACATATTCCTAAATTAACAAACCTAAACCTAATTAAAATAATAGTTTTGTAACTGGATTTTTCTAATTATCAATTTAATGAACATATTCCTAATTTAAAATTTTTACTAATATAGCATATTTCTAATTTAATCAATTCCTAATTTAATCAACATATTCCTAATTTAAATCAAAACAATATATAACCTAATTACAACGTGAACCATCTAATTAACTAATAATTTAAACAATTGATTGAAACATGCATCACCTACATTAAAAATATTCCTAAATTAACATATTCCTAAATTACCAAATCTAAACCTAATTAAAATAATAGTTTTCTAATTGGAGTTTTCTAATTATCAATTTAACGAACATATTCCTAATTTAATTTTTTTACTAATATAGCATATTCCTAATTTAATTAATCAACATATATATTCATAATTTAATCAACAATAACCTAATTTAATTATTATTTTTCTAATTATTATTTTTCTACCTAACTTAATCAATAATAAAAAATTGAACATATTCCTAAATTAACAAACCTAAAACTAATTAAAATAATAATTTTCTAATTTGGTCAATAATTATCAATTTAATGAACATATTCCTAATTTAAAATTTTTACTAATATAGTGTATTCCTAATTTAATCAACATATTCCTAATTACAACGTGATCCAACGGTCGAACCACTATATCTAAACCAATTTAAACAATTGATTGAAACATGCACTACCTACATTAAAACTACTCTATCAAAATTATTCTAGCTTAATCAACAAATTAAATAACATACGTACTAATTAACATGATCATAATATTTTAACAACTAACCAAATCAATAACATGCAAATCAACATTAAATTATTCATATTTACATATATCCATGCATAAACATATATAAGTATTAAAACTAAGTAATAGAACTAATTAAGAAAACGTACCGTATCAATGTAATCGGAGAAATTTGCTTCAATAGCCTCGTCCTCGTCTTCGTCTTCCCCACCGAATCGACTCACTCACGCACGCCCTTTTTTTTTTTTCTAAAACGCATTCTGATTTGAGGCCCTTATATATAAAAAAAAAAAAATACCGACGGATATTCCGTCGGCATTTTCCTCGGTAACCGCCCACTTTTAATGCCAACCGTTATCTTATTGGAAAACGAGGCGGTGCAAAATTAACGGGTCAGATGCCGACGGATTATCCGTCGGCATTTCCGTCGGCATACATATTTCAAAAGATCCGTCAGCATTTTCCCTCAGTAAATGCTGACGGAACGGAAATCCGTCAGCAAGCATGTTGACTTTTCAAACAACAGTAATCTGTCGGCATATCCGTCGGAAATGCCGACGGAATATAATCCGTCGGCATTTGTCCGTCCCTATGACGCGCGTTTTTTGTAGTGACGGATCATATCGGAAAACAATTTACAAGAGCGCTTCGACCTCAATCCTAAAAAACCTTTGATAGAAAATTTCCTAGATCAGTTTGGGATAAATCGGATTCACGATATACTTCTCTCGAATACTAATTATCAAGAATTTGAACAAAAAAAATAGATTTGAAAAAAAAATCATTATCAAGACAAATTGTTAATTTTTTAACTTTCATCAGGAAATTTGATAAAGAATCGTAATTTACGAATATAAACTTTTTGAAATGAAGGAACTACGGGCCAAATCTTCCTTATATACTATTTCTAAATCTCATTTGGTGGCTTCTTCAAAAGCTAGTATTCTAAAATTCCTTAAATTCTACAATTTTAATTTTTTTTTAAATATTTATTTTTTTCTCTTTCCTCTCTCCTCTCTTATCCCTCACTTTTTTAATCGTTATTTTCAAATTTAAATGGTAATTTTATATTTTGTAATTATATTTCTATTTTAATTATTTTATATTTTTTAATATCGAATCTTACACTAGTTTATAATAATTTCATACCACATCCATCGTTTTCTTTTTCCAAACTAAAGCATGGTTACACCTCATTTCATGGAAATTGGGAATTGAAGATCTCGTAGTGGAGGACTTTTTATTTTTTTAAATGTAATAAAATTAAAAGGTCAACTATATTAATGATGTAGGGGAAAAAATTCCAATTTTATTCGTCTGATCTAAGTTGATCAGTTTTTATTTCTTTACTTGGATAAAATAGATAGTTTGTTAATTAGGATTCCCTTTTTAATAAATTTAAGTGTCGCAAAGTCGTGGTCAACTTAAATCAATTGCATATAGCTAGCCTCTAATTATATGTATTATTATATTAGCTCGTGCAAACTATATAAGTTGTGTTTTACATACACAAATTTCCATATTACGCGTTATCCCAAAAAATGGCGACTACCATTACAAAATTGATATTCATAATTCTTTTCATGAAAATTCAAATGTGGGTAGAGGGCCAACAACAAGTTCCTTGTTTATTCTTATTTGGAGATTCACAATTTGATAATGGTAATAACAATGTGTTACTCACACGTGCCAAAGTTAATTACCAACCTTATGGAATCGATTTTCCAACTGGTCCAACTGGCAGGTTCTCCAATGGCAAAATTATTCCCGATTTTATGGGTATATCTATCGATATTTCGTTTCCATTTTATTATTCTCGTACATTATATTATCAAACAAAAAGTGTTAATTAATTTCTTGATCGTTGCAGCTCAACTCTTAGGCTTTCAAAACCCAATCCCACCTTTTGTGACTACAAGAGGTTCTGATGTTCTTAGAGGTTTAAATTATGCATCAGGAGCCGCTGGAATTCTTGATGTGTCCGGGGCAAATTATGTAATCAGTTATATTTAATTACTCCCTCCATCCAAAATCATTATGCATCATAATCAAGTTTAATACTTTTTTTTTAGGGTGACCGGTTCACAATGAATGAGCAATTGCTGAATCACCAAGTGACAATCAATCGTATCACCGGTTTACTCTCGAATCGAACGGCGACCAACGAATACCTCCGGAAGTGCTTGTACGTCGTCAACATGGGCAGCAATGACTACATCAACAACTATTATCTACAAATATCCCCATCTCGTCTTTTATTCACACCAGCACAATTTGCAGATATCCTGATTCAGAGATTCAATCAACAACTAAGGGTAATTTAGTAATTAGCACCTCAATTTTAATTTTCATATGTACAAAAAAAAATCGAATAAGATCACATGTTCCAATTTTACTAATAATAATCGTTTGACAGACATTATACAATTTAGGATCAAGAAAAGTTGCGGTTTTCGGGGCGGGTTTGATAGGGTGCATACCTCAAGAATTGGCCCTTTATCCTACTAATGAGCCATGTGTCACTTTCATAAATAATGCAGTGGGTTTATTTAATAACAAATTATTTTCACTCATAACCGATTTGAATAATAATCTTGTTGGTGCTCGATTTACCTATATAAACGTGACCAGTATTTCAGCTGCTGACCCAACGGCTGCAGGTACGAGCTTTGACCCGTCCCATTAAGATAATATATTTGACTTGCATTGTACTAAATTAATAAATATTTATAGGTTTTACGGTTCTGAACGCTCCGTGCTGTGTAGTGGAAAGGTCGACAGGACAGTGTGTTCGAAACCAAACTCCGTGCAATAACCGAAACAAGTACATATTTTTCGACAACTTTCATACGACGGAGCTTGTGAATGCCGGTACGGCTTCCAGAGCATATTCTGCCTTGCTACCGGCAGACGCATCTCCGGTTGACATTAAAACTCTAGCCATGCAGTAGAATTTATGAATTAATAATGTATGTTGAATAACATGTTTCAGTTTAATTACTTATCCTGAACATTAAATAAATAAAATAATATACTTTGGTGTTTATGAAATATATACATATATGATGAGAATAATAATTAGTACGTAGTATTAGAGATGTTAAGTTCGAGCATAACTTGAGCTCTTATTTTATATATATTGGCGTGCAAAAAAAACGAGTTTGACTCATTAATAAGCCTATCAAGTTGAGTCTAACGGGCCTAATGAAATTAAAAGATAAAAATTAGATATTAAGTCGATTTCGAGCTGACTCAATAGTAATTCAAGTATCTAACAAGCTCAACCTCAAATTTTTATGAATTTGAGTCGAGTCGAGCCGAGTACACGATTTTTTTAACAACACTACAAGTAATATAAAATATTTTGTCCATGCATGTGGAGCATGGAAATGATGTTTGAAATATTTTAACAACACTACAAGAATTAATTCATCACCTTACTACAAGTTTGAACTTTTTGATGAGACATAATTCTTTCATGTATCACAGCCTAAAGGCTCACGCACACGCATTCTGGATTTAATTCCTGTTGAAAACAACTTCACCCATTTAAATTGTTCACTCGATGAGTCTTTCCCCTAAAGGGTAAGAGGTGATAATATGGCCACGAGTGAGAAGGAATATTAGGAATTAATTCAATACAAAAACTATTTTTCCACCTCTCTACAAGTTCGGACTTTTAGATGAGATCAAATTCTTTACAAATATATTTATTCAATTTGTATACCATTTTAATATCTGCACTGAATTAATTAATTTTTGTACTTAAGTTGTGACATATTCCTAATTTTCAACGGTACTAGCTAATTAATTATATCGATGAAGCAAATAATGCAAAAGGCTAAATTTAATAGCATCCGTGGAAAATATGATTTTGGCCGTAAAAGGAAGTCAAATTTTGTTGTTCCAAATTTAAATAATCTTAATTATATATTAATTATGATTTTGGTCGCGGAAGGAATACAAAGATTGTGGTGGATGCCATTAACTCACTACGTAGTCTGTACAACTCAGTTTTTTGTGTTATATGGTAGTTTGTTAATCGATTTTAAGCATTAAAAAAAAAATTGAGTTTATTTTTGGAGTTTTAGACGTTGAAATTCGATTCAAGAGATTGAGGACATTTTTTCAATTGTTTGAGGGGTTAAAATTGCGTAGCCTTTTTCGGTTAAATTCTATCGTCTGAGGGATTAAAATTGTATTTTTAACATTTTTTATTTATTTAGGTAGTTTTTCGTAATTTCTTGCTTTTGTCGACTTAGGTTCGTATTTAAACTTTTTCCAAACATTGCGGACAACAATTTTGAAGATTGAATAATAATTGCATAATTGTTCTTCGTTTCATCAAATTCAGGTATTCCAACAAGGTTAGAAACTTAGAATGAATATATATATATTTTTTTTTTTATACGAGAATGAATATATTTTAACAACCGTCTAAACAAGTTGTGACTGAGGGGATATATATAACGGGTGGGACTATTTACACCTCCATTTCGGTTTAGAACACTCCCTTTTCAGTTTAATAATATAATAATAATGTAAAAAACCAAAAATACCCTTTAAGTCAAATTACACTACTAAATGCACCCCTCCTTCCCCTTTAAACCCTAAACCTAATTTTTACCAGCCACCATCATCACCACCGCCGCAGCACCACCATCACTGCCGCCGCACAACCACCACCACCAAACAACAAAATTTCACCACAAACAACAAACAAAAAAAATTCAGGAACTTAGAAAATTTTCAATTTTTTTTAAAAAATTTCGACATACCAGTGTCGACCATATTCACTCTCGTCAATAATAAGATGTCGACGAGATTGAATATGGTCAACACTGGTTTGTCGATTTTTGTTTTTAAAAAAAAAATTGAAATAATTCGACGAACCAGGGTCGACCAAAATACACTCTCGTCGACACCCTGTTGTCGACGAGAATGCAAGGGGTCGACCCTGGTTTGTCGAAATTAAAAAAAAAAAACCCTACCTTTTCTGCAACAAACGTGAGCGTATAGAGAAGGAGGAGGCTTTGTTTGGAAAATAACATAGAAAAAAGTAAAAAAAAAAAAAACAGAGGAGGGGAGATGGCGTTGCTGCGTGCAGAGGGGCAGGGAGGGGCAGTGGGGGGTGGGTGGGCTGGGGGCGGTGGTGGGTGGGTGGGCGGGGGGTTGAGTTGGGTCTTTTTTCTTCTGCTGCGAGGGAGGGAGGGAGGGAGGGGGGAAGGAGAAAAAAAAATTAGGGTTTGGGGTGTGTTTGGAAAATGTATTAAAATAATAAAAAGGGTATTTATGGCAATTCATGAAGGGGTGCATCAATCCTGACATATTTTAGGGGGTGTGCATCAGTCGGGGGAGTGTTCTAAACCGAAATGAAGGTGTAAATAGTCAGACCCATATATAACCCCAGCCGTGAACCACCTAATGGGCCATAAGTAAAACAAAGAAAGCCCACTACTCAAACAAAGCCCAATACTAAAAAAAGGCAGTAAAGCTGAACAAAAGAAAAAACAATACAAGTAACTAAAATAACTTGGACAACCATTTTCTTATATATATTCCCTACTAATAATTTTCACTTTTTTTTATAATTACTTTTTAAAATAAAAAATATTTTATAAAATTCACTCTAACAATATTCATAATTTACACAAAATGTCATTATTTTTTAACTTACACATAAACATAAGTCAACTCATTTTTTTACATTATAAATAAATGTTTACAAAATCTATCAATGAAAGTTATTACGGAGCGGAATATGAGTAATATAAAATGTGGTGAATAGGTGAGTTAGAGAGTGGTAAAAAGAAGAAAATGTAGGAAGAGTTAGAAAAGAGAAAAAAATGTGAAAAAAGATAGAAATGAGAAAATATAGAAAGATATTGAATTTTATCATTTAATAAAATGAAATGTGAAACGTTTGAAATAGGTAAATATGAAACTTATGACGAAACAAAATAAAGTATATTTAAAAAAAAATTGTGTAAAACAAGTCAGGAGATAAATATAATTTAGGTATATTTTAATTAAAATTGAATGACTACTAATTACAGAGATTGAACCTATTTGTAGTCTGATGGAATAATTTTGAATTTGGTCCTGATAGAATACACATTTTGATTTTGGTCTTATAAATTGGCTAAAATTTTGAATTTAGTCCAATTACCTGTCATTGCAGATAAATGAACCGTCAAAATTCAAAAACTTTAATTAGTCCTGCAATGACAGGTAATTGGACTATCTTAATGGACTAATTGACGGTTCATATACCTAATTTTAATTAATCCCTAATTCTTAGTCTTGCAATTAGTCTCATCAAGACCAAATTTAAAATTAATATCCACCTTATAAGACTTCAAAAACTTTAATCCCTAATTTTAATCACTTGGAATTAACTACACAACTATTGTCTGCAAACACACCCTTAGTCGACTAAAAATTTGCATGCATTTTAAATTAATTCACAACCTTGTTACTCATAAAATAACAAATTTATTAGACATAATGAAGCTTGATCACTACATAACATCAATACTAGGATTATGAGGTGCATCAAAGAGGGGAGTCATATGAGTGTAGGAAATATTTGCCGAGATTCTACTTGCGGCTTCCGTCGGATGGAATGCATCCCAAAAGTAGTACTCGTCTCTGTTGCGACACGTTTCGCCTCCTTCGACGCAGTGCCCGTGTCTCACATCTAACATCGCACAACACGCTTCATCCAGAACCTTCATATTAGCTGAAATTAAAGGTATGTAATTATAAGTTATAAATTATGAGTATTTTTCAAAAGTTAATTTAAAAAAAAAAAGTAAAATTGGAAAAAATAAATGTGCAAAAAGGATAAATTTGGAATTTTTTTTTAATATCCCACTAAGATTTTGGAACTTTTTTTTTTTAATAATACAGTTAAAGTGGAACGAAGAGACTATATGCATACCATATATCGATTGATCATCAGAGTAGTCTGAGACGAACACAAATTTAGCATTTGGGTGACGGAAATTAAGATATACGAGAAGAAGCTTAAGTTGGTCATTGAAAATCCGAGCAATGTCGTTAGAAAGTTCGTAGCACAACGAGCCCTTGGTGGCACCGTAGGTGCCCACCTGGGCAGGAATACACCCTAGTTTACCCACACCGAACACTGCAACTTTTCGTGCCCCATAATCGTACAATGTCTGCAATATTTAATTAAATAGATTAATACTCGTGTTTAATTAGTGAAGAAATAAATTAATCTTACTTGAAGGTGCTTTGTGTATTCACTAATGAGACGAGCAGCGAACTGTTGTGGGGTGTATTTAGTAGTTGAGGCGTAGTATTGTGGGAGATAATTGGCGAGATAATCATTGTTTCCAAATCCAAAGTAATATAAGCACTTATTTAGATGTTGTTTTGCTGCTTTTTCACTTCCTAGTAATTTTGCAGCCTTCGAAATCGTGGTCTTGTGATACGCAAGTTGCTCCCTCAAACTGACGATATTGCCCTTGCAAATAAACGAGCAAAAAAATTAATTATGAACTAATGACGGTCGCTTAAATAAATAAATAGTCACACTTGCTCGTGCGATTGAATCAATATAGCAGATTAAAAATTTAATGAAATGTGAGAGGGAATAGAATATTTACGAAGTAGAATTTAGTTTCATCAAGAATTCCAGATCCACCGGAGGCATAGTTAAGTCCTTTGAGTGTATCCTCATTTGTTGAGGTGGATAAGGCTGGTGTGGCCTTCTCAAACCCCAATAATTCAGCTGCATTTTCATTTAATTAAATAGCAAAATCATATATACGACTTTCTCCGTCTTATAATAAGTTTCATAGATAAATGAACACACATATTAAAAAAGTGTAATACTCCATAATAAATAAAGTTTTAACGGTAATTTTGTAAATTTTTATGTATAAAGTAAAAAATGAGTTGACTTCTGTGTACATGTGGAGAAAAAATAATGACATTTGTATAAAATTGAGGATATTGTGAAGATGAAGTTTATAAAGTTATTGTGGAATATCCTGAAAAAGAAAATGTGAAAGTTATGGTGGAACGGAGGGAGTACTTTTTTTTTCGTCTCTTTCCACCACTTTAGTTATCTCACTTCGTCATACGTAGTGCATTTGATTTCACCAGAGAAAATAAAAAAACATTAATAATAAATAAATAAATATTTGGACCCAATCCGGGTGTATTTGTGTGTGATCCAAAGACTTTTCTTTATACATGACTTTAAAATATAAACTCTTCCATAAACTCCACCCAAACACAATAGATTTACTAAATTATTCAATATTCTACTCGTTACTCAACTTTTTTTAAAAGTGTGTCCTCGACCATGTGAAGTTTATTACGGAACAGAGAAAGTACAAGAAGATCAGAGCATATATATACCTAGGAAATCGGCAAGATTTCGACCGTTAGAGAACCGTCCGGTAGGACCTGCCGGAAAATCTATTCCATAAGGCAAATAGTTGCATTTGGCGTTGGTTTGGAGATTATTGTTGTTGCCATTGTCTACTATAGAATCTCCAAAGATGAAGAAGCATGGAAATTGGGGTTCAGCAAGAAGAAGAGTTGGGGAAATTAGAAGAAGCTGCAGGAAAAAGATAGAATTATATTTAGAAAGAGACATTTTGGAGTTAGAGTGAGATGAATGATTGAGGAGTGGGTGGGTGGGTGAATAATTAATAGAGTAACAAATGGCTGGCCAGTAAGTACCTCTCGATCGATGTATGACAATAAAAGGTACTCCCTCCGTCCCCGGAAGTGTTTGCACCACTTTGTGGGCACACTCACTTATATTAAGAAAAATGTGTAATGAGTTAAGTGTTGAGGGGTAATTTTGTAAACTTATATGAATAAAGTAAAGAGAGTGGTTGAAATAAGTGTAAAAGTAATGGCATTTTGTGTAAATATGTGAATTTTGTGAGGGTGGAGTTTATGAAAAAGTTTCCTTTTTAGGAAGTGCAAACAATTGTGGGACGGACGAATAAGGAAAGAGTGCAAACAATTGTGGGACAGAGGAGTATGATGTATAAAAAAATAAAATCTGAAACCATAAATTTACAGACCTATAAAAAATCGGAGTGTCGTTAAAACTTTGTCTAGAAAAATTCTTCTCAGAAACAAATCGTCGCGTGTTTCGATATTTTAAAAACTTTTTATCAGATTTGACATTTAAGCCCTCTAAGTTACACAAGCTACACGATATAGTTAAGACAAATAAAGAAATTTAATGGAATAAGTATTTAAAAAATTTGTGGACCCAAAACAGAACTGAGTAAAGTTTTAGTGGACGGAGGGAGTACTATTTATTACTCCCTCCGTTCCAAGGTAATTTGCATCATTGAAATTGCAAACATTTTAAGAAAAATAATGTATGATAAAATTGTTATGAATAAATATGTGTATATTTTGAAAGTGAATAATATTACACAGATGTTTCGTTTTTTTTAGTGTGCAAATTAATATTTGATGTATCCGCCTCTGGCTGGAGTGTACTCTATTTACAATATCATTGTTGTTTCAAAAAAAAAAATTTATCGAAAGAGATAGTGAATTTTATCATTTAAGAAAATGAGAAGTTGCAAACATCGTGTGATGACAAATTTATTAGACTTAAGAGGGAAAACGAAAGGAAAATCAAACAGATAATGAAGCTTGATCACTACATAACATCAATACTAGGATTATGAGCATCAATGAGGGGAGTCATGTAAGTGTAGGCAACACTTGCGGATATTTTACTAGCAGCTTCCGTCGGATGGAACGCATCCCAAAAACAGTACTCGTCTTTGTTGCTACACGTTGCACCTCCCTCGACACAGTGCCCGTTCTCTGCTGACACCGCACAACACGCTTCATCCAGAACCTTCATATTAGCTGAAATTTAACATTAGGTAAATTAGAAATTATGAGTATTTTCAAAAGTTTAAAAAAAAAAACGAAAAAAGTGTGAAAAAGGACAATTTTGAAAAAAAATTAATACTCCCTTCGTCCCAGGATTTTATGCACACTTTTACCGGCACAGTGATTAAAAAATGGAATAAAGTGATGTGTAAGGTAAAATAAAGGAGGGGTATTATTGGTAATTCATTGACTAAAGTGGAAGAGATTTGACTAAAGAGAAAGGAGATTTGACTAAGGTAAAATAAAAGAGAAGTATTATTGTTTCTTTTTTGGAATTTGCAAAAAATGTTGGGACGCAATTTAAAAAAAGTGTGCATAAAATCCTGAGCCGGAAGGAGTAGGTTATACTGAGATTTTGGAACAATTTTTTATTTTAAAGTACAGTTAAAGTAGAACGAAGAGAGTATATGCATACCATATAGCGATTTATCATTAGAGTTGTCTGAGACGAATACGAATTTAGCATTTGGGTGACGAAAATTAAAAAATACGAGAAGAAGCTTAAGTTGGTCGTTGAATATCCGAGCAATGTCGTTAGAAGGTTCGTAGCACAACGAGCCCTTGGTGGCACCGTAGGTGCCCACTTGCGCCGGAGTACACCCTAGTTTACCCACGCCAAACACGGCAATTTTTCTTGCCCCATAATCATACAGTGTCTGCAATATTTAATTAAATAGATTAATTAATACTCATGTTTAATTAGTGAAGAAATTAAAATTTTAAATTAATTAATCTCACTTGAAGGTGCTTTGTGTATTCAATAATGAGACGAGTAGCAAATAGGTGAGGGGTGTATTTAGTAGTTGAGGCGTAGTATTGTGGGAGATAATTGGCCAGATAGTCATTGTTTCCAAATCCAAAGTAATATAAGCACTTATTTAGATGTTGTTTTGCTGCTTTTTCACTTCCTAGTAATTTTGCGGCCTTCGAAATCGTGGTCTTGTGATACGCAAGTTGCTCCTTCAAAGTGACGATATCGCCCTTGCAAAAAAAAAATACAAAAAAATTAATTATGAATATATCAAAATTACTTAAAATTCAATTTAATGGTATGCACCCAATTGCAGACATAAATAAATATGAAATGTGAGATGAAATAGAATGTTTACGAAGTAGGCTTCGGTTTCATCAAGAATTCCGGCTCCACCGGAGGCATAGTTGATTCCTTTGAGTATATCGTCATTTGTTGAGCTCGATGATGGTGGAATTGCCGTCTCAAACCCCAATAATTCAGCTGCAATTTCGTCGGTGAAAAGTGTAAGAAAGGTAAAAAAGTTAAAATAGAAAAAGTAAATAAAAAGAAAAAGTAAGTGACAGTTGACGTAATTTTGTGTGAAAGAAGTAATATATAGTTGTTAATAAATGTGGAACCAAAACTTGTCAAAAAAGAAAACGTAACACCCAAAATGTAAAATTTAAAAAGGGACGGAGGAGAAAGTACATTTTTTTGTCACCACTTAACTACCCCAGTTCGTTGTATACAGTGCATTTAAATAAATAAATAAGAAGAAGAAGGAGAAGAAGAAGAAGAGAAAATACCTAGGAAATCGGCAAGATTTCGACCGTTGCAGAAGCGTCCGGTCGGACCTGCCGGAAAATCGATTCCGTAAGGCAAATAGTTGGATTTGGCGTAGGTTTTGAGATTATTGTTGTTGCCATTGTCGACCATAGAATCTCCAAAGATGAAGAAGCATGGAAATTTGGGATCAGCAAGAAGCAGAGTTGGGGAAATTAGAAGTTGTAGGAAAAGGATGATAATATAATTAGAAAGAGCCATTTTGGAGTTAGAGTGAGATGAATGATTGAGGAGTGGCTGAATAAATAGAGTAACAAATTGTAGTATGCCAACCACCATAGTTTTCTCGTGTTTCTATTATTCAGACACAGTGTACTCCCTCCGTTCCAGTGAAAATTTGGTATATACGAAGATTGAGATATATGATAGAATAAGTAGATGTATCGATCAGAGGTAATGTGATTGAGAGGAATTGAAGAAGAATATAATGAAACGTGAGAGAAAGAGTATTTGTCAAAAAGTGAATGGGTAACTTTCATAATGACGGACGAAAAATGAAATTTAAGTAACATTCACTAGAACCCCAAGGAGTTGGTCTAGGAGTGTGCTCCTCTCTAGGTTTCAGGTTCGAAACCCCTAATGTGCAAACAATTTCTATAGGGCCATGTTCATACGTACAGAACGCAAAACTCTGGCTTTGAACGGAACCCTTCGCAAGTGAACGGTGAGATTGGTCCCCGAATTAGTCTGTCCTTGGACCCTTCGCAAATGAAGGGTGAGATTGATCCCCACAATTAGTCGATCATTGGATCGAATACCATGGCATAAAAAACAAAGGTAATATTCCCAAGGATGCACAGAGAATATTTTTTAATCACATGACTTTACAACATTTTTGTGTTTTATTATTGTAACTTATACACTTTTGACTCTTTTGTTCAACGATGTGTTGGTTTATAGAAGCATCAACAATTGTTTACAAATTAACGAAGATTTAAACAATAAAATAAAATTTACACTTTAAAATCTTTGAACAGTCAAACTTTTCGATCATATTTGATAGCTTTTCAAAATAAGCAGATTTTCGAAAAACCTACTTTCTACTTCTGGTAAATTCATGTACAACAATAATAAAAAATAAAGTCGACCTTTATTGCAATTTTGAACTATTAAATGCCCCAAAATGAAGAAGCGTGGAACTTGAGGTTCACAAGACTAATTTGTAAAGTACTGATAATTAAAAAAGATAAATAGTAATTGAGCCAGAAAATTTGAATAGTATAGTCTATTAACATTACTATATATAAAAACTAAAAAAATTAAATATAAAATTATCAATATATCTGACTTCATTATTTTAAATTGAACAAGTCGACTTTCTATTTATTTTAGAGATAACTTTGCTAGCCCATTCTAACTCCGTTATTTTAGAAAATTAGTTAATTAAATTGAGACATAAAAATAATAAAATGAATTACAAGACGAGGGAAAATGAATGACGTGGATGTCAAAGTCAAAATTCAAGAAGTTGGAAAACATTATTGGCTTCACATGCTTCAACTTAATTTCTAATTAATTATAATTGGCTTTATCCACGTTGAAATAATGCGGGACGCAGCTTTCATATCAATCAATTATTTTAAATGGAGTTACCTACACGTTCAACTACATTTGGCCGACATAAACCAGTGTGATTTCTCTATTTCACTTTTCGCGTTTTATACATTATTTTATTTATTAAATCTTTAATACGTGTTGTTTTTAATATTATAGAATGTTAATTATATTTTAATATGATACATGTTAACTATTAATAAAATAAAATATGAAACACGAATATTAAAACAGATGATTTCATTCCAAATTGTGTGGTCACGGATGAAGGATACAAGAGACAGTAGCGGGCCTACGCACGTGGGAATAAAGGGTACAAACTGTACCCAAAATAAAAAAATTAAAATCATCTACTCATATTATAATTATAAAAAATTAAAATTGTCATTTTATTTGTGTGTGAGACCGACCGTGAGGAGTTTGATTGTGGTTTCAAACAATACGTAATTTTTTCACACAATTAAAGCGATATTTAATTAATTTATACTCCCTCCGTCCCGGAGGAACTTGCACCATTTGACCGGCACACATTTTAAGAAATGTGTAAGAAAATGTGTAATAATTGATGTTTTGAGGGGTAGTTTTGTAAACTTTTATGAATAAAGTAAAGTAAAAAGTAGATTGAGTGTGAAAAAGTAATGGCATATGTGTAAATATGAGTATATTTCAAGGGTGAGGGTTGTGAAGATATTTCCTTTTATGGAGTGTGCAAATTGGCATGGAACATCCATATATAGAAAGTGTGCAAATTTCTGTGGGACGGATGGAGTAATAAATACGGAGTAATATTATTTTGAAATAATGTACTTAATATATGTATTTAAAAGAATTTAGGTTCACCACAATGAAATTGATCCCTCAAATTAGTCGATTTTTAAATCGAATATCGTGAAAAAAAAAATAGGTTCATCTAAATTCTATCCAAATTACATTCATGTATATAGGATCTCAGCATGGGTTCACCCACTCGGTCCCTACATATCCAACTGAATATTACGTGAATGGTTATAAATTTCTAAATTTCACATAGTCTGGACTTTTGGTGTGACACATCAAAATGAACAACCGAGCAGTAGAATTTGTATTAAAAGGCATATACTACGTACTTCCTCCATTCTGTCATAAGTTTTTTCTTTGTCTTTTACACGGATATTAAAAAATATAGCATAAAATGTGTTGTGGATAGAGAGGTAGGATGAAGAAAATGTAAGAGAGGTAGAAAAGAGATAGAAATGAAAAAAGTATATATAGAGATAATGAATTTTGTCATTTAAAAAAAATGTAAAACTTATCATCGAATGAACGTCCAAATTAATTATTTAATTGAAAACTTATGACGGGACAGAGGGATTACAAACTAATACTCCATTCGTTTCAAAAGAAGTTTCACACTTTCGTTCATGCACTCTAAAAAGTGAAATTCCTTCATACACTACATCCTCACAGTATTAACATATTTAAACAAAATGTTATTTAATTTCTCCGTCTCAAATCAGTTTTCACATTTTCATTTTTTGTTTTGTCCCATCGTAGTTTTCACATCCAAAAAAATGTTTTTCACAACTCTTACCCTCAAAATCTTAATTTATTTACCTTTTATGTCGTCGTCATTTTTACAGAATACCTTTTACCTTATCACTTTAATAAAGTTAAATTTTTTTTTTTTTTTTTTAAAGGATTTAATAAAGTTAAAATTAGAACCTCCAATACACTTACTTTATCCATTTTTCCTAATTTTTGTACTTAGATCAGCGTGAAAAATGATTTGATACAGACAAAGTATTAATTGTGAGATCTACACATACACTCAATCCAACAAGCTAACTTTATTAATATACATTTTTCTAAAAGAGCGTGTGCCAAAAAATTGTGAAAATTAAACCACCAATGATATAAACATGAAAATAAATAGAAACCAAAATGTGTGAGGTTTCACAACCTTGTTAGAAAATAACAAAATTTATCACTACATAACATCAATACTGGGATTATGAGCAGAAAAGAGGGGAGTCATATAAGTGTAGGCAACATTTGCGGATATTTTACTAGCAGCTTCCGTCGGATGGAACGCATCCCAAAAACAGTACTCGTCTCGGTTGCTACACGTCGCACCTTCGACGACACAGTGCCCTTTTCTCTCTATCGACGTCGCACAACACGCTTCGTCCATAACCTTCATATTATCTGAAATCAATGGTATGTAAGTTATGGTATGTAAGTTATAAATTATGAGTATTTTTAAAAGTGTGCAAAAAATGTACATATATACAAACATAGGATCGATGCTAAAAAATCATTTATTTATGAACGAACATAGTATTAATTTTTTTGAGATAGAAGTTAATTTAGTCTCATAATTTTAAATGTATCAATTTAGTCCAATTTTTTTTTCTTTTACGATTTGTTATGTTTTGGTCCCAAAAAGTAAAATGTATCAATTTAATTCTATTTTTTTACAATTTGTTCTGTTTTGATCTCAAAAAAGATAAATGTAATTGTGAAAAAAATAGACTAAATTGGTACATTTGATTTTTTAGGACCAAAACATAACCAATTGACTTTTATCTTGTATTTTTTTTTAGGAGTTAAAAGTGGAATGGAGGGAGTATATGCATACTGAAAGACAACGTCTCACAGAAGTACGAACTTCATTTATATTCCCTCCGTCCAATTTCATTATTCCCACTTTCCTTTTTTGATTGTCCAATTTTATTATGCTCATTCATTTTTTGGAAATAATACTATTCACACTACTTTATCTCCACCCTCCAACCATAACTTATTTACTCAAATTGTCACTAATTAACTTTATTCATAAACAATCACTTTACTTATAATGGACCCCACAACATCCCATCATACCCCCAACTTATCTACTTTATACATAAACTAATCAATATTCATTAAAACTCGTGCCCAGAGAGGTGGGTATAATAAAATTGGACGGAGGGAGTATTAATTTTCTAATACGTACCATATGATGATTGATCACTAGAGTTGCCTCTGACGAAGACGAATTTGGCTTGTGGGAGACGATTATTAAGATCGTTGATAAGAAGATTAAGATTGTCGTTGAATATTCGAACAATGTCGTTAGAAGGTTCGTAGCACGACGAGCCCTTGGTGGCACCGTAGGTGCCCACCTGTGCCGGAATGCACCCTAGTTTGCCCACCCCAAACATTGCAACTTTTCGTGCCCCATAATCGTACAGTGTCTGCAATATTTAATTAAATAGATTAATACTCGTGTTTAATTAGTTTAGAAATTAAAAAATTAATTAATCTTACTTGAAGGTGCTTTTTGTATTCACTAATGAGGCGAGCAGCAAACTGTTGTGGGGTGTATTTAGTAGTTGAGGCATAGTATTGTGGGAGATAATTGGCAAGATAATCATTGTTGCCAAATCCAACGTAATATAAGCACTTATTTAGATTTTGTTTTGCTGCTTTTTCACTTCCTAGTAATTTGGCTGCCTTTGAAATCGTGGTATTGTGGTACGCAAGTTGCCCCCTCAAAGTGATGATATCGCCCTTGTTGAATTAATGTAGCATGTCAAAAATTTAATTCATCACTGTGAATATATTAAAATCACTTGAAATGTGAGATTGAATAGAATGTTTACAAAGTGAGGGACACTATTTCTGGTGAAATATTAGTATATTTAATGAAGGGTCAATAATTCGTGGATCTTTTCGAGTCTAACCAGATCAAACGAATCTTTCCAAAAAAAATCGCACAAAAGTTGCGTTGAAGGCTAACAGAAAAATGGGTTTCAGTTCTATATTACTATGGAGATAATTAAATGTTACTGCAAGAACAAATATGTGTTACTGTAAGTACAAATAACATATAAATTGATTTTTGACATGAAATATTAGTACAACTAATTTAAGGAAGGATAAATTATACAAATCACTTGAAAGACAATATGTGTTACTTGTCCTTAAAAGTAACACATTTACTCTTGAGTAACACATATTGGTCATTAAAGTAACACATGTAAGGTATTGAAAATTGTGTTACTATATAAACACAAGTGTATTACGTACTTTATAGAGAAAGATGTGTTACTGTATGAATAAAATGTCATTACCGAATGAAATACTCAATTCATTTCCAAAATAAAAATATATAGATTTAGATTCAAACATCTTGAATAGTTCATCGCTAAAATTACAAAATACATAACAATCAACAATTAATTAAAACATATCCACATATAATTTAATCTTATTCAGTTTTTAGTTTTTTTTTTTTTTTTTTTGTAAAATAAAAAAGGTTAAACATATGTCAAATGCTAGTTTAAAAGCATTAAAAAGATGGTTCTGACTCTAAAGATGATTCTTCTAACTCATAAAATAAGGGGCAAATAATCATGGTCATCTAATATAAAGAGTAGGTTCATATCTACTTAAAAAAAAAGAATTAGAGAGTGAACTTATAAAATAGAAGGGTGCAGATTACGTATAGTGGATCAGATCTAAATAGCTATTTGGACATATTTCACAAAAATACTAATATACAATATTTTGTAAAAGTTTTTGTCTTACAAAGTAGGCTTCAGTTTCATCAAGAATTCCAGATCCACCGGACGCATAGTTGAGTCCTTTGAGTATATCCTCATTTGTTGAGCTCGATAATGCTGGAATGGCTTTCTCAAACCCCAACAATTCAGCTGCATTCTCATTTAATTAATTGTAAAGGGTAATATAAAGTAGTGTGTTTATACACAATAAACACGTATTGTTTCCTTTTGTAACTTCCTTTTGTTAATTAATTTGAATAGTTAGTGGTTAGTTAGTAACTACTAGTTGTTACTTAGTCTATAAATATAGATTAGACTCTTTTGTATTCCTAATGCATTTTAGCATTGTAAACATTGTAACACTCCATATATGAAATACCTTTTGTTTTGTATTTCTTTCTTTACAATTATTAGATGAGTGTGTGTTTACATCTCTACATTAATACACAAATTAATTAATTAAAATAGATATAAAATAGTGTGTGAGTAGTATTTTCTTTATAAGAAAAGATAGTTATAAAAATAGAAAGAAAAAAAAAAAAAAGTCATTCGTTCAATATAATTTTCACACTTTCCTTCTCGAAACGTCATGTAGTACTTACTTTCACACTTTTAAAATGTAAAACTTTTATAAAGTGCAGTACATCTTTACAATCTTCACAACTTCACACAAAACGACATTACTTTTTACTCCACATATGCACACAAGTTAACTAATTTCTTTATTTCTACCTACCTATAAAAGTTATCCTGGAATGAAAGTACAGTAGTACGTTTTTTTTCCTCCCCTCCCTCCAACCGCTTTAGCTACCCCACTTCGTAATATATAATGCATTTAAATAATACTCCCTCCGTCCGCCTATAAGTGTTACGTTACTTTTTGGCACAGAGATTAAGAAAATTGATTAAATAATAGATATAGTACAAGTGATGTGATTGAGAGAGGAGAGAGATAGAGAGAAAAAGTAAGATATAAAATGAAGTGTAAGAAAAAGTACTTACCAAAAAAGGTATGAGAAACTTATAGGCGGACGGACCAAAATGGTAAAATGGGAAGCTTATAGGCGGACGGAGGGAGTAATAAAAAAGAAGTTGTGAATAATACCAAGAAAATCAGCAAGATTCCGACCATTGGAGAATCTTCCGGTAGGACCTGCCGGAAAATCGATTCCGTAAGGCAAATAATTAGATCTGGCGTAGGTTTGGAGATTATTGTTGTTGCCATTGTCGACTATAGAATCTCCAAAAATGAAGAAACATGGAAATTGGGGTTCAGCAAGAAGCAGAATTGGAGAAATTAGAAGGTGTAAGAAAAGGATTTTATTATAATTAGAAAGAGCCATTTTTGGAGGTAGCTATGGTGAGATAAATGGCTCTGAATAAATAGGGTAACAAAGATGATTCCCACGTGCTTGCCAACCACCTACCCCAATGTATTTTTTAAACACTTCATTTTGATATTTTGAAAATAGTCTGGTAACTTATACACTTTTGACTTTTTTGTCTTACTATTTGTTGGTTTATAGAAGCACTAACAATAGCTTACAAGTTGAAAACATAGAGGTTTCTGAATCGGCTACTTTCTACTTTTGGTAGATTCTTGATATAGCATCAACGACCCCATCATGTACAACAATAGAAAGCAGAGTCGAGTAGACATCTTCAACGGTTTGAAACTGTCGATTTCGGTTCAGAAACGATGATTACGATTTTAAAAAATTGGAACCAGACCGGTTACTGTTTTGAACTGCCGGTTTAGTCGGTTTGGGTTTTTTTCTACTCGTTTTTGTTCCTTTTCATTCATTTTTTTAGAAAATAAACTACTCCATCCGTCCCAAAAAAATTTGTGCACTTGTCATTTATGAATGTCCCATATCGATTTGCACCCTCCATAAAAGAAAATATCTTCATAATCTTCACCCTCAAAATATACACATATTTACCCATATATCATTACTTTTTCATACTCAATGTACCTTTTACTTTACTTTATTCATAAAAGTTTACAAAATTATCTCTCAAAACATCACTCATTATACATTTCTTAAAATGTGTGTTATCACAAGGGTGCAAATTCCCTTGGGATGGCGGGAGTAATACATAAGAGTTAGAGAGAGGTTAGGGTAAAAAAATGAGTTAAAACTGAGTTATTTAATTTATAGAAGAATATTTTTTTAAAAAAAGGTCAAACCCGTCAATTTAACCGTTGAACCGGAAATCGGCGATTTTGAATTTCCGAATCCGAGTCTTAATATTAAGGTTACGGTTCAATTTTCGAATCAAAACCGGTGGTTCGAAACCAGCCGGTTCGATCGGTTTCGATTTTGCACATGTCTAAAGTCGAGTCAACATTTGCTTACAAAAACAAATATGTCTCAACTAGTGCTCACAGTACTGCGTGACGTTTTCACAGATAAAATGACTTTCGTTTATTAACGAGTAGGTCACTACATTAATAGCTCCAACAAATTGAATCGACATCGAAATTGGACTACACATTTATATGCTCAATGTAAAAGAATGCAAGTACTCTCTCCGTCCCGGGAAAGCTCTCAATGAGCTTCGGGCACGGAGGTTAAGAAATACTAATATAATAAATAGATCTATTAGAGGTGGTGTGATTGTGAGATAGAAGAATATCATGAAATGTGAGAGGGAATAGTTACAAAAAAAAAAAAATAGGTAGCTTTCATTGGGATAGACAAAAAAGGAAAATTGGGTAGGTTTCACCTAGACGGATGGAGTATTAGTTTTTCAAAAAATTTCTTAACAATTTTTTTCTCAAGTGTTTTGCAACAAAGTCATGCATCCTAGTATAAAATTACACTCAATACAATCCATTTTTTTACTTTATAAATAAAATTTTACAAAATTATCTCTGAATACTTATTCATTACACGTTTTTTTAAAGTTTTATTTGTTAGTCAAATATTTAACCACACATTGACTAGCAACATTATAGAGTCATACCATAATGTAAACATTATTAATCTCATATATGTGAATATGTGATTGTATCATACAAACTATATATATTACAAAACATCAATAGTGGGATGATCAAATAGGGGTGTGATATAAGTGTAGGCAGTATTTGCAGATATGGAAATAACAGCTTCTGTGGGATGATACTCGTCCCAGAAATAGTACTCATCTCTGTTTCTACACGCTGCACCTCCCTCGACACAGAACCCTTTACTTTCTGCCGATGTCGCACAACACGGCTCGCTCAAATACTTTATATTACCTGGTCGAAAACCAAAGTTTGTATGTAAATATTCATTTTTTGTCCGTTCAAAATTAATAAGTACACTTTCATAAATTGAAAAATGTTACTTTTTACTAGACATGTTCATATGGTTAAAATCGTCGGTTTCTAGTTTGACCATTTTACAAACCGAAAACGGATCGGTTACGATTTTGAACCATCGGCTCAGCCGGTTTGAGTTTTTTTTTTTTTTTTTTTTTTTGCGTTTTCCCTCTTTTTAAAAATAAAAAATAAACTACTACTCCCTCCGTCCCATACTTGAAGGCACAAATGAATTGGGCACGAGTTTTAATGAATGAATTGTTTATTAGTATTGTATAAGATAAAGTGAAGGTAGTAAAGACTTTTCAACTTTATAAATAGTAATAAAGATATTTTTTAGTGTAATAAAGTAGTGGCATTTGTTGTAATGTTGTGATGTTTTAAGGAGATTGTTTAAAAGTGTTTTTGCTATTTTAGGTAATGTGCCTTCAAGTATGGGACGCCCAAAATGGTAAAATGTGCCTTCAAGTATGGGACGGAGGGAGTACATAAGAGATGAAACATGTAATTATTATCAAAAAAAATGGGTTGAAATTAAGGTTTTTATAGAAGGATATTAAAAAAAGGGGGGCAAAATAGCCAGTTTGGCTGGTTTAACCGTAGAACCTCCGGTTTTGATTTTGAATTTTTGGAATCGAAATCGAACCTTAATTTTAGGGTTATAGTTTGATTTTCAAACCGAAACTGGCCAGTTCGTCCAGTTTCAATTTCAATTTTACTTTTTAATTTACACATCTAATTTATATATAAACAATCAATATTTCTTAAAACATCCATGAAAAAATGAGTGCTTACCATACAATGCATCATCAGAGTTGTCTTTGGCGTAGACGAATTTGGCTTCTGGAAGGCGATTATTAAGATTCTTGACGAGAAATTGAAGATTGTCGTTGAATATTTGAATAATATCGTTACTAGTTTCGAAGCACAAGGAGCCATTGGAGGTACCGTAGGCGGCCACCTGCGACGGGACACACCCTAGTTTACCCGCGCCAAACACGACTACTTTTCTTGCCCCGTAATTATACAACTTCTGCAGTTAAAAAAAAATATATATATAAATTTCGTCTCATCTAAAAGTCTGAACTTTTAGAAAGGTGTAGAAAAATCTGACCTGAAGTTGCTTTGAATATTTAGTAATGAGGTGAGCAGCGAAGTGCTCGGGGGTATATTTGGTAGTTTGGGAGAAGTGTAGGGGTAGATAGTTTGTGAGGTAATCATTGCTTCCCATTCCCATGTAATATAAACATGAATTTAGATGCTCTTTTGCTGCCTTTTTATTTCTTAGTAATTTGACTATTGTAGAAATCGTGGTCTTGTGGTTTGAAAGTTGCTTGTTCAAAGTGACAACTTCTCCCTTCAACACAAAATTCCACAATTACTAGGCGGTTAATAAAATAATATATACTCCTATAATGTAAAAGTCGAGGACTATTAGATCACACTAGACACATACGGTTAAAATCGTCGGTTAAGCTTTGGCCATTTTTCAAACCGAATAGCAATCGGACTGGTTACAGTTACGATTTTGAACCGCTGGTTTGGATTTTTTTTATTTTTTTTGCTAGTTTTTTCTCATTTTTTTTTAGAAAATAAACTACTCCCTCTGTCCACCAAAAGTGTGCTCACTTTTTTTTATATATGTTTTTAAAAAAATCATATTTTAATTATAAAGGATATATTTAATATAATGAGTATAAAATATATTTGGTAGATACTCAATCTTGTTAGTAAAGTAGAAAAAATATTCAAAAGTTAACTATTTAAATAGAATAAACACGTTTTTTGTAGACCCAAAAAAAGAAATGAGCACACTTTTAGTGGACGGAGGGAGTACTACATAAGAGATAAGAGGGTTTGGTGTGAAAAAATGAGTTGAAATTGAGTTATTCATAAAAGAATATTAGGGGGGTGGGGGGGGATGTCAGGTTTAACCCCAAACCGCCGGATTCGGTTTTGGATTTTCGTAATCGAAATCGGACCTTAATTTTAAGGTTACGATTCAGTTTTCAAATCAAAATCGGCAGTTCAAAACCGGCCAGTTCCAATTTTTGTTTTGCACATGTCTAGATTACACACATCCACGTTGATGTATTTGTATACGTGCATGATCCAATAGCCCCCTCCTGCACAAATAGTGGCTATACGAAATAGGCTCCGGATTCATCGAGAATTCCGGCTCCGCCCGATGCATAGTTGACTCCTTTGAGTATATCCTCCTCACTGGAATTCGAAAACGGTGGAATCGCCTTGTCAAACCCCAATAGTTCAGCTGCATATATGTAACAAGGGAGACAATTAATTTAATTTGAAATAAATTATAGATAGACAGATACTCTGAAAGAATTCTGCTTCATCTAAAAGTACGAACTTGCATAGAAATACCAATGAAATCGGCTAAATTTCGGCCATTTGTGAATCTTCCAGTAGGGCCTTCTGGAAAATCAATACCATAAGGTAAAAAATTAACTCTGGCGGCAGTTTGGAGATTATTGTTGTTTCCATTATCTGCCATGGAATCCCCAAATATGAAAAAGCATGGAAATTTGGCTTCACCAATAACCATTAATGGGCCAATTATTAACAATAACAAGCTGCACATTACAATAGTGATATTATAATTAGAAACACCCATTTTCATGAAATATGTGAATGAGAATGAATGAGTGCAAGCCTCAATAAATAGGCCCGTTATTTTATTTTATTTTATTTTTGGAACATAATTTATTAACGTGTACTAGAGGTTATACTGAAAAACAAGAGTTACAATGTATGAGCTACAAAGAAAAACAAAAGGAGAGAAAAATTATTTACATCCATCCCGTAACTTTCACCTTTTTTTTTTTAAATTAGTTAAAATTTTAATTACGTCCCATAACTTTTTCAATTGCTTAATTTACGTTCAAATTTGAAAAACTTCGACGAATTTTTATAACTCCGACGAAAATTGGACATAAATTAAGCAATTGAAAAAATTATGGAACGTAAATTAAAATTTTAACTACTTTGAAACGTTTTTAAAAAAAAGGTAAAAGTCAAGGCTATAAGTTATTAATGAAGATGATATGCTCGGATACAAGAAAAATTCATTTTAGTCCTTAGGTCAAATTCAAATTATATCAATTAAGTATTCACTTTTTGAATTTACATTATTTTTTTTGGAAAATTAAAAAAATTGTCCTAATTTACCGGACGTAAAATAAAATTTTCTGGTAAATTTGACTAAATATGATGTAAGTTTAAACAAAGAAAACGTAAATTGAAAAAGTGAATAGTTAAAATACTCTATCTGTCCTTCTATAGAGTACGTTTTTATTTTACCATTTTATTTCGTCCGTCTATAAGGTTTTCATATCATTTTTAGTAAATGGAGTATTTTTTTATTCTTACAATTCACTTTATATCTTACCTTTTTTCTTTCTCAATCATATTATTTATATTATATCTATTATTTATTTATTTTTCTTAATCTCTATGAAAAAAAAATAACGCAAAATTTATAGACGGATCGAATATATATATTTGATTCAACCTAACGATAGAAATGAGTAAACAAAGATTTGTTTTATTTAATTTGGACTAGTGCAATAAAATGAAACTTATCAATCTATTTCCACTAAAGTTTATATATAGATTTAAAGGTGTCGGCTATCAGACGAGAAATGCTGCCGAAATAATTCAGTTTTTTTAACACAAAATTTATTCATGCATGCCAAATTTCAAGAATGATGTGGACAGGACCGGTCCTTATATTTAGGATCCAACTTTAAAAATAAAAATAAATAAATATGATTGAAAATATATAAAATAATGAAAAAGTAATGTGAATGTTAATTGAATGTTTTAATAGTTAATGAAGTAACAAGATATATAAATAAATTAAAAGGTGGAGATAATTATTTGATGCAGTGAAATCAATAAATTTCTAAAAAGTATATATTGGGATATACAAAATAGAAAGATGGTAAGTTCTTGTGAGACGGATGGAGTTTTTATTTTTAGCAATCAAAGTATTTTTTTTTTTACTAGTCACCACGAATAATGATATCCACGATCATGTTTAGAGCGGTTATTCGAGCCGACTCAAGTACATGAAGAAGTACATGAAGTCTCGGCTCGACTTGATTACATAGACGAGCAAAAATATGAACTTGGCTTGTAAACGAATTTAATGAGTCTATTGAATCGAATTGAGTCTAACGAAATTTAAAGAAAAAAATTTAGATATCAAGTCAAGTTTGAATCGACTTGTCAGCTCGTCAGTGAATTGCGTATCTAACGAGGTTGAGCTCGTATCAAATGATTTTTTTGTGGTTTAAGTTTATATTCTATTGTCATAATGCGTTGATGATTTATGGCATATCTACTTTGTTACCTCCAAATCATAATTTACTGTAAGCACCAATAATTACACAGGACAGGACAGTGTCTGTCAGTGAAATTTAAAACAACAAAGGGCTGGGTCAACTATTCAATCAAATGATATTGAGCATGTTTCCCATCTCCTCTCGAGAAACAAGTGGGCTATTTCTTTGCAAAATTGTGCTCAATTTCATATGTGGCAATTTCGCCAAGATCTCTTTGTTAGTTGGGGGAAGAATCCGCACGAATCGGATTTTTTGAGGAACGTATCGAGAGAGAATTGGATTTGGTTAGACAATGCGTGGTTGGTAAACAAGGATCGGTTTTTTAGAAAGGTACTGAATGTATCGTCAAATATTCAATATGATTCCACAATTTTTTGTGATTTAAGTTTATATTCTATTGTCATAATGCGTTGATGATTTATGGCATATCTACTTTGTTATCTCCAAATCATAATTTACTGTAAGCACCAATAATTACACAGGACAGGAGTTGATGATTTATAGCATATCTACTTTGTTACCTTCAAATCATAATTTACTGTAAGCACCAATAATTACATAGGACAGGACAGTGTCTGTCAGTGAAATTTAAGATCATGTGCATGTGGTCACACGTGGCTTTGTGTGTTTCACATGTAATATCCAAGAATTGTAAAAACTAAGTCAAATCTAACCAAAACCTACCTAAATTAATCGTTTCTTGAATCGAATTTCGAGACTTTAAAATATATGTTGTTTATGGGATTCAAAATTGCTACTCTCTCTATTAAATGAAATTAATATTTTGTGCAACACAACTTTTTTTAATCTCATCAACAACCAATTTTCAATAAGCTTCAATCTCATCTCATGTATATAGTGATAATCCCATATCATACATAGGCACATCACATGCTATAATACAAATTGTTTACAAGATTGTATGTAACACAATACATAACAACACGAATCATATAATATGGATACACAAAAATATCATACTATCAAGTATGGTATATATATGGAGGGTGGGTTGATTTAGTTTCAGAGTTGAGCCAAGCGACTAATATCGAAGGGATGTGCATCCGATCCCTTTTCAGCTCTGTACGATCTCCTTCCGACGATAACATTTGCAGCTTCCGTCGGATGGAATGCATCCCAGAACAAGTATTGATTTCTGTTCTGGCATGGCGTTTGTAGGGGTAGACATGTAATTTGCCCGTTGTTCCTCCCAACACCACAACACCCAGCGTTGCTCACAGTAAAACCTGTTGCCCAATTTGGTAGGGTAGATTAGCTCAAGATAGATGGATAATTGAACTCAAGATAGATGTCTAATCAGATACTATATAAAACAAAATTTTCTACGCAAAAAGCACATTTGATTGTCTGCATATCAAATGACAGAAAGACACATCATTTGCAATTCAATCTAAACCAATTGACATACCCGGACCTAATCATAGATATCTTAACATATTTACCAAACGGGGCCCAGAGAGAGAGAGGGGTGAGCAAAGAGAATTACCAAAAGATGAGGGGTCATTAATCAAATCTTGGAAAATTCCATAAGCATCAATGTAGATAAACTTTGCATCTGGTGAATTGCTGTTGAACTCATCAACCAATCCTCTTAGTTTGCTGTTGAATATCTGATTCGCCCCGTTGATTCTTTGCACGCATGTAGTCCCGTCTGGGCTATTCTGCGCCAAAGAGTTCGGGCTGCACCCGATTTGTCCTATTCCGATTAAAGTAAACTTCCTAGCTCCATAGTTGTACAAAGTCTATAACCAAAAACAAAAAAAGGTGCATGGTCATGGTCAAATTTACCCCTGCTATATATGCATGTAACAGAAAACTAATTGCTTCCTACCCTTATTTGCTGGGAATATTGTTGAATAAGAGCCTCTGCATATTGGTCCGGAGAGTACTGGTTAGCCGTGGAATAGTACTGAGGCATGAAGTAGTTGTTAAGGTAGTCGTTGCTGCCTACTCCGATCGAATATATGCACTTGCCCAAGTAATCTGCAGCAGAGTCTTCGTCACCGAGTATGTCCACCACTTGTGCAACCGTGTTCTTGTAGTTATTCACTTGTCCGGTGAAATCAATTCTAGCACCCTGATACAAGTTTTCTCAACAATCATTAAACCAACATTGATTAGCTGTCAAATCTTGCTTCTTAATCGTAACAAAAGAGGACCTACCAATTGTTGCCCTGTTTCTGATCTGATTCCAGCAGCTGCAGACGCGTAGTTCACGCCCCTGAGTATCTGTTCGCCACGAGCACTCGCATACGGGGGGATGTAATCATCGAAGCCTAACAGCTCAACTGAAATTGGCAAAACAAGATCGTTTCAGATCATTGTCTATAGGAAAAGTCTTATATAAACCAGTTTCACCACTCAATAATATTAGTAGTTGAATTCTATATTGATAGTCATGAAACTGTTTCGCATAAAACCAACTATCTTTAACAATTAAACTATGAAAACAAGTATGAATCAGAGCTTACCGATGACATCAACTGTAGTTTTACCATTGCAGAATCTCCCAGTTGGTCCATCTGGAAAATCGATACCATAAGGCAAGTAATTAGCCCTGGCCAACGACTGAATGCCGTTGTTGTTTCCATTATCGACAAGTGAATCGCCGAATATGAAAAAACACGGGACTTGGGGCTCTGCCACAACCGCATTGTGGAGATTCACCGCCGCCACTACCACCACACATAACACCATCCATTTCGTAAGTACACTTGCCATTGTATATATAGAATGTGAATCTATATATACAGTTGTGGTGTAGAAAATACAGGTGCTATGACAAAAGGTAGGATTTGTGTGTGATCAAATTTAAGGCAATGAGGTATATATATATATACACTTACATATATGCATGAATACAGCAACAAGATTGCAAAGTGAAGGTGATTGTAGTTGACTTATTTTGAGCAATTGTCCGAACAGATATGGAGTTAGATGGACGCATTCAATTCACGCGGATATAATGTGAGACAGTGAGCAAATGAAATGGAAATATGGGCCCTGGATCATGTATTTTATTATCTGTTTTTAATGCTAAAAAATTCTTTTAAAAACTTCAAGTGTTGTGCAAGTGTGCAACATATAGTCACGAATTTGAATTCCTATCTTGAAAACGCATTCAGCTCGTTCGAAAATTTGTTCAAGTGGCCGAGATGTGGGTTCAATGGTGGATCTGGTCATTAGCATGACAGAGTAAGGCCACTTGAAAGTAGGGGTGAGCAAAATTCGGTTTGTAACCGAAAACCGAAACCAAATTATCGGTTACAGTTACAAATAATCAAACTCAGTTTCGATTCGATTTTTCTAATTCAATTCGGTTACCCACCGACGTACCCTTAAGACTCAAATGGTATTAGAATGGTAATTTACATTTGGAGGAATATTTTATTTTATTATGTTTTATTAATGATGTGACTTGGCTTGAATTCAACATTTAATATACGTTGAATAAATTCGATATTAGTGGGGGAAAATTGAATTAAGATGAGATATAGCATAAACAGGGTCCAACAGACAGAAGCAACTGCAAAAAAGTAGGTGGATGCAACTACTACATTTAATGTGCAGAGCAAATTATGGGAAGTAAATTCAGACGATTCAACACTCTTCATTCATTCATCATAATGTTTCACCCAAATTCCTGCCGACGGGCCAACAAGTTCTCGATTCTATTAAATTCAACCTCGGGATTTAATCGAATCGAGAATTTCAGCATAAATTCAGAAAAAAAGCAACATGATCAGCACTCAGCAGAGGCAATATACCAACATATAGCAAAGATATTTACTACTTGTAAGTTGAAAAGGTCCAAACATTGATAATAGAAATGATAAGGCAATTTATGTAAAGAGATTAATGATAGCATTGAATGCACATGTGATTATAGCTATGTACTGCTGCTACAATTAAATCAGGCAGTTGAAGAGAACAGTAAGGAGACATACGGGTCTACTTCAGAAAATGACTGCTTCCTACAAAGTCTCCACAACGGTCCACTTGAGCCCAAGTCTCAAATTAGGATCGAACGGGGAGTATACGCCGCGTCATGCTTTGCTGTCATTTCAAGCGAATCGAGCCAATTTGGCCTGCAAAATTCGCTCAAAATGGTTCAATGTGAAGAAGTAACTTACTTCAGTTGATGATGAAATAAAACCAGTAGATGTACCAAACAAACAAAAGTAATATACTTTTAATATTACCTAAGTTTTAGTTGAAATAGAGTGGAACTCAATGTTGTGCTCAAATGAAAAACATTAGAATTTGAAGTACAGCTCAATGATGAAAAAGATCAATCTAGAAGTATGCCAACTTAGAGTTACTTGAAGAAATTGGTTAGCTAGAGGTGTCAAGTGCGCTCCGAAGTAAGTATCTTACGGAACAATTGAACGCTTAGGTGCTTATTTTAGAATAAGCATTTTATGACTTCCAACAGTTCAACTAGAAACGCTGAAAGCAGAGTAGATACTACAAACCTCGTTTACAGAGCCTTGTTTATGTTATAATTCGTACGAATAGCTTATGGACCAAGATTTTTGGTTCTCAGTTCTCATTATAGCTTGTGGGTTAGTAAATATCCTATGATGCGCCCAATGCCAACGAAAACTCAGTAACACAAAAGAGTCAATCTGAGCAACGAATTCATGCATAACGCATACCCAAGTTCTAAAACGTGGAAGAGCACATAATCAAGGAAAACGTAAAGCATCATAGTAACATCAATCTGAAGGACAAAATCACCGGTGCGATTTAACTAAATGATTAATTAGAGTAAAAATACATTAACAAGAAGCTGTTACTAAATGCAAATCTACAAGTAGATGTTTAAACAAACTCCCGAGATGCAAAATCTGAAAAGACGTACTTCATTTCACGCGCAAGTTGTGATGTGCTCTAACACCATCATCAACAAACTTCAAGCTTCAACCTCATAATTTGCACGAAAATTATCGACTTATCATTAGAGTTCCGTCCTCGGAGAAGCAGAGAAATAATTGAAACCAATGTCCTTCACCACCTTTATCAAATCCTTGAGGTCATCAGCTCCCAACTCAATGCAGTCCCTCAGCAACTCACCCTCCATAACTTCTTTCTGTAGGATCAGAACCAATTCCCGTAATGGCCCCTGCCATTTCCATTCACATAAGATCATCACTATAATAGCTATAACCACCATTTTAACAGAATTCTTAAATTTTGTTCATCAAATTAACGATTTCACTAATCAAGTAAACAACTGTTCCCAAGTAGATTAATCCAATCTAAAAGGTAAAGTCTAGTATGCACTCGAGTGCATGTTGTGCACCCTGGTCTAAAGAAAAGTGTATGTTATTAAACTGAAAAGTACAACAAAATATAACTAAATAAAAAGTGTAAGTACTATGACTAAAAATATTATTATACAGTTTAATAATTGAAAAGTGCGAAACATGAAATAGGATGCACAACATTCACTCGAGTACATAGCAGACCAACACAATCTAAAATAAATTTTCTACCCAAAGACACAATCAGTGTGCATATCAAATGACCAAATGGATATCCAAATTGAACATAAATAACTCAAAACATAATCTAATGCCATATATACTGGGGTATAAACAACAACGTACAGATTGACGGAAAACTGAGAGAAGGCGAGCAAAGAGCGACTGCGAAACCCTAAGGGCATTCTGGTAATTAAGACCAACCCAAGCGGCGACCTTCCCGCCGTCGGATCGGATCCGATTCAACTCCGACAAAATCCCTAACAACTCATTCAAATCAGATACCGCGCCGCCCAGGTTTTGAAAAGACATAGCGTCACTCCACGCGTAATTCTTCACATAATCCCATCCCACATTCCAAGCGAACTTGTAAAATCCCAAGCCCAGCCCGCGATTGAGAGTACGGGCCAAAGCCCTGGCCCGCGCTGCCGCCTCGACATCGCCGCGGGCTTCCCGGAGATCGGCGACGCGGGAGGTGAGGGAGTGGGAGAGGGAAAATAGGGTGTGATAGTTGGAGAGTAAGGAATGAGAGAGATTGGAAGATAGAAAGAGGAGAGAGAGAAAGAGGAGAGACCGCGGAGTGCCCGACATAAGGGTTTAGCGGCGGCGGCGGCGGCTTGATTAGACTGGGTTTAAGGCGCCGGAAAAAATGGCGAATGTACGGAAAAAGTACATGGGTCTAAGTACTAAGGACCAAAGTCCAATTTAGTAATACTATTAAAACTCGGGTTTGAACTCTTTAGATACTCAATTTACTAACGAGTCAATTCGATTCGTTAGACTCAGCGTTGTTCAATAAGTTCGTTAACGAGTCGAGCTCATTTTTTAACTCGTCAATGTTATCGAGCCAACCTCAAACTTCAAATACTCGATTCGGCTCAAATAATAATTCTATAATTTTTCTTTCAATTTTAACATTTTAAGTTCAATTGAATATTCAACTTTTCTTTGAATTTCAACATTTTAGTGTAATAGAGTATATATTTTAAGTGTTTCTTACTATAATTGAATAGAGGTAACAATTTGTCATATGAGTATTTAAGGTGTAACAACGTGTTGCTTAATATAACTAAATTGAGTTGACAATTTGGATGTGTCAAGTCTAGTCCATCAATGGATCAAGTATAATATGGTTATTGGTTAGGGTTGAATCGGTTTTTTTTTTTTTTTGAGAAGCTAACACAGATGAAATCACACATATAAATAAATTAGGCCCAGTTTCATCACCACCGGTTCCGCTTCTAAGAGAAAAACTTCCAGTTCAATCTTGAGAATCTGGATGTAGCACTGCACTTCGGGCCAGCACATGCGCGCGTTTGTTGGAGCTTCGAGGGATGTGGTAGATGTCGCACACTACGACATTCTTCATAACCTCCCAGATTTTATTAAGAACAAATCCCTCAATTTTTTTAAGTTGGATGCCACTGTTGATCAAATTAACACCTTGCAAACAATCAGATCCCAACCTAATTTTACTGAAGTTGTCTGCAACTCCTCTTTTTAAGCCTTCCACTGTTGAATCGGGTTTGATATATTGTTTTCTAGTATAATCTATAAAAATAAAGTTCAATTCAATTTTATTCAAAATGGGAAGGACAGGAGATTCTGAAAAGATGTGTGATTCGGAGAGATTTCTCTTAAGATCTCGTTTTAAAGTTATTTATAAAAAGTTAGTCAAGAGAGTGTGGAATGGAAAGAAAAGTCGAGGTGACGTATATCTTTATTGGAGAGTGGAAATATCTATCTTAGCATATGGATGAAATGTCACATGTGGCATGAGACTTATAGCTTTACATGTTCATCCATGGAGCCATTTTTGTAGTCATTTCAACATTATCAAAGGCAAAAAAGGAAGATCATTTTTTATTGACATTCAGATGTGTGGTGAATTTGGAAGTGGAGGAATGTTATTTGTGTTTAGAGATGTATGTGATTTGGCTAAAATGATAGACGAACTTAAGATCGCGTTGTGAAATTGGGCTTGTGTAAAGATGTGGAGTGTTTTTTTAGGAATTTTTAAATGTGATCCAGTCTAAGCTCGACGAGACAAATGAGTTTAAGTCTATCTTACACACGGGCCATTAGGACCAAGACAAACAAAACTCTGTTTTTTTGTACTTCTTTCGTCCACCAATTCTATTCTCACTTGTCTTATTAATCTGTCAACCTAATCTATTCTCATACATTTTATGAAAATTGTCCCTTTATCTTTATCTTCCAAACATCACTTAATTATATAAAGGGTTGGACTGCTGTGTACTCAAGTACACGGTGTACTTGAGTCCAACTATATAGAAAATATATAATATATATATGATACATAACAAAATATTAAACAAAAGTCATTGTAGCTTAGTTGTTGTCTTTGGAATGCAATGTATCATTAATAATAATAAAAGTGCAAGTAATAAATAATAAATTTTGTCAATTTTTATTTTATTTTATTATTTTATTTTAGCACCAGTTTTTCTATATTAATAAAAGTGCAACAATTAATAACTAAATGGTGTATCATTAATAATAATAAAAGTGTAAGTAATAAATAATAAATTTTGTCAATTTTTTTATACATTATAAAAAGAGTGCAAGTACTAATAATATCATTAATTACACTTACTAATAATATCATTAATTACACTTACTAATAATATTATTAAATAAAATTAATAATAATTTTTTTTTTTAAATTATAAAAAAAAGTGCAAGTACTAATAATATCATTAATTGCACTTACTAATAATATCATTAATAGTAATAAAAGTGCAAGTAAAAAAAAAAAAAACGAGTCAAATTAATAATAATTTTTTAAAAAAAAATTAGCACCAATTTTTCTAGATTATGAAAGTGCAAGTACAAATAACCAAAAGGTGTATCATTAGCATACACTTTTCAGTTATAATATCATACACTTTTCAATTATAATAACATACACCTTTCATTAATATATAACTTACAGTTTTCATTAATAGAACATACACTTTTTAGTTATAATAACATACACTTTTCATTAATAGATCATACACTTTGCAGTTATAATAACATACATTTTTCATTAATATAACATACACTTTTCAATAATAGATCATACACTTTGCAGTTATAATAACATACACTTTTCATTAATATATAACTTACATTTTTCATTAATAGATCATAAACTTTTTAGTTATAATAACATACACTTTTCATTAAAAACAATGTTGCACTTTTCAATATAGTAACGTACACTTTTCATTAAAAAATCAAAGATACACTTTTTAGTTATAATAACATACACTTTTTTAAAAAAAAAAATCGAAAAAAAAAAAATCGAAAAAAAAAATGTCAAAGTTTGACCGTTGACCGGTCAACGGTCAACTTTTGACTAGTCAAAGTCTACTCAAGTACATGGTATACTTGAGTACATACAAGACTTTGACTTACATAAAATGTAATTAAACTATACTCACAAACAAACACTTTATTCAAATTCAATCTCCTTATATTTTATTTACTTTTATCTTAAAAATTAAATATAAAATTTATGAACGGATGGAGTACTTATATCAATAACACAACTGTAAAATTTTCCTCATCAATTGAGGGCATGAATAAATATAACACTATCAATTCAGGACCTAAATATAAAAAACATCAATTTAAAACTTACAAATTCTAGTGTCATGTATTTAACCTTCTATAGTTTCTAATTATCCAACCATGTTTTATTAATCCTAATTTAATTTTTTTTGGGGGGGTATATTAATTTCAAGTGAAAAAATAAGAAAAGAAAGCAAGAATTAAAAATTTAATGCTTTTTTTAAATAATACGCATTGCTCGACGACAAGTGCAAACAGTATAAAAAAGACTATCCAAAAAGTTCGAACGCTCAATCCAACCATTAGAATTTGGAAAGAATCTAGTTCTCCTAAGTCCTAACAATACGGAGAGCCATTACATTGACGTCACGAGGAATTAAACCAACTTAAAAAATATACTCCTTTCCTCCACGAAAAGTATGTCTTTTTGGCTTAAACATAAATTTTAAGAATAATTCATATTTTAATATATAAAGTAGATATGGGGTAAAGAGTAAATGCTATTTTTCAATTTATCATTAATTTTATTAGTAAAATAGAAAAAAGTACTTAAAAATTAATTTTTTAAATAGATTCATCAGATTTTGTAGCTGACTATCTACTTCGTCTTGTGTTTGTAATAAGCTCAACTTCATTTGCTTCAAAAATAAAATAAAATAAACATATTTTTTGTGAAGAAAAAAAAAAAAGATATTTTTCACGGATGAAAAAAGTAGATAAATATAATTTCAAATTCCCACATCCAAATTGAGAAGACATTCCAAACAAACTTAGGTCAGAAGAAAAACATATTATTTTAACTGACATATGAATATGATCCACTAAAAGTATGTTCAATTTTTTTTTTTTTTTTTTTGTGAAAATCAGTACTTTTCATTATAAATTATGGTCCAAATTGGGACAAATGTTGGGATATTGTATGTTTCCATATCTTGTTTAGAGGGTAACATAAACAAATGTTGCAAAGTCTATTTTTGTCATGAACTTTATTAGTTAGCCAAAACCGACTCATTAATTCATTATTAAACCATCATTTTCTTAAAGTCATTTTCTTTTCCCTTTTTCTCATTTGGATTGAAAAAGGGATCCTCACTTATGTATGTTGTTGGTTGCCAGCAATGTGCATGGCGGAATAGTGGAAAAAACCTGTGTATCATAATCCCCAAGATTCAGTAATCAAAGTGAGTTGTAACCCTCTTTCTCTCGCTTCGTTACACTCTCTGCTTATCTTCTTGTACGTTACTATATTTAGATTTTTTTTCTCCCTTTATTTTGTTTGGCCACAACCTTGCAAAATATCCTCTTTTTTCAAGAACCATGTTTTGAGAGAAGCGATTTTTGCCCAATTTTTAGAGTGGAGATGGAGCAATCTGAGGGGAGCAGTGTTTCCAACGGCAATTTGGTGAAAAACCCTTCACTTTTTTTTGTTTAATTTTTTAGTTTCTTCAAGTTCTTGATTAAGGGTTTATTGTGAAAGCTTCTTTGTGGGGCGTAAAGTATTTGTAGTTTCCTTTTTAGTGTTTCTATTTAGTAGTATGTCTGAATTTTGTGAAGTTCTGGGAGTTGTTTAAGGAAAATTATTTAAGGGAATAGTTAAAGTAGCAGTTGATTCTCTGTTTCTGTTCACAACTGATTCAAAGAGGAGTAGTCTCAACTTGTTCCTTGTCCAATTTTCACCTTTTTTTGTTTAATTCTCTAGTTTCTTGAAGTTTTTGATTAAGGGTTTATAGTGAAAGCTTCTTTGTGGGGTGTAAAGTATTTGTAGTTTCCTTTTTAGTGTTTCTATTTAATAGTATGTTTGAATTTTGTGAAGTTCTGGGAGTTGTTTAAGGAAAATTATTTAAGGGAATAGTTATAGTAGCAGTTGATTCTCTGTTTAGTGTCACAACTGATTCAAAGAGGAGTATCAATTTTGTTCTTGGTCTCAACTTGTTCCTTGTCCAATTTTCACTTTTTTTTTTTAGTTTCTTGAAGTTCTTGATTAAGGGTTTATTGTGAAAGATTCTTTGTGGGGGTGTAGAAGCAAGGAAATATACTGAATGTGGGATGTACTGTACTGCTTTTCCTTTTTAGTGTTTCTATTTAGTAGTATGTCTGAATTTTGTGGAGTTCTGGGAGTGGTTTAAGGAAAATTATTTAAGGGAATAGTTATAGTAGCAGTTGATTCTCTGTTTCGTTTCACAACTGATTCAAAGAGGAGTATCAATTTTGTTTTTGGTCTCAACTTGTTCCTTGTCCAATTTTCACTTTTTTTTGTTTAATTCTCTAGTTTCTTGAAGTTCTTGATTAAGGGTTTATTGTGAAAGCTTTTTTGTGGGGTGTAAAGTATTTGTAGAAGTAAGGAAATACTGAATGTGGGATGTACTGTACTGCTTTTCCTTTTTAGTGTTTCTATTCAATAGTATGTCTGAATTTTGTGAAGTTCTGGGAGTTGTTTAAGGAAAATTATTTAAGGGAATAGTTATAGTAGCAGTTGATTCAAAGAGGAGTATCAATTTTGTTTTTGGTCTCAACTTGTTCCTTGTCCAATTTTCACTTTTTTTTGTTTAATTCTCTAGTTTCTTGAAGTTCTTGATTAAGGGTTTATTGTGAAAGCTTCTTTGTGGGGTGTAAAGTATTTGTAGTTTCCTTTTTAGTGTTTCTATTTAGTAGTATGTCTGAATTTTGTGAAGTTCTGGGAGTTGTTTAAGGAAAATTATTTAAGGGAATAGTTATAGTAGCAGTTGATTCAAAGAGGAGTATCAATTTTGTTTTTGGTCTCAACTTGTTCCTTGTCCAATTTTCACTTTTTTTTGTTTAATTCTCTAGTTTCTTGAAGTTCTTGATTAAGGGTTTATTGTGAAAGCTTCTTTGTGGGGTGTAAAGTATTTGTAGTTTCCTTTTTAGTGTTTCTATTTAGTAGTATGTCTGAATTTTGTGAAGTTCTGGGAGTTGTTTAAGGAAAATTATTTAAGGGAATAGTTATAGTAGCAGTTGATTCAAAGAGGAGTATCAATTTTGTTTTTGGTCTCAACTTGTTCCTTGTCCAATTTTCACTTTTTTTTGTTGAATTCTCTAGTTTCTTGAAGTTCTTGATTAAGGGTTTATTGTGAAAGCTTCTTTGTGGGGTGTAAAGTGTTTGTAGTTTCCTTTTTAGTGTTTCTATTTAATAGTATGTTTGAATTTTGTGAAGTTCTGGGAGTTGTTTAAGGAAAATTATTTAAGGGAATAGTTAAAGTAGCAGTTGATTCTCTGTTTCCGTTCATGACTGATTCAAAGAGGAGTATCAATTTTGTTCTTGGTCTCAACTTGTTCCTTGTCTAATTTTCACTTTGTTTGATCTTAAATTCATCATGATAATGGTGTCCTGATAAGTTAAACTATTTCGTTTTTCGGCCTTCCTGAGTTCATTGTTTCTCCCCCTCCCAAACATTGTGACTGGTTCTTACTTTTGGCTTCTCAATCGATATGAAATCAAATTTATGAAATAAGGAATGAGATTATTCATCCATATCGGCATGTAGTCATATACTCATTTCGGGTTTAACCTTGAGAATGCATTCTTATACAGATTCTAACTATATGTATATGTCAATAAGTAGAAATAGTATGTGGAGTATCTGGTGTTTTAATAAATACAGTGTTTGAATTTGAACAGTCATTCGAATTGAGTTGATTCAAAAAGGTTGATATTCGAGTCATTATTGTTCAGGATGATTTGCTGCTCACCTATACGCCTGACGACAAGTGCAATTCCACTTCCTCCATACCCACAAGTAGACTGGAAAGGTTTTTAAGAAAAAGAAGGTATACCAAGTCTTTTAATTTTTATGAACAATCTAGAGGTTGACAACATAGATGTATAATACTTCAGTAAAAAATCTAGTGAGAAACTGGATGGTCCCAAACAAAGGTTATTGGTGGTGGCGAACCGGCTCCCAGTGTCTGCAATTAGGAAGAGTGAAGATTCATGGAGCCTTGAAGTAAGTGTGGGAGGCCTAGTTAGTGCTCTTTTAGGTAAGAACTTGCTAAAGTGAGTCAAAAACATGGTGCCAAAAGTGTTGCCGCTGCTTTATGAGTTCTGTAGTCGTCTTAATGCCTTGTTTGTTTAAAGGTAGTCGTCTTTGTGAGTCTTGAAATTTCTTCGATTATATTCTTTTAAAGGTGTCAATGAGTTTGAAGCTAGATGGATAGGATGGGCTGGTGTAAATGTTCCCGATGAAGTTGGACAGAGGTCACTAACTAAAGCTCTAGCTGAAAAGGTTCGTAGATTTAATCGAACACATGTTGAATCTGTTAGTATCATCTCAGTTGTGTTTTACCACTTTTTTGTTCTATCGATTGCAGAAATGCATCCCTGTGTTCCTTGATGAAGAAATTGTCCACCAATACTACAATGGATACTGTAACAACATATTATGGCCACTTTTTCACTATCTCGGGCTTCCACAAGAAGACCGCCTTGCAACCACCCGTAGCTTCCAGTCTCAGTTTGCTGCATACAAGGAAGCAAACCAGATGTTTGCTGATGTTGTAAATGAGCATTATCGGGAGGGTGATGTGGTTTGGTGCCATGATTATCATCTCATGTTTCTTCCAAAATGCCTTAAAGATTATAACAAAAAAATGAAAGTAGGTTGGTTTCTCCACACACCTTTCCCCTCCTCTGAAATTCATCGAACATTGCCGTCAAGATCGGAGCTGTTAAGATCAGTTCTGGCTGCTGATTTGGTTGGGTACGTCTTTTGATATGTTTAGTTTTTTCTAAAATTATATGTGGTTTTGTTTGTCTGTGTAATTTTGTCATGTTGTCTCTCAGATTCCACACATATGATTATGCAAGACATTTCGTTAGTGCTTGCACTCGTATTCTTGGTCTTGAAGGCACACCTGATGGTGTGGAAGATCATGGAAAATTAACTCGTGTTGCTGCGGTATAAGAATAGCCTTAAAAATACCATATTTTACTTTTTGCACTCATGAATGATAATGTATTGATTGTCTGCAGTTTCCTATTGGAATTGATTCTGAGCGGTTCATTCGAGCTCTGGAGCTTCCACAAGTGAAGACTCACATCAAAGAATTGAAAGAGAGATTTGCTGGGAGAAAGGTAAATGTTAAGGGAACGAAAATAACGAATGGTTATTTGGCATTCTGGACCTATTATGCAACATTTAATCTTATAATTTATTAATGTTTTAATTAAAAGATATATAATGGTTTCTTATTTGATTGATATATATGTGCTACCTTAATGTATAAGTCAATGTAATCAAATATGAAGATTTGAATCTTGGGATTACTCTCCTCGACTTTGGCACGATCTTCGTTCAGTTTCTAGTAGTTAATTCTATTTTTATGCATTTGACAGGTAATGCTGGGGGTTGACCGTCTGGATATGATAAAGGGAATACCACAAAAGATTTTGGCATTTGAAAAATTCCTTGAAGAAAATCCGATCTGGCGCAACAAGGTAGTCTTAGTACAAATTGCTGTGCCAACAAGGACGGATGTTCCTGAGTGTATGTATCCTCATTCTCCACTTTAACTGAAGTTTGTAATTTTCGTCAATTTTATCTTCACAGCTACTATTTCTTTGTGTGTGCGTGTTTAACATAATAAAGAAAGAAATATTCTCTCTGTGACAGATCAAAAGTTGTCGTCCCAAGTTCATGAAATTGTCGGAAGGATAAACGGAAGATTTGGAACCCTTACAGCTGTACCAATACATCACTTAGTGAGACCCCCCGCCTTGGGATGAATTTTGTATTTTCTTAATAAGCTGCTTAAAAATGGTCGTCTGATGCGATTTATCATTTGTCTGCAGGATAGATCTCTTGATTTCCAAGCACTATGTGCACTATATGCTGTCACTGGTATGCATTTTCTTGCCATTTTATCCTTCTTTATTATTTGATTGCTTGGTCTCGAAAGTATCCTGGAACGAGTAACTTCCATATCTGAACGTAAGCTTCTCATAGTATCTTCATATCTGAATATCCCCTTTTCCCGTTGAACTTTTCTTTTAGATGTTGCTCTGGTTACATCTTTAAGGGATGGAATGAATCTCGTGAGCTATGAATTTGTGGCCTGCCAAGCTTTTAAGAAAGGTGTCCTCATTCTAAGTGAGGTAATCGTGTTTAATCTGCCCTTCGACAAGTTGTCCATTCTGCTTGTTAGTACTCAAGGCCCCAGTAACTTACACGGAGTGAATTCTGTATGAAACGTTATATTCATATTGTTCCGTCTCTGCTTTTAAGGTATTTTACATTATCAGAAGAGAATGGTTACTAAAATCAGGATTTGCATTTCAATGCGCGCACTTTCTGTAAAATTATGGTCGAAAACTGCTTCATGAAATCTTTTTGTGCTTGTTATTATACTCGCATTACAACTATTTTAGTTTTATCCACATTTTTGCTATTTGTTTTTCAGTTTGCTGGGGCAGCACAGTCCCTTGGTGCTGGAGCAATTTTGGTGAACCCTTGGAACGTTACAGAAGTTGCTGCATCGATTGGTTATGCTTTGACGATGCCAGCTGATGAGAGAGAAAAACGACATCAGCATAATTTCACTCATGTTACTACTCACACTTCACAAGAATGGGCTGAGACTTTTGTAAGGTACATAGTTGTAATGATATATCACTTTTCTGTTACGTAGCCACAGTTTCGTATTGTTTATCGGTCAACTTTTAGAGCACATTTCTTTCTTATGTCCCGTGTCCAGTGAGCTCAATGATACTGTTGTCGAAGCACAGCTAAGGATTCGACAAAATCCACCCTTCCTTCCTAAAGAAGATGCTGTTGAGCGTTATATGCGTTCAAGTAATCGCTTGCTTATTCTGGTATTCACACTCCTCATCTCATGTGACGAAGAAACACTTCTTAGTAGAACGACTAATACTTTTTAAATAGACACGTGCAATAGTGCTGTTATTCGAACTGAGCCTTAACGAGACTCGGCTCGACTCGACTTGTTAAGGCTCGATAAGGCTCGACTCGTTTAGCTTAATGAGCCGAGCTCAAGCTCGTTAGATACTTGATTTACTAATGAGCCGGCTCGAGCTCGACTTGTTAGGCTCGATAACTAATTTTTTGTAAAAAATTACATTAGGCTCGTTAGGCTCGGCTCGACTCGATAGGCTCGTTAAGCTCGTTAGACTTGTTAACGAGTCGAGTCGAGCCGAGCTCGAACCTCAAATACTCGGCTCGAATAACAGCTCTATGTGCAACTGGTGTTGCTCTAGACATGTTGCTGAAAATATGTGGAGATCCTAAAATCTCTGTTTGACAGGGATTTAATTCAACGATTACGGAACCAGTGGATGCCCAAGGAAGAAGGATTGATCAGTTCAAAGAAATGGAACCTAAATTACATCCGGATATCAAAGAACCCCTGAAAAGACTTTGCGACGACCCAATGACCACGATAATTATCCTTAGTGGAAGCGACAGAAGTATTCTCGACGAGGTTTTCTATTTTCACATAATATATCCACGTTTGCATCAACACATTCTACTTGTTGGCTGATGTTGTTATTATGCAGAATTTTGGAGGGTATAATTTGTGGCTGGCAGCTGAACATGGGATGTTTTTGAGACGCACCACTGGAGATTGGATGACAACAATGCCCGAAAACCTAAATATGGATTGGGTCGATAGCGTGAAGGTACATTTTATCAAAACCTAAAAGCTACCGTGCATTATGTTATAAAATTATCGTCTCGACTTGTGATTTTCAGCATGTGTTTGAGTACTTCACCGAGAGGACCCCTCGTTCCCATTTTGAGCTCCGTGAGACTTCACTTGTATGGAATTATAAGTATGCAGGTGATTTACACATTTAGTAATTCCTTCAATCCATACCGTTGTATAAATTGTTTAGTTTACATTTAACTGAGTTTGCAATCAGATGTTGAATTTGGGAAGCTTCAATCAAAGGATCTACTACAGCATTTATGGACCGGCCCAATTTCGAACGCTTCTGTTGACGTCGTTCAAGGAGCACGATCCGTAGAGGTCCGAGCAGTCGGAGTAACCAAAGTGAGCCTTAAGGCCATAGTGTTCAAACTAGAGTTAATATCAAGAATTGTCCTGTAACAAAATGCATGATAAAATGGCAAAAACTTGTGTGAGACCGTCTCACGCATCTTTTTCTGTGAGACGGGTCCTTTTAACCCATATTTCAAAATTTTGGGTAGGATAACTAACCCTTATTTTCCAGATTTTGGTTTGTAAAAAAAGTGATAATGTTTAAGTAAAAAGTGATAATATTTTTAACAAAAGTGACTATCACTTTTTACTTAAACACTATCACTTTTTGCTCAAACATTATCACTTTTTATATATAAAAGCCGTCTTACGGATCTCATTTTGTGAGACGGTCTCACCCAAGACTAGCCCTGATAAAATTGGACACGACCTAAGTTACAGGGCGATTCTTGATATTCGTTCGTTCAAAATATCACTAATTTGTGCTCGTTTTCTTTTCAGGGTGCTGCCATTGATAGGATCTTGGGGGAAATTGTTCATCACAACGACGTGAAAGCTCCAATCGATTATGTTCTGTGTGTTGGACATTTTCTACCAAAGGTAATTAGTGGCTCGATTATGAAAATATTGTCGATTTTCGATCAATTTTCGTTCCTCATTGAAAGAATTATGTCTCATCTAAAAATCCGAACTTGTAGAGAGGTGGGGAATTAATTCTTGTATATTAATTCCTAACACTCCCCCTCACTCGTGGGCCGGATTAACACCTCTTACCCTTTTTTGGGGAGGAGGCCCATCGAGTGGACAATTTAAATGGGTGGAGTGCTTTCAACAGGAATCGAACCCAGGTCGTTTGCCTGGTTTGCTCTGATATCATGAAAGAATTTCGTCTCATCTAAAAGTCCGAACTTGTAGTGAAGTGGGGAATTAATTCTTGTATATTAATTCCTAACATTCATTCTTAACACGCATGTGTATGAAATGTTATCAGGATGAAGACATCTACACATTTTTTGAGCCAGAGCTTGATCCTATTGGACCAGTAGCACCCACTACTGCTAGAGCCAAGATAGGCAACACTGTCAACAAATTTGGTTCGAACTCAACGGGGGCGACTAGCCGCAAAGGTCCTCCCCTTCCAGAGACGAGAGCCAATTGGTGGTCGAGGATGCGAGAAAAGATGATGACGGTGCATGAAGGGTCGTCGGTTCTTGATCTGAGGGGGGAGAATTACTTCTCGTGCGCTGTCGGGAGAAAACGTTCCAACGCTCGATATCTTATCGGATCGTCGGGCGAGGTCGTGTCGTTGTTGAGAGAGCTGGCAGATTGTCAAAAGGCCAATTTTGCTTTTCGTTAGAAGACTTGTTGTGAAATCGTGATTATGGTAGTTAAGTTAACTCATTTCTGTTTTTTTGGACTAATTTATTTAGTTTTTAAGAAATGAAAATTTTAATAAATAAAAGAGAATTAACACCAATTAATTTATGAATGTGTTTTTTTAATATTAATACAAAATTATGACGGAGAAATTAATATTATGATACAATTTTATTAAATTATTTTGTTTTGCCGATTAATTTTATTGTGAAACATGATGAATGCCAAAATGAGTATCGAAATCTTATTTCATCCGGTTAGGTTTGTTTAAATCACCGATCCGATCTCTTTTTTATTTAATATTCAAAATCGACGGTTGAGATTAATTATATTTTGAAAATTAAAGAGAAATCACCGGTTCAGAATCGAAACGAAAACCATATTATGTTCCTGTTAAGCCTCTCAAAAAAGCCAAGAAATAAATTACTACTCCCTTTCCATAATGAGAGAAGTGTTGAGGTGTAATTTTGTAAATTTTTATGAATAAAATAAAGTAAATGATTGGATTGAGTGTAAAAGTAATGACATTTTTTTGTAAATATATGAATATTATGAGGATGAGGTTTATGAAAAAGTTTCATTTTTTAGAATTGCAAACAATTGTGTGACGGACGAATAAGAAAATAGTGCAAATAATTGTAAAATGGAGGAAGTATCACCGTATATTGATGAGTTAATAAGGAAATAGTGCAAACAATTATTTTACGAACGAATTTCATCATTTATTGATGAGTTAATAAATCGGGTATAACATACTCCATCCGTCCGCCTATAAGCTTTCCGTTACTTTTTGGCACAGAGATTAAGAAAATTGATTAAATAATAGATTTAGTACAAGTGATGTGATCGAGAGAGGAGAGAGATAGAGAGAAAAAATAAGATATAAAGTGAAGTGTAAGAATAAAAAATTAAAAGTTTTTACCAAAAAAAGTATGAGAAACTTATAAACGGACATACCAAAATGGTAAAATGGAAATCTTATAGACAGACGGAGGGAGTACTATAAAAAATTGATAGTCGATTGAATTGACCACTTAGTTCGATTCGATTCCCTTGTTCCATTGGTATTCAACTCTACTGAATTTTTAACATGTGTCTGCCTTAATATTAAAACAGATGATCTCATTCCTACATTTTAAAATTTGATAGGGAGATGCAATGTGAGATGGGTGCATTCAATTTTGACTTTGGCTCATAAGGTGAATGACCACTCTATGACTTAATTAATACATTCCATTTGGTTGACTACTACACATACTATGATATTATCCTCACATATTATAATTATATCCACATTTTCCACTACAAACCTTCATTTTCAATCTAAATTGTAGTATCAAAAATGGTCCCTTAATTAAACGCGTGCTAATTATTTGACAATTTGTTCCTAAAGTGTATACTCCGTAATATATATAGTTGCTAGTAGTGTAATTGACATTTTGACATATACATCTCAATATTATAGTTTTATTTGATAACAAATACTGATTAGACTGATATTTAAATGATATCTAAACTTGATAGATTTTAAAGTATAATATACATTTAATCTAAGTTATCAAACAATATATTAAAGATGAGACAAAGTTAATTTAAGGTTAATCTTAACTATCAAATATGACCTATATATACACTCATATACTTGTGGACATGGTGGATGCATGTATAATATACACTCTAATGTTTTCACCAAAATGTGGTACACAAACTAAAAAAAATGTGTAATGAGAGGAGGGTTGAGGGATAATTTTGTAAATTTTTATGAATAAAGTAAAATGAATGATTAGATTGAGTGTAAAAGTAATGACAATTTGTGTAAATATGTGAATATTGTGAGGGTGTTGTTTATGAAAAAAAAAATCATTTTTGAAAAGTTCAAACAATTGTAGAACTGACGAATAAGAAAATAGTGCAAATAATTGTGGGAGGTGGAGTACTACTTATAAAGAAATAGAAATTATACTCTTATTTATATAATAAAATAAAAAAAATCAATATTTTATTATAATATATTTATATATATATGTGTGTGTGTGTATAAGGGTATGATATTTTGAGAGTGTGTTACACTATTTAGAGGGTAATATGGTAATGGAGTGAATATGAGGGTGATTTTATTGACGAAAAAGAAAGAAAAAGAGATGCCAAAAGACAGAAAATCCAAAAAATGCACGCCTTTGGAATAACAATTTTGTTTTGGTTTTTTTAAAAGAATAAAAAAAAAATTGTTTTGGTTGGTCCTTTTTTTCACAATTTCAGATTTAGTTTGTTAAAAAAAATAGTGGACTACAAGTAGATGTTTTATTAAAAGGTCAAAAAATAAAACTATTATAACGTCAAAATATGATACTACAAGATTAACAATAACAAACAAATAGTTTTTGAACGAATTAGTCGTAAGATCAAAAATATTTTTTTACTATAAAACTAAAATATATTACTACATACTATAAGGGTAATTTGTGCGACCGTAAATTACCCTTTAACATATTTTAGTATTGCGAAACCTGCAAGTGGTTCTAAAAATTAAAGAGTATATATATTAAATTATCTTAGGATTATTGCTGAAAACGATACATATGAAGGCGAAACAGAAAAACATTATGGGGGTGTTTGGCTTACTTTATTTAAGTTTGTTATGTTTGTTGTATCATTTGAGAGATTTTGAATATACTGTATTATTTTTCTGACATTTTATTATCAGAACTTCACGTTTACGAGCCAGTGGTTTCGGTTTTGATAATGTGGAACCGAAATCAAATAGGTTACGAGTGTATTTCGATTTTTGTTCCGTCGATTCCGTTTTAAAATTGGAGTGTCATTAATGTGTGAATTCTAGACTAGTATGCTTGTAACGGGTGAATCGAAATTTCCACCCGTGGAATTTCGAACTTTCCCATTTTTTAGTACCTCTGGTACTTCGATAATACAATTTTTTATGCACAAAGTTATCTCTAATGATCTTCTAAAATATTTAGAAACCTTGGACTTATAATGCCCAATGAGTCGAGATCTTTTTTATAAATTAACCATATGACCTATACATAGTTCCTAACTTTTTCATTATTATTCCGTCTTTTATCGATGTAACTTGACTTCTTGAGTACTTCTGGTACTCCGTTAATTTAAATTTCATTTTTTCCCAAAATAAAATAAAATGATGCAATGCTACATAGAAGGAGATGGCCCATTACGAGTAGTCAACTTTCTTGCTATAAAAACAAGTACTACTATAGATGATAGATTGACAATTTATCTCAATAGTGTACTTTTGTCTTTGAATTATGTTTCGTGATATTTTTATTACAAAGTATTTGGAGCATTGAGTGTGGATAAATTGAGAAGAAAGGTAGTAAAAATATAAATAATTTGAAAACACAATTAGGGGGACTCGAATTATCAGCTTGGATTTTTCAAATTTACCATATTCCTAAATTGAACTCCCAATCAATAATCTAATTAATTCTAGGTTTATTTTGGTATTGGTTTCACTGATTAGACGCATGAAATAAAACCCCACATAAAAAAAAAAAATATATATATATATACACGCCTAGGATTTAAGAGAAAAGGTATATAATCTTAATTTATTTTTGCAATTTTTTTAAGCCAACACTCAACAGCCCAAGTTAATAAAATTAGAGCTACTAATTTTTTATTATTATTTTTTTTTTGGGAAATTCTCAAATGCACCATGTGCACCAAAACAGGTTTGGTGCACATGCTTTTGTCCTTATCCTCACACCCTAATTTATTATCCTTTTTCTAGTTATAATTCCATTTTTTTTTCTATTTATTAATTAATTAATTTATAATACATTACTTAATTAATTAATTAATTTACCATTATTAATTAATTACTGTTCTCATTTGTATCGACCAATATTTACAATTATTAATTAATTTACAATTCTCAACACTTAATTAATTAATTTACAATTCTCATAAGTATGAGGTGTTCAAATCTATTCAAACTTGTTTTTTTTTTTTCTTTTTTTTTTTTCGTTACTCACTTCCACTTTTCAATAATTACTCACTTTTCAATAATAATAGTCCCTACTTTTCATTAATAAAATTTCCACTTTTCACTAATAACAGTTACCAGTTACCACTATTCAGTAACAAAATTTCCACTTTTCACTAATAATAATTACCACTTTTCAGTAACAAAATTACCACTTTCCAGTAACAAAATTACCACTTTTCACTAATAATAGTTACCACTTTTCAGTAACAAAATTTCCACTTTTCAATAATAAGAATTACACTTTTCAGTTAAAATATCTACCACTTTTCAATAATAAGAATTACATTTTTCAGTTAAAATATCTACCACTTTTCAGTAACAAAATTTCCACTTTTCAATAATAAGAATTACACTTTTCAGTTAAAATATGTACCACTTTTCAATAATAAGAATTACACTTTTCAGTTAAAATATGTACCACTTTTCAATAATAAGAATTACACTTTTCAGTTCAAATATCTACCACTTTTCAATAATAAAAATTACATTTTTAAGTTAAAATATCTACCACTTTTCAGTAACAAAATTTCCACTTTTCAATAATAAGAATTACACTTTTCAGTTAAAATATCTACCACTTTTCAATAATAAGAATTACACTTTTCACTTAAAATATCTATCACTTTTCAATAATAAAAATTACATTTTTAAGTTAAAATATCTACCACTTTTCAATAATAAGAATTACACTTTTCAGTTCAAATATCTACCACTTTTCAATAATAAGAATTACATTTTTCAGTTCAACTATCTACCACTTTCAATAATAAAAACTACATTTTTCAGTTAAAATATCTACCACTTTTCAATAATAATAATTACATTTTTCAATAACAAAATCTACCACTTTTCAATAATAAGAATAACATTTTTTTCAATTTTAATAATAATTTTAACGGTACAATTTATAATTAAATATACTCGTTTTAATTAATTAAGTTAACAATGATAACAATAAGCAAAATAAAAATGAAAATTATAGATTAATTAATAATTGTAAATTAATTAATTAAGTGATGAGAATTGTAAGTTAATTAATAATTGTAAATATTGATCGATAAAAATGAGAACTGTAATTAATTAAGTAATGAAAAGTGGTAGATTTTGTTATTGAAAAATGTAATTATTATTATTGAGAAGTGGTATATATTTTAAATGAAAAATGTAGTTTTTATTATTGAAAGTGGTAGATATTTTAACTGAAAAGTGTAATTCTTATTATTGAAAAGTGGTAGATATTTGAATTGAAAAGTGTAATTCTTATTATTAAAAAGTGGTAGATATTTTAACTTAAAAATGTAATTTTTATTATTGAAAAGTGATAAATATTTTAACTGAAAAGTGTAATTCTTATTATTGAAAAGTGGAAATTTTATTACTGAAAAGTGGTAATTATTATTATTGAAAAGTGAAAATTTTGTTACTGAAAAGTGGTAGCTATTATTAGTGAAAAAGTGGTAATTTTTATTAATGAAAAGTGGAATTTTTTTTAATGAAAAGTAGAAACGAAAAAAAAAATTATTAATGAAAAATAGAAACGAAGAAAAAAATAACGTGAAAAAAAAAACGAAAAAAAAACAAAAAAAAACGAAAAAAAATGAAAAGTAGAAACGAAGAAAAAAAAACGTGAAAAAAAAATAAAAAAGAAAATTCCGAACCTGTGACCTCATGCTTGTGAAGGATATCTATAACCACCCCTGTGCATTAGTGTGCACGTGCACACTGTGCACAGAAGACCAACTCTTTTTTTTATGTTAGCCAAGTTAACAAAATTAGTTAATTAAATATATATATATATATATTAATCTGAAAATTTTGAAATTATCGATCTAAGTTTGAAAGGAAACTATCAATTTATAACTCATAAATATTAAGCCATTATTTGACATCTTACACTTTATATCCTTATTTATTTATTTATATGCATTATTTTTTTTATTTTTTTTACTCATGTGAAATTAATATATCTATTAATTTTTTAATAATTAAAAATTATATGATGTTAAACATGCATGATTTTAAAATTGGCGAGTTCTAAATTGATACTCCCTCAGTTTTTTTTTAATAAGTGTCATTTTAAATTTTTTCAACAAATTAAAATTATAAATTGTTGTCTATATTACCCTTCATTAATTATAACTAATTTTAATATATAAATTTTGTTTGATAAAGAATGTGGTAAAAAAATGTAGCTAACCAAATTAATTTTGGTATAAATAATATTTATGAGTTTTCCATATTTTATGCTTTTATGGGATCAATGAGTAAGGTTAAAATAGTCAAAATTAAATAAAAAAATTTAGAATGACATTTATTTTAAAATTAATTAAAAAGTCATAGTAACACTTATTAAAAAAAAACGGAGGGAGTAGTTTTTATCTTTCTAATCAACAAAAGAAAAATAAAATTAAGCTTTAAATGTAACTTTTAGACCTTAACAAAAGAAGAAAAAAACAAAGAGATTCAAACAAAGATTCCTTTCTATCAAGAATATATATCCCTATAAATATTCATCGTATCATTTCTATATTCTGTGCCTTTAACCATGGAGAATTTTCATCTACAACTTTCCTTGCTTCTTCTTCTTCTCCCCCTCTTGGTTTCATCTACTGAAAAACAGGTTCACACTTTTTCTAATTCATTACTTATATAATTCGAACGATACAGAGAAGATTAACACGACTTTTATCGACAGGTTTACATAGTCTACTTTGGCGAACATAGTCGACAAAACTCGGGTCAAGAAATCGAACAAATTCATCTTTCATATCTCAAGGACACTGATGAGGAAGATGCAACTTCTTCTCTTATTTATAGTTACAAGCACACCTTCAACGGCTTCGCCGCGCTTCTCTCCCCTCGTCAAGCTTCCAAACTATCTGGTCAGTTACACTTTATCATGTACAAGTATTTTATGCAGTTATCCGTCTGGTTCTGATGGTGTACTTGTTTTGGGTTTGAATAGAAAAGGAGGAGGTGTTGTCAATATTTAGAAGCTATCCAAGAAAATACTCTATGCACACAACAAGATCATGGGATTTTGCAGGGTTGAAAGAGTCTATAAATTTGAAGAATTTGGACAAGGAAGATTTGTTGCTAAAATCAAGATATGGGAGTGATGTTATTGTGGGCATGTTAGACAATGGTACCTATCAATTTTCATGCTTTTCTTTTTTGTTTGTTCCACGTTCGTTTTCACAACTTTTACCTTTAAAATTCTCACTTATTTCGTACTCAATACTTTTACTTTATCACTTTAATAAAGCTGAAAAGACATAATACCCTTACTTTATCATATTTTCTTAGTTTTTCTTCTCAGATCAATGTGACAAAAATTTCTCTCACATATCATTATATTTTTTCTCTTCTTAACTTTCATGCACGAAGTTCATGGGTAGCTTTCGTCGGAGTTTTCATTAGATTAGATGTACATATTTCATTATGCATGAATATTTGTGTCTTACTTTGGTCTATCACATGTGACTCTCAGTCTTGATTCTGATGAATTTTGTGTTGATTAGGCGTTTGGCCAGAATCAGAAAGCTTTAACGATAAAGGGATGGGCCCCATACCTAAATCATGGAAAGGAATTTGCCAATCTGGCGATCTATTCAACTCATCACACTGTAATAAGTGAGTACTCTAATTATTCAATTCAATTATTTTTTTAATTGCAACCTAAGTTTGAGACAAGTTTTATTTATCAACTGCTACACTGTGCAGCGTATACTGCCCTGTATATATGTGACTTTATTTTATTGGTCGACTTGAAATAAGAAAATTATACGAAAATAAAGATAACTGTGGCCTTGAAAAAAGGAAAAGGGGTAGTATTTTCATTAAAAAAGAATTTAAAATAGGAAAGAAATCATAAGGCACCAATTGGCCATGCCCTACATTAGTTGGCTTAATTTGTAGTTTTATTAAACTTATGTTGTCTGTTTCGATCGAACAAGAAATTTATCTGACGTTTATTTATTAGTTTTGGCTTGTTCTCATGCCAACTCGTGAGCTTCTCTCTCTTCAATGCCTGTCGAAGTTTCTTGACTGTTGTTTCATCCCAGCTAATCAAAAAGCAGTCGAAATCATCGATTTTGGCATTTTATATCGTGTTTCATTACTTTTAATACACGACATGTACCCCTAATGATGATTTGTGATGACGTTTATTGTTGAATACAGTAGAATATCATAAAATGTGAGGGTAGGTAGTTTTCATTGGGACGGACGAAAAAAGAAAAATTAGATAGCTTTCATCGGTACGGAGGACAAATCATGAGAATAGAATAGTTGCATAGTTATTTACTAATTTTGTCCTATGTTGGATGACATCCTTTCCAGAAAGGTTATTGGTGCTCGTTACTACATCAAGGGCTACGAAGCGTACTACGGCCCGCTAAACCGAACGCTGGATTACCGCTCCCCACGCGACAAGGACGGGCACGGGACGCACACGTCGTCCACTGTCGGTGGTCGGAGTGTCAAACACGTGTCCGCATTGGGAGGCTTCGCCTCAGGCACGGCCTCAGGCGGTGCCCCCCTGGCTCGTCTAGCCATTTACAAGGTGTGTTGGGCCGTTCCCGGCCATGGCAAAGAAGACGGTAATACATGCTTCGAAGAAGACATGCTTGCTGCCATTGACGACGCCATTGCTGATGGCGTCGACGTGCTCAGCATTTCCATCGGGACGAAAGATCCCACCCCCTTCAACAATGATGGCATAGCAATCGGCGCTCTTCATGCCATCAAGAAAAACATTGTCGTCACCTGCAGCGCGGGAAATTCAGGCCCAGCCGCGGCGACATTGTCTAATGTGGCTCCGTGGATTATTACAGTTGGCGCCAGTAGCGTTGATAGGGAGTTCTTATCACCTGTTAAGCTAGGAAACGGCAAGATAATCAAGGTAAATTAAACAATCAATTACTACTTAATCAGCTTTAAATAATGGAACCAGCATTTGTAATTAATCAGTTGACACTTGCAGGGTCAAACAGTCACTCCATACAAGTTGAAAAATAAGCAGTATCCATTAGTTTACGCGGGTCAAGTAGCCAACCCGGAGGTGCCCGAGAGCTTATTAGGGTAACTAATGACTAGTGATAATAGGCAACCATTACATCACACAAGTTTAACAATTATTGAATTGTGCAGACAATGCTTACCTGGATCCCTTTCTTCGAAGAAAGCCGAGGGCAAGATAGTAATGTGTTTGAGAGGCAACGGGACGAGAGTGGGTAAAGGCATGGAGGTTAAAAGAGCTGGAGGAATTGGCTACATTTTAGGTAACAGCATAGCCAATGGAGATGAATTAGCAGCTGATGCTCATGTTCTTCCTGCAACTGCTGTCAGTTACCTGAATGCTCTACAAATTCTCAAATACATCAATTCTACAAAAGCACCAACTGCGTACGTTATACCAGCAAAAACGGTATTAGACATTAAACCCTCACCTTTCATGGCTGCTTTCTCGAGCAGAGGCCCCAGCACCATCTCACCTGATATTCTTAAGGTAATCCATTTTCAAAATATCATGGATTTTCGCCTTAAAAAATAAATGCTGATTCGATGAATAAATCTTTTGATCAACAGCCAGATATCACAGCACCAGGGCTTAATATATTGGCTGCATGGAGTGAAGCATCTTCTCCAACTAAATTGGAAGATGATAAACGCATTGCGAAGTATAATATTCTGTCGGGAACTTCCATGTCCTGCCCACATATAGGTGGGGCATCTGCTCTTCTCAAGGCCATACACCCTAATTGGAGCAGTGCTGCAATAAGATCTGCTTTAGTAACCTCCGGTAAATATATATCAACTGAAACTTATCATGCTCTTAACTACAAAATCACTATCTAAAATTGAATTTTTTACCTTTCAGCTGGACTGATAAACAATCAGGGCAACCCCATTACTGATGCCTCCGGCACTCCAGCCGACCCGTTCCAATTTGGGTCGGGTCATTTCAGGCCTTCAAAAGCAGCGGATCCTGGGCTGGTCTACGATGCTTCCTACACCGACTATCTTCTCTACCTCTGCAGCAATGGAACTCAGAACTTTGATTCTTCTTTCAAGTGTCCAAAGCATTCACCATCTCCGGTAAATCTCAATTATCCATCTTTGGCAATACCCAAACTCAATGGTACAGTTACTGCAGTGAGAACAGTCACAAATGTGGGTGGCAGTAAGAGTGTATATTTTGTCAGTGTTAATCCTCCACCTGGAATCTCAGTGAAGATATTACCTCCTATACTGTACTTTAACCATACTGGCCAGAAGAAAAGATTCACCATCACAGTAAAATCAGAAAGTGAAATTACGGGAACCGTAGAGAAAGGCAAATATGCATTTGGATGGTATACATGGTCTGATGGGATCCACAATGTTCGGAGTCCTATGGCCGTTTTAGTAGCTTAGTTTTATAGTAGTATGCTTTAAGTTTTGATTTCTGGACACAGAATTACTTCCTAGATTTATGGTTCTACATCAATTAATAAAAACAATATATTTATGCTGATATTAAAGAAGGATAAGATTATTGTTTACAAATTACAACTCCATTTCATACCTTCGTACAAAGAAACAGAGCACGGTTCTTGCAGGAAGGAGCAAGAATATAATGAAAAAAGAAGATAAAAACCAGCAAAAAGGGAATTCATCATATTTAACTGGATTCAATTTTTGTCACCCATCAAAGTGATGGCTTGCGAAGAATCCTAATACAATTATACAACATAAAGGATAAAACGCCCAATCTACCTCACTTTGGGTGGAACACAAAAGCATGTTAAAAGTAAACTAAGATGAAAAATTCACCTTAATTTCTTTTAGAATATTTTGTACTAGACTAGTAGATTTATGTCTGTGTTTTAGGAACTACTTTATAAGCCTATTTAATAGAACCACTCTACCATTTACGCCATGAATCCAGGCTTGTGCTGATCCCATGAATCAAGTTCTCACCCGGACCCTTTCCCCATTGTAGTGGATGTATTTCCATTTTCGTTGGTATTTCATCAAAAACAATTTCTGTTTGTCCTCTTGGCCCAAAACCTCAAAAGCCCGTGTAATTCTTTTAACAGTATTTTCATCTGGTTTCACCCCCAACTCCTCCATATCAGCAAATACCTGATGTTTCATCCAGAGAAGAAAATCAGCTCAAGATTTATTACAAATGATACAGGTAATATTCATCTACACAGGAACCTAAAACACCTAAACAAAGATATGTTTCGGAAGGAGAACTGCTGTCAATGCTAATTGGATAACTTACTAACAGGCACAAAACAAGGAAATAATCACCTCTATAACCTTATTTGGCATATTGTGATGGTCATAGACGGATATCATCCTAGAAAAAAGCCTCTTCGAAATAGAGCGATCATGTGAGGGCAAAATCATGTTCCATAACATTTCGGCTTCATCTAGCCTTCTATCCATGTCAAATGCCAGTAGAAGGCAGTCATAAGTTGCCATTGTTGCTCCTTGACCTTTACTCAACATCCACTTGGCCACCTGATTTACATCATAATGGCATCAGTTGAAACCTATAGGTATAAGTGATTAGACTTCAATTCAATAAATATGACTATTGAGAATGCTGATTGAAATAAATAGATAGTGAATCCTAAGTCAATAGATTTCTCAAATAACGAAAATTATCTAAAATATGTCTATAAATGAAATATCTTATCAACTTCCAAGATAAAATTATGTTTCACACTAGCACAAGACAAGTATAAAATTTCACAGGCTTCCATACTTGAATAATTCTTTTCCACTGACCCCTCTTCCTCAAGATCCTCAAAGCCTTCGCTGCAGCAATTAATGGAAATTCAGTTTCCCATGCTATCCATTTATCTAGGGCACCATATACAGCCTCTTTTTCATTTGGAAGTCTAGAAATCTGCAAAAGAATCAATTTACTCGAGACATAAAGTATTTGAAGGATGACAGTATACCATTCTACATCATTATAAGATTCACAAAGTCAAGTTATACATACAGTGTTTACAAGGTTCAATGCCTTTGTTCCTGAACTTGCTGAGTCTCTCTTTTTCCACAAGTGATGTTCTTTCCCCGACTTTTGAATAAGCTTCCTGTATCCCATTCGAATGTTATTAGGTGTTTTTGTAGAAAACAAACAAAAGCAACTGCAAAGAGATAGAAGGACAGAACTCTCCAGCAACAAAATATCATATATTCATATCAATTAAAAAAACATAAACCGATGCATTCCATTTGCACATGTACACACCATGAGAAAAATAAATTAAAAATACCCAAATATTCGAAGAAGAAAATCACCTACTTCTCACCAGGATTGGATAAAATCAAAGGCTGGTGGTTTTGGCTGCCACGGTAGTTCATTGAAGCAGACTATAGGGTAACAAAAAAACTCTTCAGTGTAAAATTCAAGCGCACAAGAGAACAGCAGCATTATCAATGAAATGAAAACAATTAATTTACATATAGCTTACCTTCTCCATAGAAACAGAGGACTTTGACGCCTTAAGGACGGAAGAAACATTGTATTTCTGAAGCAAACAAACCGCTGGAAGATCTACTTTAACGCATATAACCTGAAAAGTGTTCATTCAGAGTTTCACATTATGAACAGAAAACACCATGGATGGAACTAGAGGCACCAAACGAACAAAGCGCGACAACTGAAATGTTTCCCTAAATCATTCAACTTACTAAATTCAATTTACTTGCTAAAACTACAGTTTGAAGAAATGATCGAAACATCGGAATCGCCTAAATTTATATAATACAGAGTTGTCGAATGCAAAAACCAGTACATATTCAGAGAATTAAGAAATACAAAATACAGTATATATCAAAATTTTGAACAGCATGTGTGAAGAACTAACCTTCATCAGCAAACGAATTAATACCACCCGATTTCAATCAGGTATTCAACAGAATTCGTTGTTACAAATAAATAAGATTGCTCATGAGCAGCGAAGAGAGAGAGAGAGGGGCCGAAGAAATAACTGTTTTCAGAAGGTATTGGGCTTCGGTAAATACAGGCCCATAAGGCTGTTGGGTTGGACGTACTGTTGGAGTAATTCGATGGACTAGCCTGGGTTTGACTATATGCACCTCCATTTCGGAGAGATCCACACCCCCTATAGATGCACCCCAAAAATTTGTCAAGATAAATGCAATCTCCCCCAAATTGTCCAAAATACCCTTTTCTTCCTTTTATCTATAAAATACACATTTACTACACACACCCTCCCCAAACCCTAATTCATCTCCCTCACCCTTCTTCTTCCTCTCCATTCCACCTGCCGCCACCACCACTCGCCGGCAGCCTCCCCTCCCTCTCCATCGGCCGCCCTCTCCCTCTCTTCTCTCCACTCCATTTTTCCCCACCACGATTCTGTAAAAAAAAAAAAAAAATTGCAGCGGCCGCGCGGCCACCCTCTCCCTCTCTTCTCTCCCCTCCATTTTTCCCCCACCCTCTGCCATGGCGCCCCCGCCCCACCACCCCGATTCTGTAAAAAAAAAAAAAAAAAATTGCGGCGGCCGACCTCTCACTCTCTTCTCTCCCCTCCCCTCCATTTGCCCCCACCCTCTGCCATGGTGCCCCCGCCCCACCACCCCGATTCTATTTTTTAAAAAAATTGCAGTCGCGCGGCCGCCCCCTCTCTTCTCTCCCCCTCTTAACGGCGCGGCACCCACCCCACCCCAGATTTGTCCGTCCCAAATTTTAATTTTAGGGTTTTCTGCTTTTACAGAAATCCATCCTCTTTTTTTTTTTACTGTGTAATGTCGACCAAATATACTCTCATCGACAAATTGTTGTCGAGAGGGTGTATTTGGTCAACATTACACGGTCGAATTTTATAAAAAAAAAAAAAAAATTCGACCAATCTTTTCGACCATATACACTTTCGTCGACAACAATGTGTCGACGAGAGTGAATGTGGTCGACACTGGTTGATCGAAATTTATAAAAAAAATTGTGATTTTTTAAGTATATTTTGGAATTTATGATTTTTTTTTTTGGTTTGATAGTCGTCGGAAATGGTGTCAGCGGCAATCGGAAGTAGTGGTTTAGGTGGAAGGTGAAAGAGATGACAGTAGGGAGGTGCGTTCAGTAGGGGGTGCATCTAGTATACTGTATTTTAATGAAGGGTGTTTTCAATTTTTTACCCTATTATTTTATTAATATACTGAAAGGGAGAGTGCATCTCTCCGAAACCGAAATGGAGGTGCATATAGTCAAACCCCAGTAGCCTCAATATGACAATTGGGTAGCCCAATAATAAGCCCAACCCAATTCGGTGTAATTTATATTTAGCACAAACACTCCATCTATTATAATTCAAACATAAAAGTTCAGCCAACATTTTATATAGTCAGTTCATTTATGTAAGCTTGTAGCTTTGTGCATGTTAGAGAAAAAATTGGAGCGCCGCACTACCTTTTTGGAGAATTTCAGGTGTTTGAGTGTCGTCTAGCACCTAGGCGCCAATTTTTACATGCTGTGTAACAGTTACACGGAAGTATTTGTATAAAAAAATGTATTAAATTAAACAATTTTTCAAAGTTAATTAAAAACTCTTTAGAAGTCTAAAAAATAATTATTGGAAAATGTAAAGGAAATCGGGGGAAAGAGGGTGGCTGTCGATCAAAACTAAAAAAGAAAATCTGTCAATGCTTACCTTGTCAATTAAAGAATTGTTGTCGATCGTTAAGAATTATTCAATAATGCACTAGTTTTATGGGGATTTAATTTCTACTAATTTAATTTGGGCGAGTTTTGTGTGCACTCAAATGCATACATGCATTTGAATTCATTTTAATTGGATTGACCGAATATAACATACGTATTTCACCTTATTAACATAGAAGGCTGCGCCTAAGTGCAAGGATATTTTTTTTTATGTCAAATAAGTAAATGTAAACTTTGTGTTGAACAGACAAAAAAAAGTGTAAATCTTTCAAATGGACGAAGAGAGTATTAAATTTGCAGTAGTTTCTTAATTAAGTTGGCAAGATAACTTGTACTCTACCTATGTTGATTTGTAATTGTGTGTGCAATGTCATGTAACAATACTGAAATTGAATTATATTGTCTTGGTCGTTTTTCTATTTTTTTTTTTATTTTCCTCTCATTTCTTTTTATTTTACCGAGACAAACGCATAACGGGTCATGCCTTGATTAAACTATGTGCATTATTATTTTTCTCAGTTACATGTAATTGGTTCATATTTAATATTTAAATTAATATTATACTATATTTGAACTAATACTATACTGTAATTAGACTAATACTATACTATATTTAGTATAACTCAGGTGTAAAATTCATCCATTTAAAAAATTGTATTAAATAGGAACAAGTTGCATGTATGTAACTGGTACACACAAGTAATTGCCTAGGATTATTGTGTCACTTTTAGTGTTTTACTATCTGATTTATTGATATATGTCAGGTTAAAAAATAATCAATGTCTCATAATAGTGTGGATGATATGTGTTAAAGATCCGACTAGACATGTTCAGACGGTTCGAACGGGCGGTTTCGGTTTGGCAAAAATCGCAACCAGAATCGAACCGTCAAACCGGCGTTTACGGTTTTCGAACCGCCGGTTCGACATTTTTTTTTTGCTCGTTTTGACTCTGTTTTCGCTCGTTTTTTGTTCGTTGTGTATTAAATTTTTTTTAAAAAGCTGACAAACCGGCGATTTTCAAAATTCAAAATCGAAACCGAACCGCCATTTTTCGGTTACAGTTCAAAATCGGTGGTTAAAAACCGACCGATTTAACGATTTTTCTGGTTACGATTTGAGCATGTCTAAATCCGACACGATAGAACACTAGTGGAACAAGGAATTGATCTAGAGTTATATGACGAAATCATAATGTATTTATCAAATTATATAATCTCCTCCTTAATTATGAATTTTTAGTTAGTCAAAAGTTGAGATAATATATACTAGTATTTTGGAAACTTTAAGGAAGTACATATACATATTTTTATTTATGAAGCATGAAACATTCTCTAGACGTCATGATTTAAACTGTATGATTTTTATAAACTGACTAAAGGAAGAAGTAAACTAATTTTTTTTTTTTGAAGGAAGAAGTAAACTAATTAACAGTACTATATAAGTAGTGATACTTAAGCCTGATTGTGATAATACTAAAAGTCAAGAAAAATGAATTGTAATCAGTTTGTCATCTTTTCCATTGTTCTATGTCTTGTCACTGTCTCTGCTCAGAAACAGGTTAATTAGATTCAAATGTTCATATGTTATTTTCATTAAATAATTTGATGTGTGTCCGAATTTCAGGACTTATATAGTTGTAAATGCAGGTGTTCATAGTGTACTTGGGAGAGCACAGCGGGGCGAAAACTTTCGAAGAAATCGAAGACCTCCACCACTCGTATTTGCACTCTGTCAAGGGCTCGAAAGACGAAGCGAAAGTGTGCATCATTTACAGCTACAAGAATGCTATCAATGGATTCTCTGCTTTGCTCACCCCTCAAGAAGCTAACTCAATCTCAGGTGCATAATTTATTAAAAGTTTGTTACAAGTTCGGACTTTTAGATAAAACGAAACTCTTTCAGTTAGTTTGCTACTTTTGTCGATTTTTCTCGGATTTGGTATCATTGACTAAAGTTGTAAGTTGTACATTGGGCAGAGATGGAAGGAGTGATTTCAGTGTTTCATAGTCACCCCAGAAAGTCGGGGCTCCACACAACGAGATCATGGGATTTCGTTAGCTTGCTCGAAGCAAACGGGGATCCTTCGAAAGCCAACGGAGAAGAATTGTTGAGGAAAGCCAGCTCTGGCAAGAATGTGATTGTGGGAGTTTTGGACACTGGTAGTACTATATAGTATTACTAATGTTACTATTCAACTCTGCTTAGTACTAATTTAAATTGATTTTTCGTGCAGGCGTATGGCCAGAGTCGGAGAGTTTCAACGACGAAGGGATGGAACCAATTCCAGCATCCTGGAAAGGAATTTGCCAAACTGGTGTAGCTTTTAACTCTTCTCACTGTAATAGGTAATCAAATATACCGATACAGTCAGAGCAACACTTCTGTGAAATATTTCATATAAGTTTTTGTGATATTTTTATAGTGACATATTTTCTTATAGAGAAAATGAAATTTTGATTTGGTTAACAGGAAATTAATTGGGGCACGCTACTATCTAAAGAGTTACGAGGCGAATTACGGGTTGCTCGACCCAAAGCTGGATTTCCGATCAGCCAGAGACATGGACGGTCATGGAACTCACATTACAGGGGACAAAGAAAGAAGTTTTAAGGCGGTTCTGCTACTTGGCTTCTACCATAAATCTCCAATTACTACGCAACTCAATCATAAATTGATTGGCAAAGCCAGCCTGGTGGGACTTTAACCTGTGTATTGTCACCAGGGACTTTAACCTGTGTATTTTCTTATTACAGGGGACAAAGAAAGAAGTTTTAAGACGGTTCTGCTACTTGTCTTCTACCATAAATCTCCAATTACTACGCAACTCAACCATAAATTGATTGGCAAAGCCAGCCTGGTGGTTAACCTGTGTATTGTCACCAGGGACTTTAACCTGTGTATTGTCTTATTACAGGGGACAAAGAAAGAAGTTTTAAGGCGGTTCTGCTACTTGGCTTCTACCATAAATCTCCAATTACTACGCAACTCAACTATAAATTGATTGGCAAAGCCAGCCTGGTGGGACTTTAACCTGTGTATTGTCACCAGGGACTTTAACCTGTGTATTTTCTTATTACAGGGGACAAAGAAATAAGTTTTAAGGCGGTTCTGCTACTTGGCTTCTACCATAAATCTCCAATTACTACGCAACTCAACCATAAATTGATTGACAAAGCCAGCCTGGTGGGACTTTAACCTGTGTATTGTCACCAGGGACTTTAACTTGTGTATTTGTAGAGAAAACAACTCTGTATTTCTGTGTCTTGTAATGCAATACAATGAGTTATAAATATACTAATTACATGGGCCAAACCTATACTAAAGAGGCCCATAATATTATTTAATAACAGGGCCTAAACCTATACAGAATATTACACAAATATAATCCCAATACCTCCCCTCAAGTTGGAGCATGCAAATCACAAATGCCCAACTTGTGAAGAAGAAAATCAAACTGTCGTTTTCCCAATGCCTTTGTAAAAATGTCCGCCAACTGACTTTGCGTAGAAACATGAGAAGGTCTAATTGTACCATCCTGAATAGCATCCCGTATAAAATGACAATCCACCTCAATATGCTTAGTACGCTCATGAAAGACAGGATTTTGAGCAAGGTACAATGCAGATTGACTATCACAAAATATATTCATTGCATTAGGATGGTGAATTCCAAGACATTTCAGCAAACCTTTGAGCCATTTGAGTTCGCAAGTCACTGCTGCCATGGACCTATACTCAGCTTCAGCTGACGAGCGAGAAACTGTATCTTGTTTCTTTGTCTTCCAAGATATAGGAGAATGACCGAGAAACACCAACCATCCCGATAGAGACCTCCGAGTAAGGGGGCAACTAGCCCAATCAGAATCACACCATCCAGTCAAGTGTAGATCACAGTCAGAACGAAGAAGGATACCTTGACCCGGACAAGCTTTCAAATAACGTACAACTTGCAAAGCAGCTTCCCAATGATCACGTCTGGGTTCATGCAAGAATTGAGATAAAACATGAACAGAGTATGCTAGATCCGGCCGCGTAAAAGCAAGATATATAAGGCGTCCCACCAATCTCCTATACCGCTCCACATCTTTCAACAAAGGACTCGTTGAGCGCGCCAACTGATGATTTTGTGCCATAGGAATACCTGCCGGCTTTGCTCCAAGGAACCCAACTTCTGAAATAATATCAAGAGTGTATTTTCGCTGACAAAGAAAAACACCCTCCTGATTACGTGCAACCTCTATCCCCAAAAAATATTTCAACACACCAAGGTCCTTCATGTGAAAACAAGTACTCAAGTACCCTTTGAAATCAGCCAGTGCAACAGAATCATTCCCTGAAATAATCAGATCGTCAACATACACAAGAACATTCATCTGAATCTTACCTTTGCAAAAGGTAAACAAAGAATAATCCGAGTAGGATTGTAAAAATCCATATGTCTTCAAAGAGTTTGCCAGTTTTGCAAACCAACACCGTGGTGCCTGCTTCAACCCGTACAATGATTTTCGCAATCGACAAACCTGATTTGGTTTCTCACTTTGAAATCCAGGAGGCAACTTCATATACAATTCTTTGGATAGATCCCCGTGAAGAAAAGCATTATGTACGTCCATCTGATGTAACTCCCAATTCTTGGCTGCAGCAACAGCTAGAAAAGCACGAACAGTGACCATTTTTGCTACAGGAGCAAAAGTGTCTGTGTAATCAATTCCAGCAACCTGATGATTACCAAAGACTACCAAACGGGCTTTGAGACGCTCAACACTTCCATCAGAATTATATTTAATTTTGTAGACCCATCTGCAACCCAGAGCCCGCTTTCCAGGAGGAAGTGGCTCCATACTCCAGGTACCATTATCCTCCAAAGCCTTAATTTCCTTCCACATAGCTTCACGCCAACCTGGATCCTTCACAGCTTCTTTAAAAGATCGTGGTTCTGAACCTGATGTTACAGCTGCAAGGAAAATTTTGTGGCCCAAAGAAAAACGATTACAACTCACATAATGTTCTATAGGATAGAGCGTACCTGAGGACTCTGATGAAGCTGGTGAACTATGTAAGGGGGATGGACTCAACTTTCGTACAGTGTTCAACACAAAATCACGAAGCTTCACAGATGGAACTTTCGAACGCTTCCCACGACCTAACGTTGGATTAACAACATCTTCCTCTTGCACCATCATGTTGGCATCACCCTCATCATTAACCATATTATCAAGTGGTACCTCCAACTCTTCAACCATGGCTGGAATACCACTATCATCATGTTGAGGGAGCTGTTCCACAATATCCCCATTTGCACGATCAAAATATTCATAAGCCAAGTCATCATCAATCAAACTCATGGAAGGAAGAGGAACTGGGTTGCTACCCTCATTCACATCGGGCACCACTAAATAAGGAAACTCATTTTCATAAAATTTTACATCTCTAGAAACAAAATATTCACCTGTGCCAATGTCAAACAGTTTCCATCCTTTTTTATCATGAGGATATCCCACAAAAACACATTTCCTACTTCGACTTTGAAACTTATCACCCTTTGCTCGTTGATTATGAGCATAACATAAGCAACCAAAAACACGCAAATTATCATAGGTAGGAGGGGTGCTAAACAATATCTCATATGGAGATTTATAATCAAGTAAAGCTGAAGGTGTACGGTTAATTAAATAACCAGCAGCTAAAATACACTCACCCCAAAAATCAATAGGCAAATTGCCTTGAAACCTTAAGGCTCTACCCACATTCAAAATATGACGATGTTTTTGTTCCACTCTTCCATTCTGCTGAGGAGTACCTACACAAGATGTTTGAAACAATATTCCAACCTTTAAAAAGTAAGCCTTCAAACAAGAAAATTCTGTGCCATTATCACTTCGAACAATTTTTACTCTAGCATTGAATTGCTTCTCAATCATCGCTAGGAAAGACGTAAACATTTTAAATACCTCTGTCTTATCAATCAATAGAATCACCCAAACAGCTCTAGAAAAATCATCCACAATAGTCAAAAAATATTTCGCTCCACAAGAAGAAGGCGTGTGGTATGGGCCCCAAAGATCACAATGAATCAATTCAAAACAACTTGTAGCCTTATTATTACTACTAAAAAATTTATCTCTAGTCTGTTTAGCTTGATGGCACACATCACAAGCTTTATTCAAAATTGTAACAGAACTACTAATAAAAGGAAGAGACTGAACAACTTTATCAGAAGGATGTCCCAATCTCATATGCCACAACTCCGGAGATATCGCTCCATCTACACGTAAAGCTTGAACACTTGGAACACCACGAAAGTAATAAAGTCCATCCCGTCGTTCACCGACTCCAATCAGGGTCCTCAAACTTTGGTCCTGTATAACACAAAAATTCTTGGTGAATAGCACAATACAATTTAAATCATCGGCAAGATGAGTAACCGAAATTAAATTGCAATTTAAATCGGGCACATATAGAACATTCTTGAGAACCACCCCACGAGCCAAATATACTTGACCACATTTGGATGAATTAGCCTTTTTGCCATCAGGAAGTCCCACTGGACATATTGCCATGTTTGTAACATGACTCAACAAAGAAAAATCACCAGTGACATGGTTCGAAGCTCCTGTGTCAATTATCCAAGCGGGTGTAGAACACTCACCAATTAAACGATCATCAGAAGATTTTATATTTGCATTACCAATCATGCCAATGAGTTGTTGCCACTGTGCACTCGTCATTCCTGGAAGCGCAATATTATTCCCAACATCGGAAGTAGGAAAACCAGCCCCTGTACCAAGTCCAGTAACAGCGCGTACCTCCGCGGCTGGTCGTCCTTTGGTTATAGGAGGCTGTGACACAGCGCCACCACTGCCGCCCGAGCCACGCCCACGTGAGTTGCCACGTCCTGTTCCTCGACCACCTCCACGCGGTCTATTACCCCACCAGTCGGGAAACCCATTCTTAGAGAAGCAATTTTCATCCTCATGGCCCGTCCTATCACAGTATGAACACACCAATTCAGATTTATCACGAGTATCGGAACGAAGTATACCTCGGGATTGCGGTTTAACCGCGAGAGCCAACACATCATCACGTTCTGCCTTGGATCGAGAAGAAGATCGAAGACGCTCTTCTTGAAGAAAAGCTTGATACGCCCTATCAAGACTCGGTAGCGGGTCTTGGGCCAAGAGAGTGGATCTTACATTACCATACAACTCATCATTAATTCCGTAAAGAAAATCGTGAAATCGATCTTCGTCAACACGAGCCTGGAATTGTTCGCCAAGATTACATGTGCACTTTCCACACTTGCAAGTAGGCAATGGATTATATGTAGCCAATTCATCCCAGAGTGGTTGTAAAGTCTCAAAATATTCAGCAACTGTCATTGTCTTCGATTGCCTACATTCAGCCAAGGCAGCCTTGATTTGTTGTTTCCGTGGTCCGTTTCCAACGTCAAACCGTTTCTTGAGTACATCCCACAACGGTTTGGCTTCTTCAAAAAAAGGGATCGTCTTCCGCACAGAAGGATCCATCGTCATCAATATCCATTGAACAAGCATTGATTGAACACAATACCAATCTTCGAGTTTGTCCGATTCAGTCGGTTTATTGATTGTTCCTTCAATAAAATCAAATTTACGTCTTGATTTAAGAGAAAGCCGTACAGAGCGCGACCATTCCTCATAGTTATCCCCACGAAACACCACGTTCGTAATTGTATTTCCAGGGTTGTCTTGAGAACCAAGAAAATACGGAGATGAAGGATCAATTCTTGGAGCGGCCATGACAAGTAATAGAAAAACCCTAGCCGAATGATACCATGTAGAGAAAATAACTCTGTATTTCTGTGTCTTGTAATGCAATACAATGAGTTATAAATATACTAATTACATGGGCCAAACCTATACTAAAGAGGCCCATAATATTATTTAATAACAGGGCCTAAACCTATACAGAATATTACACAAATATAATCCCAATAGTATTGTCTTATTACAGGGGACAAGGAAAGAAGTTTTAAGACGGTTCTGCTACTTGGCTTCTACCATAAATTGATTGACAAAGCCAGCCAGGTGGGACTTTAACCTGTGTATTGTCACCAACGACTTTAACCTGTGTATTGTCTTATTCCAAGGGACAAAGAAATAAGTTTTAAGGCGGTTCTGCTACTTGGCTTCTACTACAAATCTCCAATTACTACGCAACTCAACCATAAATTGATTGACAAAGCCAGCCTGGTGGGACTTTAACCTGTGTATTGTCACCAGGGACTTTAACCTGTGTATTGTCTTATTACAGGGGACAAAGAAAGAAGTTTTAAGACGGTTCTGCTACTTGGCTTCTACCATAAATCTCCAATTACTACACAACTCAACCATAAATTGATTGACAAAGCCAGCCAGGTGGGACTTTAACCTGTGTATTGTCACCAACGACTTTAACCTGTGTATTGTCTTATTACAGGGGATAAAGAAAGAAGTTTTAAGGCGGATCTGATTCTACTACTTGGCTTCTACCATAAATCTCCAATTACTACGCAACTCAACCATAAATTGATTGGCAAAGCCAGCCTGGTGGGACTTTAACCTGTGTATTGTCTTATTACAGGAGACAAAGAAAGAAGTTTTAAGGCGGTTCTGCTACTTGGCTTCTACCATAAATCTCCAATTACTACGCAACTCAACCATAAATTGATTGACAAAGCCAGCCTGGTGGGACTTTAACCTGTGTATTGTCACCAGGGACTTTAACCTGTGTATTGTCTTATTTCAGGGGACAAAGAAAGAAGTTTTAAGGCGGTTCTGTTATTTGGCTTCTACCAAAAATCTCCAATTACTACGCAACTCAACATAAATTGATTGGCAAAGCCAGCCTGTTGTAACTTTAACCTGTGTATTGTCACTAGGACTTTAACCTGTGTATTGTCTTATTACAGGGGACAAAGAAAGAAGTTTTAAGGTGGTTCTGCTACTTGGCTTTTACCATAAATCTCCAATTACTACGCAACTCAACCATAAATTGATTGGCAAAGCCAGCCTGATGGGACTTTAACCTGTGTATTGTCACCAAGGACTTTAACCTGTGTATTGTCTTATTAAAGGGGACAAAGAAAGAAGTTTTAAGGCGGTTCTGCTACTTGACTTCTACCATAAATCTCCAATTACTACGCAACTCAACCATAAATTGATTGGCAAAGCCAGCCTGGTGGGACTTTAACCTGTCTATTGTCACCAGGACTTTAACCTGTGTATTGTCTTATTACAGGGACAAAGAAAGAAGTTTTAAGGCGGTTCTGCTACTTGACTTCTACCATAAATCTCCAATTACTACGCAACTCAACCATAAATTGATTGGCAAAGCCAGCCTGGTGGGACTTTAACCTGTCTATTGTCACCAGGACTTTAACCTGTGTATTGTCTTATTACAGGGGACAAAGAAAGAAGTTTTAAGACGGTTCTGCTACTTGGCTTCTACCATAAATCTCCAATTACTACACAACTCAACCATAAATTGATTGACAAAGCCAGCCAGGTGGGACTTTAACCTGTGTATTGTCACCAACGACTTTAACCTGTGTATTGTCTTATTACAGGGGACAAAGAAAGAAGTTTTAAGGCGGATCTGATTCTGCTACTTAGCTTCTACCATAAATCTCCAATTACTACGCAACTCAACCATAAATTGATTGGCAAAGCCAGCCTGGTGGGACTTTAACCTGTGTATTGTCTTATTACAGGAGACAAAGAAAGAAGTTTTAAGGCGGTTCTGCTACTTGGCTTCTACCATAAATCTCCAATTACTACGCAACTCAACCATAAATTGATTGACAAAGCCAGCCTGGTGGGACTTTAACCTGTGTATTGTCACCAGGGACTTTAACCTGTGTATTGTCTTATTCCAGGGGACAAAGAAAGAAGTTTTAAGGCGGTTCTGTTATTTGGCTTCTACCATAAATCTCCAATTACTACGCAACTCAACATAAATTGATTGGCAAAGCCAGCCTGTTGTAACTTTAACCTGTGTATTGTCACTAGGACTTTAACCTGTGTATTGTCTTATTACAGGGGACAAAGAAAGAAGTTTTAAGGTGGTTCTGCTACTTGGCTTCTACCATAAATCTCCAATTACTACGCAACTCAACCATAAATTGATTGGCAAAGCCAGCCTGATGGGACTTTAACCTGTGTATTGTCACCAAGGACTTTAACCTGTGTATTGTCTTATTAAAGGGGACAAAGAAAGAAGTTTTAAGGCGGTTCTGCTACTTGACTTCTACCATAAATCTCCAATTACTACGCAACTCAACCATAAATTGATTGGCAAAGCCAGCCTGGTGGGACTTTAACCTGTCTATTGTCACCAGGACTTTAACCTGTGTATTGTCTTATTACAGGGACAAAGAAAGAAGTTTTAAGGCGGTTCTGCTACTTGACTTCTACCATAAATCTCCAATTACTACGCAACTCAACCATAAATTGATTGGCAAAGCCAGCCTGGTGGGACTTTAACCTGTCTATTGTCACCAGGACTTTAACCTGTGTATTGTCTTATTACAGGGGACAAAAAAAGAAGTTTTAAGGCGGTTCTGCTACTTGGCTTCTACCATAAATCTCCAATTACTACGCAACTCAACCATAAATTGATTGGCAAAGCCAGTCTGGTGGGACTTTAACCTGTGTATTGTCACCCGGGACTTTAACCTGTGTATTGTCTTATTACAGGGGATAAAGAAATAAGTTCTGCTACTTGGCTTCTACAAATAAATCTCCAATTACTACGCAACTCAACCATAAATTGATTGGCAAAGCCAGCCTGGTGGGACATTAACCTGTGTATTGTCACCAGGGACTTTAACCTGTGTATTGTCTTATTACAAGGGACAAAGAAAGAAGTTTTAAGGCGGTTCTGCTACTTGACTTCTACCATAAATCTCCAATTACTACGCAACTCAACCATAAATTGATTGGCAAAGCCAGCCAGGTGGGACTTTAACCTCTCTATTGTCACCAGGGACTTTAACCTGTGTATTGTCTTATTACAAGGGACAAAGAAAGAAGTTTTAAGGCGGTTCTGCTACTTGGCTTCTACCATAAATCTTCAATTACTACGCAACTCAACCATAAATTGATTGGCAAAGCCAGCCTGGTGGGACTTTAACCTGTGTATTGTCTTATTACAGGAGACAAAGAAAGAAGTTTTAAGGCGGTTCTGCTACTTGGCTTCTACCATAAATCTCCAATTACTACGCAACTCAACCATAAATTGATTGACAAAGCCAGCCTGGTGGGACTTTAACCTGTGTATTGTCACCAGGGACTTTAACCTGTGTATTGTCTTATTTCAGGGGACAAAGAAAGAAGTTTTAAGGCGGTTCTGTTATTTGGCTTCTACCAAAAATCTCCAATTACTACGCAACTCAACATAAATTGATTGGCAAAGCCAGCCTGTTGTAACTTTAACCTGTGTATTGTCACTAGGACTTTAACCTGTGTATTGTCTTATTACAGGGGACAAAGAAAGAAGTTTTAAGGTGGTTCTGCTACTTGGCTTCTACCATAAATCTCCAATTACTACGCAACTCAACCATAAATTGATTGGCAAAGCCAGCCTGATGGGACTTTAACCTGTGTATTGTCACCAAGGACTTTAACCTGTGTATTGTCTTATTAAAGGGGACAAAGAAAGAAGTTTTAAGGCGGTTCTGCTACTTGACTTCTACCATAAATCTCCAATTACTACGCAACTCAACCATAAATTGATTGGCAAAGCCAGCCTGGTGGGACTTTAACCTGTCTATTGTCACCAGGACTTTAACCTGTGTATTGTCTTACTACAGGGACAAAGAAAGAAGTTTTAAGGCGGTTCTGCTACTTGACTTCTACCATAAATCTCCAATTACTACGCAACTCAACCATAAATTGATTGGCAAAGCCAGCCTGGTGGGACTTTAACCTGTCTATTGTCACCAGGACTTTAACCTGTGTATTGTCTTATTACAGGGGACAAAAAAAGAAGTTTTAAGGCGGTTCTGCTACTTGGCTTCTACCATAAATCTATAATTACTACGCAACTCAACCATAAATTGATTGGCAAAGCCAGCCTGGTTCTGCTACTTGGCTTTTACCATAAATCTCCAATTACTACGCAACTCAACCATAAATTGATTGGCAAGGGACTTTAACCTGTGTATTGTCACCAACGACTTTAACCTGTGTATTGTCTTATTACAGGGGACAAAGAAAGAAGTTTTAAGGCGGTTCTGCTACTTGGCTTCTACCATAAATCTCCAATTACTACGCAACTCAACCATAAATTGATTGGCAAAGCCAGCCTGGTGGGACTTTAACCTGTCTATTGTCACCAGGGACTTTAACCTGTGTATTGTCTTATTACAGGGGACAAAGAAAGAAGTATTAAGGCGGTTCTGCTACTTGGCTTCTACCATAAATCTCCAATTACTACGCAACTCAACCATAAATTGATTGGCAAAGCCAGCCTGGTGGGACTTTAACCTGTGTATTTTCACCAGGGACTTTAACCTGTGTATTGTCTGGGACAAAGAAAGAAGTATTAAGGCGGTTCTGCTACTTGACTTCTATTGCTAGCCATCATTCCAAGGTAAATCCTCTTGCTCCTCAGATTTTAATTTCTTTTATTAGTATTTGAATTGTATTGATGCTTCCATTACAATTCATTTACATGCTCCCATTCTATGTAATGCCATATTGTATTTGAAATTACTCCTCAGATTTTAATTTCTTTTATTAGTATTTGAAATAACTGTTTTCAGAAGGTATTGGGCTTCGGTAAATACAGGCCCATAAGGCTGTTGGGTTGGACTGTTGGAGTAAGGGTGGGACTATTTACACATCCATTTCGGTTTAGAACACTCCCCCTTTGAGTTTAATAATAAAATAATGAGGTAAAAAACCAAAAATACCCTTTAAGTCATATTACACTAGCACCCCTATTACTAATCGCACCCCTCCTTCATCTTTTAAACCCTAAACCTAAGTTTTATCCGCCGTCACCACCACCACCAAACAAACAACAAAATTTCACCACAAAGAACAAACAAAAAAATCTAGGAACTTAGAAAATTTTCAATTTTTTTTTAAATTTTCGACAAATCAGTGTCGACCATATTCACTCTCGTCGACACTGGTTTGTTGAATTTAAAAAAAAAATTGGAATATTTCGACAACTTTAAGTCGACAACAATATGTCGACGAGAATGTATATGGTCCATCTACAAATGTCGAAAAAAATTTAATTTTTTTTTAAAACAATCGACACAGTTGGTCGACCATATACATTCTCGTCGACAACAATTTGTCGACGAGAATGCAAAGGGTCGACACTGGTGTGTCGATGAAAAGAAAAAAAAAATTACCTTTGCAGCCGGAAACAAAAAAACCAAAGAAACGGAGAAAATAGAGAAAAAATGAAGAAGAGCAAAAAAAAAAATCCTAAACCTAAAATTCAAACCTGATGGGCGGCGGCGGCGGGCAGCGGACGACGAATCGGGGTGGGGCGGCCGGAGTTTGGGCGTGGGCAGGGGTGATGGGTGGTGGGGGTGGGTGGGGTGAATGGGTTGAATTTTTTTTTAATTTGCTGTTGTACGCAGCAGTTGTTGAGAGAGAGAGGGGGGGGAGGGAGGGGAGAGTGGCGACCAAGGAGGGAGGGCGGCGACAGAGAGGACTTGAATTTTTTTTTTTTGTTTTTTTTTTCTACTGTACGCAGCTTCTTGAGAGAAAGGGGGAGGGAGGGAGGGGAGGGGAGGGTGGCGACCAAGGAGGGGAGGGCGGCGACGGCAGAGGAGGGACGGCGGCGGCTAGAAGAAAGAGAGAGAGAGGAGTAGAAAAAAAAAAGAGAGAGAGAGAGAGAGAGGGGAAGAACGATCGGAGAAGAAGGAGGAGGAAGTTGGAGAAAATTAGGGGTGTGTGTTTAGTAAATAGATTTTTAAGACAAAAGGGTATTTAGGACAATTTGAGTGGAGGTGCATTAATCTTGACAAATTTTAGGGGGGTGCATCAATCGGGGGAGTGTTCTAAACCGAAATGGAGGTGTAAATAGTCAGACCCTTGGAGTAAATCGATGGACCAGTGGCCTCAATATGGCCCTGACTATATACCCCTCCACACTTGTTAAATATACTCCCCCACTCAATTTATTAATTTAATATGAATGTTAAATACCCAATTTACCCTTTTAATAAAATAATACTAGATAGATACACTCCCCCTAAACTATAACCCTAATTCTTACTCTAACCCTAATTTCAGGTAGTAACCGTCGCCGCCGCCCACCTTCAGCGCCGGCAACCGTCCCTCCTCCTCTGTCTGCAGCCGTCTCTCCACCTCCACCAAATATAGAAATTAACAAAAAAAACTTAGAAATCTAAATAAAATACTACATTATTTCGACAAACCAGTGTCGATCAACAAAATAAAAAAAATAAAATCAAAAATTTCGACAAGAATTTGTCGACCATAAACATGGTGGTCGACAACAATTTGTCGAGCATAATTTTATGGTCGACACATTCTTGTCAAAAATTAAAAAAAATAAAAAATCCTACCTATAAAAAAATTAAAACGAGGAAGAAGAAGGGAGGAGAGGTGAGGCGGCATCGGGGGCTGAGGCGGGCGACCTCGGGAAGGGAGGGGAAGGCGGATGCGTAGGGGATGGCGGTACAAGGGAGGTGGTGGGGGCGTCGATTTTTCTGCAGAAAAACAAAAAAAAAGAAAAAGAAGAAGAGGGGCGGCGCAGGCGGGCGGCCGACCTCCATGGCTGACCTCGAGAAGGGAGGGGGAGGCGGCCGCGCAGGGGAGGTGGTGGGGGCGGCGATTTTTCTGCTGAAAATATTAAAAAAAAAAAAAAAGAAAAAAAAAAGAAAAGGGGTAGCGTAGGCGGGCGGCCGACCTCCATGGCTAACCTCGTGAAGGGAGGGGGAGGCGGCCGCGCATGGGATGGCGGTGGGGGCTGCAAATTTTTGCAGAAAAATGAAAAAAAAAAAAAAAAAAAAGAGAAGAAGAGGGGTGGCGCAGGCGGGGGCGCCACTGCTAGAGGTGGACGTGTGCGTGGGCGGTGCGGCCGGTGCCGTCGGCGGCGTTGGTGGAAAAATTAGTTTTTTTTTTAAAGAGGAAGAAGAAAGACGAGAAAAGTGAAATTAGAGTTTAAATGGGGGAGTATATTTAATATATGTCAATTTAGAAGAAAAGGGTAATTTGGATAATTTAAAGGAAGTACACCTAACATTTATCATATCGAGTGAGGTACATAAATTGGGGGAGTATACTTAACATAGTTGGAGGGGTATATAGCCAGGGCCCCTCAATATGACAATTGGGTAGCCCAATAATAAGCCCAACTCAATTCCATGTAATTTACATTTGTCAACCTGTGTAGCTTTTAACTCTTCTCACTGTAATAGGTAATCAAATATACATATATAGTTATTGTGTGAAATATTTCATACTCCCTCCGTCCCATAATAACTTTCACACTTTCCTTTTCGGGACGTCCCACAATAACTTTCACACCCTTAAAATGGAAAATCCTTTATAAACTCCACCCTTAAAATATCTTCAATTTTACACAAATGTCATTACTTTTTCTCCACACATACACAAAAGTCAACTCATTCTTTACTTTATATATAAAATTTTACAAAATTACTCCTCAAAACTCTACTCATTATTACACTTTCTTAATTTACGTGTCCACCTACCTATGAAAGTTAATACGGGACGGGAGGGAGTATAAGTTTTTGTGTTATAATTACAATTACATATTTTCTTATAGAGAAAATGAAATTTTGATTTGGTGATTTTAAAGGAAATTGATTGGGGCACGCTACTATCCGAGGAGTTTCGAGGCGAATTACGGGCCGCTCGACCCGAGGTTGGATTTCCGTTCACCTAGAGACGTGAACGGTCACAGAACTCACACGTCGTCAACCATTGGTGGGCGAAGAGTAGTCAATGGTTTTTGTATAAAATAAATAATAGTTGCATGTAATTTTTTTTTTTTGTCGCAACTCGCAGCTTTGTATAATTAAAATAAACGTTGCAACTTGCAATTCCTTTCCCTTTTAGTTTTCTTTTATTTCACTACTTCATCTTAACATCATTATTAATGTCTTTGGTTATGAGGGATATAGGTAAATTTAGTCCCATAATTTTTAGTCTTTTTCTGAAATGGTCCAAAAAAGTTAAATGTATCAATTCAGTTCAATTTTTTTGCAGTTTGTTCAGTTTTGGTTCTAAAAAAAAGTTAAATATACCAATTTAGTTGGCTGCCGTTAGGGGATAAACGGAAGACTCCAATATTGGAATGTATATGGTGTATGATCGTCTGGTTCATTTGGAAGGCTCGTAATAGAAAAACTTTTGCGAACAGGCAACCAAAGGCAGAAAAGGTCTTCGATGAAGTCCGCGTACAAGCCTGGAACATCCTCTCCCAGCGTAGGGGCCGTCCTAACTCGGCATCCTTTAACGATTGGTGCGCAAAGCCAAGCCTTGTGGACATGTAATCTCTTTCTTTTCGGTATTGAAAATTAGGTAGTCACTAAGAGCGAGACCATATTATATGTAAAACACTTGAGGGTATTACTTCCTTGAGTACTGCTGGTACTCAGATAATAAAACTATTTTTTCCTTTCAAAAAAAAAAGTACCAATTTAGTCCATTTTTTTTGCAATTTGTTATGTTTTGGTCCCAAAAAAGTTAAATGTACTAATTTAGTCCCATTTTTTGGCAATTGCATTTAACTTTTTTGTGACAAAAAATAAAACAATTTTTTTTTTTAAAAAAATGACTAAATTAGTACATTTAACTTTTTGGAACCAAAACAGAACAAATATTATTAAAAATGAGATTAAATTGGTATATTTAATTAACTTTTTTTTGGACCATTTCAAAAAAGGTAAGAAGTTATGAAACTAAATTGACTTCTATCCCTAACCTAGGAAGAACACGTGTTACATGGAATGTAAATGTCAAATAATGAAAATTTAGAAAATATGTCGAGTTCGCTAGGCGCAGCAGCCTAAACTGATTTTGCGTCAAAAACGAATAGGGATGTTGAGTAAACACAGACGTGGTGGTTGAAGGTTCACCTATTGAAACGGGAAGACTCCGGTGAGAAAGAGAAGAAAGAAGAGGAGGAGAAAAAGGGGAGAAAAAAATTATTTACGTCCCATAACTTTTACCTTTTTTGAAAAACGTCCCAAAATAGTTAAAATTTTAATTTACGTCCCATAACTTTTTCAATTGCTTAATTTACGTCCAATTTTCACTGAAAATCCTCAAATTTATATAAATGGGACGTAAATTAAGCAATTAAAGAAGTTATGAGACGTAAATTAAGCAATTAAAAAAGTTATGGGACGTAAATTAAAATTTTAATTAAAATGGGACGTTATGCGAAAAAATTAAAAAATATTCAACCAATGTGTACAATTCACTATAAAATTAATGTAGTTTATGTTTACAATGAAATAAAAAAAAAAATTCATTTATTCATAAATGAATTATTCATAAATTAACTTATTTTAATATAAAAAAATAATTCATAAATTAATTAATTATTATAAAAATCAATTAACTTACCTAATTCATTATTAGAAAAATTATTAACTTACAATATAAGTATTATAAAATCATTTATTTATTTTAACTTAATCAAATAAATATAAAAATGTATCTACGTATTACACAAAGTGGGTCCACATATTTTTGTACGAACTAATATCAAATTAAAAATTATATAATAAAATTAACAAATTGTTAAAAAATATATTGTTCATCATCATCTTTCAATTACCGTGGGTAAGGGGTGAGAATTTTGGATATATTTGAGTATTTTTTAATTTATTTGGAGATTTTAAATATTTGTGGTTTTTTGTATTTATTTAAAATATTAAAATAATTGTTAATTTTTAATAAGAGTTTTTGAAAATTTTAATAAAAAAATTTATTTGGGATTTTTATTATTTTAAAGATAAAATTTATATTTATTTGAGTATGTTAATTGATTTTTTAAATTATTTTTTAATTAGATTAATTGAATTTTTAAATAATTAATTAGGTAAGTTAATTGATTTTTCTAGTAATTAATAAATTTTGGTTTTTTTTCTTCATATTATATATATTTTTTGATATTATGATAAATATTTATTTATTTAAATATTATTCTAAATTTATTTTCATATATTTTAAGATATTATTTATTATTTTAATTAATATTCATAATTTATTTTATAATACTTATACGGTAATTATAATTTTTTTCTAATTAGGTAAGTTAATAATTTATCTAATAATGAATTAGGTAAGTTAATTGATTTTTATAATAATTAATTAATTTATGAATTATTTTTTTATTTGATTGTATAACATAAAATCCATTAATTTTATAGTGAATTGTACACATTTGTTGAATATTTTTATCTTTTTCGCATAACGTCCCATTTTAATTAAAAATTTAATTTACGTCTCATAACTTTTTTAATTGCTCAATTTACGTCTCATTTACATAAATTTGGGGATTTTCATCGAAAATTGGACGTAAATTAAACAATTGAGAGGATTATATAGAGAGTGCATGGGTAGTTGAGAATAACAAAATAACTACTCTAATTAAATTCACTTAGTCAAACAAGGGAGGTAAAATCGAGTTGGTATATCGAGACCAGCGCCTATTAGCCGACTTTTGCATCCATGATAAAAACACAATGAGCTTTATTTATGTTTAATAATAAAAAATATATAAAAAAGAAACCGTCAATGCTTACCTTGTGAATTAAAGTCGTCTGGTTCTCACTATTAATTAAAAAAAAAATGTGAACAGTAATATTTTAAAAAATTAATGAGAATAATGAAATTGGACAAGTGAAATATTAATTATTCCAATTTACACCCTAACTTTCAAAATATTAATTTGTAATTCGTATAACGTACACAGATTAGATCATTAATACGTGTCGGTATGAAATATATATAAACGCCGCAAGTTTTGTGCAGTCAGCAGCATTCTAGAATAAGAAGACTTTTGCAGTAGTTTCTTATTATAAGATTAATTAATTGTGTGTGAAATTAAATAATCTGAGTCTTTTATTACAAGATTATATATATTGATTGTCTTGGTCGCACATATTAAATTAGGTGCATTATTATTAATATTTTTCTAGACTTAGTCTCAAAATGAATTTAGCAAATATTATATAATGAATTGCATGAATTTTCAGATAGTTCTGAAACTTGAAGGATTAAGTATATATGAATTGTATGAAACATTCTTCAGAGAAAGTTTCTGGAGTTGTTACTATAGGATTTTTATAAGCACACTAACTTAAATTAACTAATTAATTACTCTATATAAGTAGTGATAATTAGGCCTAATTGAGATAAATCAAGAAAAATGAATTATAATCAATTAGCCATCTTTTCCATTGTTCTATGTTTTGCCACTGTCTCTGCTCAACAACAGGTTAATTCGAATATTCGATTCAAATGATTATTAATTTTGTTATATATAATTTGATGTGTGTCCGAATTTCAGGTCTTATATCGTTATGTAATGTTGTAAATGCAGGTGTACATAGTGTACCTGGGAGAGCACAGTGGGGCGAAAACTTTCGAAGAAATCGAAGACCTCCACCACTCGTATTTGCACTCTGTCAAGGGCTCGAAAGACGAAGCGAAATCGTGCATCATTTACAGTTACAAGAATGCCATCAATGGATTCTCTGCTTTGCTCACCCCTCAAGAAGCTAACTCAATCTCAGGTGCATAATTTATTAAAAGTTTGTTACAAGTTTGGACTTTTAGATGAAACGAAACTCTTTCAGTTAGTTAATTTGCTACTTTTGTCAAAAAAAAATTGAATTGAGCAGAGATGGAAGGAGTGATTTCAGTGTTTCATAGCCACCCCAGAAAGTCGGGGCCCCACACAACGAGATCATGGGATTTCGTTAGCTTGCTCGAAGCAAACGGGGATCCTTCGAAAGCCAACGGAGAAGAATTGTTGAGGAAAGCCAGCTCCGGCAAGAATGTGATTGTGGGAGTTTTGGACACTGGTAGTACTATATAGTATTACTAATGTTACTATTCAACTCTGCTTATTAGTACTAATTTAAATCGAATTTTCGTGCAGGCGTATGGCCAGAGTCGGAGAGTTTCAACGACGAAGGGATGGAACCAATTCCAGCATCCTGGAAAGGGATTTGCCAAACTGGTGTAGCTTTTAACTCTTCTCACTGTAATAGGTAATCAAATATACTCCCTCCGTTTCATAAAGTTTGTCGCATTTCTCATTTTGTATAGAATTAAGGAACATATTTTTTTGACAAATTTACCCCTCATTATTTTCTCCCCCTTTCTTCTTTTTTTCCTTTTATTTTTCCACCTTCCTTTTTCACTATTTCTTTGACCTTTCCAAAAAAATCGTAATTAATATATTTCCAAAAGAATAGGGGCAATTTAGGGAGATCATTGGTAAAATTAGGAAAAGCGACAAACTTTTTGAAACAAATTTAAAATCCAAATGCGACAAACTTTTTGAATCGGAGGGAGTACCATACAGTTAGAGCAGCATTTTTGTGAAATATTTCATATAAATTTTTGTGATATTTTTATAGTTACATATTTTCTTATGGTAAAGTCTAGTATGCACTCGAGTGCATGCACCATATTCTAAAGAAAAGTGTATGTTATTAAACTGAAAAGTACAACACAATATTACTAAAAAGTGTAAGTCACTATGACTAAAAATATTATTATACAGTTTAATAATTGAAAAGTGCAACACCATTTACCAAAAAGTGTAAGTCAGTAAAACTGAAAAGTGCAACATGGACTAGGGTGCACAACATGCACTTGAGTCCATAGCAGACCAACCCTTTTCTTATTGAGAAAATGAAATTTTGATTTGGTGGATTTAACAGGAAATTAATTGGGGCACGCTACTATCTAAAGAGTTACGAGGCGAATTACGGGCTGCTCGACCCAAAGCTGGATTTCCGATCAGCCAGAGACGTGGACGGTCATGGGACTCACACTACATCAACAATTGGTGGGCGAAGAGTTGACAACGCGTCAGCAGTTGGTGGTTTTGGGATAGGCACAGCCTCGGGTGGGGCCCCGCTCGTGCGCCTGGCCACATACAAGGTGTGCTGGCCTATTCCGGGGGAGACAGAAGGGACGTGCCTGGACGACGACATGCTTGCAGCTTTCGACGATGCGATAGCTGATGGAGTTGATGTGATTAGTGTTTCCATTGGCGGGAATACTAGTCAGCCATACGCCCAAGACGGAATTGCTATTGGAGCATTGCATGCGGTGAAAAATAATATTGTGGTGGCTTGCAGTGCTGGAAATGATGGCCCTTCTTCATTTACAGTCACCAATGTTGCTCCCTGGATCATTACTGTTGCAGCAAGTAGCATTGACCGGGTCTTTTCGTCGCCTGTTGAACTAGGAAACGGCGTCGTAGCAGAGGTTTGTATTAATCTGAATTTCTAAAATGGTTCCAAAAAAGTTAAATGTACCAATTTAGTCCTTTTTTTTTTTTTGCAATTTATTCTGTTTTGGTCCCAAAAAAGTTAAACGTTCCAATTTATTCCCAATTTTTAGCAATTACATTTAACTTTTTTGGGACCAAAATAGAACAAATTGTGAAAAATAGGGCTAAATTAATACATTTAACTTTTTTAGGACCATTTCAAAAAAGGTAGAAAGTTATGGGACTAAATTGACTTCTACTTCTATCTATGGTCGCCGTCGGGATTGATAAATTATACCATGCAGGGACAATCGATTACTCCATTTGTGAAAGGGACATATCCTCTTGTTTATGCAGCATCTGTGGAAATCCCTGGCACTACAACTAATCTTACAATAGGGTTTGGACTCCCTCTACTCTAGTATTTTATGTCCTTTAAGTTGAACTAATTTTAAATTTGGTGCTGATGGAATACACATTTTGTTTTTGGTCCCATAAGTTGTATCAATTTTTGAATTCAGTCCAATTACCCGTCATTGCTGGTAAATGAACTGGTCAAATACTTAGCTCGTGTGCAATTCAAATCAATCTAACTTAACGGACTGCAAAAACTTTAATCCATATTTTATATATACACTTCATTTCTTATCATGCTTTATTTTTTTGATAAACACTTTGCAGGCTATGCCAAAATGGTACACTTTCGCCATCGCTCGTAAAAGGAAAAGCAGTTTTCTGCCGTAGAGGAAGTAATTTAGAAGCATTAGAAGTGCAACGAGCAGGTGGCGTAGCAGCTGTGCTTGGAAACAATTTTAGGGGGATAGGAGTATTAGGCGAGCCTTATTTGATTCCAGCCAGCGTCGTGCTTTCTAATGAAACGACGAAGATTTTTAACTACACTGTTACAGCTAAAACACCTACAGTAACCTTGACTCCGGCTAAGACTCTAATAGGCACGAAACCCGCCCCATTCATGGCTGCTTTCACCTCCAGAGGCCCCAACTTCATCCAGCCCAATATTCTTAAGGTATATTGTTATGGAATTGTATCCACAAAGCAACTCCTCACAAATGATAAATCAAGACACACGGGATTTACGTGGTTCGATCAAATGATCTACGTAAAAACTAACAGAAATAAACTAACTCTGAAACTGAAAATCAGCACACTAGACCTCAGCACTGTAGTTTCAGCAGACTAAGAACACTACTCTTCTGATCAGACCAGATGAGTTGATACCTAATATCAAAACACTAGTTACTGTGCTTGTAGTAAGAACAGTTCTGATAGTAAGAACAGTTCTAATATTGCATTAATCTCAACATATATATATATGTCACACTTGAGTATTAATTTCATGGTGTTAATGTCATACAATATTTATTCGTCTCGTTTCTTTCATGAATTTGCAGCCGGACATTACAGCACCAGGATTAAATATACTGGCAGCATGGAGCGAGGCTGCTTCGCCTCTAAACGTGCCAGCTGATCGTAGAGTTGCTAAATACCAAATAATATCCGGAACCTCTATGTCTTGCCCTCACGTTGCAGCTGTCGCGTCTCTTCTCAAGGCTATACACCCTGATTGGAGCAGCGCGGCTATAAGATCCGCTCTTATGACGACAGCAAGTGTAACCAACAACCAAGGCAATCCAATAACGGATGCAATTGGAAATCGAGCTAGTCCATTCGAATATGGGGCAGGACATATCCAGCCATCGAAAGCAGTTGATCCAGGGCTCGTTTACGACGCTTCTTACAATGATTATCTTCTCTTCCTATGCACCAGCAATGGTACTAATGAATTGGATCCATCTTTCAAATGCTCCTCGCCCGTCCCTTCGCCTAGTAGTTTGAACTACCCGTCGCTCGCAATTTATAACCTGAAAGGATCTACAAGGGTTATTAGAACTGTTACTAATGTTGGCCCTGCCAACTCGTCCTACTCGGTGACGATGAAACCTCCACCAGGTTATTCTGTTGGAATCTCACCGGCAAGATTGGTTTTTCGAGCAGCAGGGGAGAAACAGAGTTTCAATATTACAATTCAAGTTGAAAATAATGCTGCCAATAACACATATTCTTTTGGCTCGTATACTTGGAGTGATGGAACTCATCTTGTAAGAAGCACTATTCAAGTTTCAACAACATGGTAATGAGTAAATGGCCCCTGCATTAGAAAATATCATATTGTGTGCATGTTGTATTTTACTTTCATTTTATTGTAAACTTAGTCCTAAATTCCGTCAAAAGTTAACGAAGGGTTTACCATGTGCGATTCACGTGGCCGTGATTAGTATGATAATTACTTAAATTTCATTTGCCATGAGTTGGTGTAGGGCGACCAAGTTGTCTTGTATGATTCTTCATTTCTTGAGTGACTTTCTCTGCATTTGGCGAGTATAACTCGTGCTCGTCGATATCATATCTTCAAATCTTCTTGCGGACATGTAGGTCTTCCTTTGACTTGTCGTTGTGGACTTTTTTGCTCTTCGTCTATTGATTGGTCGTTGCCTTAAGTGTGACAAGGACAAGTACTTTAACAATTCTTCAAAGACTCTTTGACCGGTCAATAATTCTTTTGTACTTTAACAATTCTTCAAAGACTCTTTGACTGATCAATAATTCTTTTGTTGACTCTTTGATAGGTCAATAATTCCTTTGTTATCTCTTGTAGTTTCAAGATAATTTAGGCCTAATAAGGAAAGAATTTTGGTGACCAATTTCTTACCGTATTGAATTTCAAACTGACAAAGTCAACAAAATTTATGAAGGAAATAAAGGCGTTGCAATTTGCAATGATTTTTCAAGTAGTCTCAAATTTGCGACGAAAATTTAATTCGTCTCAAATTTGACGGGTTTTTTTCGTCGCAAATCATCTTCGTCAGTTTGACCATGTTCATTGCAAATCAGTCTTGCGACGGTTTGGTGGACTTCGCAAATCTCCGTATTTTTTTTTTAGTGAACTGGATTAAAACCGAAATAAACTTTTAAGATATTCAAGATCCATATTGTTGATGGTGCATGGTCCGTAGACGCGACCGATCAACTCACGCGTCTTTCCGGGGCCTGGTTCATTTTAGACCCTCCCCATGAATCGAACACCTGACCTCTAGGTTTATGTAGAGAGAATTGACCAGTTGCGTCAAATTGAATAGAATTAGGCTAAAAGCTAATTAAAGAATGGCCCAAATTAATGAAATAACTAAGACAATTAACAATTGTATTAATTACTTCATCAAATAAACATTGTTTTATCATTCTTTTAGTTTCCGTTTCTAGATCCGTGTGAAAACTAATCTGAAACGTATAGAGTACAATTTTCTAAATTTCTAGGTAATTGTAAGTGCGTGTGATTTGAGGGTAGGATTTTAAATTAGAGATTATAAATCTTTAACTTGAATATGACGAAGGTCGTAAAGTTCTAAATCCACCCGTGTGAATTACGAAAGAAGCATACCCGGGCCTAATTGACCAGTAGTCAAGTACATATAGTCCTATGACCAAATCAATCAATTTAATTAGTCCAGATTAAATTCATTAATAAATTAATTACCTAACGTTCTCATGACTTTTTCTTTATGTAACTTAAAATTTTTAATAAACTTAATATATTGTTTAATTACCATTGCCGTCGACGGTCTATCCAAGAATCATTCAATCTATTGAAACTTTCCATTATATACTACTATAAATTAGGTCTAATCAAATTCAATTAACATCAAATTTTGTCAAGTAAATTACCTTTTTGATTTCAGAGATTTTTTTTTTTTTTTTAAGATGATGAATTATTATCCCTGCAGTGTAGTTGTTATATTCGTGATAATTCTCCAGCTCTCAGTTTCACTCGCACATCGCCAGGTTTTTTCCTGTTTGATTTCTCTGTTTCACTTTTAATATTCACTAGTATTTCACCCTTCTGAATTTTTAACACATGTCGCCCTCAATATTATAGCACGTTGATTATGTACAGGTATATATAGTTCACCTTGGAGACCAAATTAATGCCAGAAGAAGCTTGTCTGAAATTGAAAGCAATCACTTTTCTTACTTAACGAGTGTAAAGAAATCTGGAGAGGAAGCTAAAGCAATCACTCTTGTCTACAGTTACAAAAACATAATCGATGGCTTCTCCGCAATTCTCACCCCCGATGAAGCTCACACCTTATCTCGTAACGTTTTTTGAACTTTTAGATGTGACGAAATTCTTTTATTCCCGTTATCTAGTATTTTTTACGTGCAGAAACGAAAGGGGTGGTTTCGGTAATAAAAAGTGAGCCCAAACGCTACGGAATGCAAACTACAAGGTCTTGGGAATTCATTGAATCACTTTCACAACAAAATTACAACATTATTAGTGGAGATGAGCACAAGGCTAATTATGGAAAAGATGCTATAGTGGGAATGCTTGATTCTGGTAATTAATACTCCATCCGTCCGTCTATACGATTCCACTTTTGTCATTTCGCCTATAAACTTCTTTTTTTTTTTTTTTGTCAAATATATTTTAATTTTTTATTCGTACACTTCACTGGTACCATATCTATAATTTAATTACTTTTTTTAATTTATGTGCCCAAAATTAATGGAAAGTTTATAGATAGATGGACGGAAGTAATTAATTTGAATTTTTTTTTTATATATAATTAAAAGTCGATACATACAACACTGGTTGCCGTCTCAGAAGAACTTTAATAAATATATTAATTGTGTTTTCGTGATTATCAATCAAAATTTATTTATTCATGTTTGGTGCATGTCTATCTTGTCTATCTCATGAGAACCTAATTAATATGGTTTAGTCTCGTAACTTTCTTAAATATTTTAAATGATTCCAAAAAAGTTAAATGTATCAATTTAGTCGTTTTTTTTTTTACAATTTGTTATATTTTAATCTCAAAAGGTTAGATGTATCAATTTAGTCCTATTTTTTTTTGCAATTTATTCTGTTTTGAACCCAAAAAAGTTAGATGTAATTGCATAAAAATATGACTCGATTGGTACATTTAACTTTTTTTTAGACCCAAATAGAACAAATTACAAAAAAATGAGACTAAATTCGTACATTTAACTTCTTTGGGATAAAAACAGGACAAATTGCATAAAAATAAGACTAAATCGATTCGTTTAACTTTTTTAGGATCATTTCTAAAAAAGTTGAAAGCTATTGGACTAAATTGAATTATATCCCCTAATGTACTTAATTAAAATCTATTTATATTATTCATGTTTGGTTTGATTTGATTAGGGGTATGGCCGGAATCAGAAAGTTTCAGTGACGAAGGAATGGAACTTGTTCCTGAATCATGGAAAGGAATCTGCCAATCAGGCGTTGCTTTCAATTCATCCCATTGCAACAGGTGTATATTTCATACTCCATCTCACCCATGATTTTATGCACATTTTCCTTAACAGGCGTCCCAACATTTTTTGCACACTTCAAAAAAGGAAATAATAATACAAATAATACTCCTCCTTTATTTTACCTTTAATCAAATCTCTTTCACTTTAATCAATGAATTACCAATAATACCCCTCCTTTATTTACCTTACACACCACTTTATTCTATTTTCTTAATCTCCGTGCCGGTCAAAGTGTGCATAAAATCCTGGGACGGAGAGAGTATTATCAAAATTTAAAGTTCGTTTAAATGTACACATTTAGTCCCATTTTTTTACAATTTGTTCTGTTTTGATTCTAAAGAAGTTAAATGTAATTGCAAAAGAATGAAACTAAATTTATACGCACATTTAACTTTTTTGATATTAAAACAGAACAAATTTTTAAAAAATATGACTAAATTGATACATTTAACTTTTTAGAAAAATGTTGAAAATTATGGGACTAATTTGACTTCTATCCTGATTTTTCAGAAAGCTGATAGGAGCTCGATACTACCTCAAAGGTTTTGAGGCGTATTACGGCCCGTTAAACGAAACCATCGATTTCCGATCAGCCCGCGACAGGTGGGGCCACGGCACCCACACTGCCTCCACTGTCGCGGGCCGACAAGTCTCCAACACCGGAGGATTTGCCAATGGAACGGCGGAAGGTGGAGCCACCCTGGCCCGCCTTGCAATTTACAAAGTATGTTGGGCATTTCCAGACCAATCTACAAGTTTCGACAGCACGTGCCTTTTTGAAGATATTCTTGCCGCTTTTGATGATGCAATATCTGATGGAGTTCATGTGATCAGTATCTCCATCATACCTTATGAACTTTCTTCATATGAGCAAGACGGAATTGCATTTGGCGCCTTTCATGCAACGAAAAGCGATATCGTGGTGGTGGCGAGTGGAGGGAATTCCGGGCCTGGGGCGTCGACGGTGAGTAATGTGGCGCCCTGGATTTTTACCGTTGGCGCGAGTAGCATCGATCGAGTTTTCGATTCTCCCGTACTTCTTGGAAATGGAATGATAATCCAGGTATTCCCTACTTAATGACGCATTTTGCTATTTTTTGTGTCCCTTACTTAATGACGCATACTTAAAATAGTAAAAGAACATCAAATGTCATCACTTTATTCACACTAGCTAAAAAAAACATCTTTACTATTAATAAAGTTGAAAAGTCTTTACTAACCTCACTTTTATCTTTAGACCCGATCATAATGTAAGGCCAACGAGGCCATCGATTCAGGCTCATGAATATTTTAATTTTTTAGGGCCCATTTTTAAAAATATCTTTTATAACTATATAAGACGCAAAAACAGAAGTTATAAAAACGGTAATTGTAATTGCTTAGACGAGTCATATTTATGTAGTTGCTTGGAACAACATTGTCGTATTATTTTAAGTATTGAGCAAAATTATATATTGTTAGTAACCTCAAGGAGTTGGTCTAGTGGTGTAGGCTTGGGACTCAGGAGTGTGCTCCTCTCTAGGTTTCAGGTTCGAATCCTCTAAGGTGCAAACAATTTCTATGGGGCCAGTCCATACGGAACGCAAAGCTCTGGCTTTAAACGGGACCCCGTAGTGGACGGTGGGATTGGTCCCCCGGATTAGTCGGTTCTTGGACCGGTTATCCGAGACATCAAAAAAAAATTATATATTGTTAGTCCTTTAAAAATTGTTTTACATTATGTTTCATGAGTTCGTATAGAATAAAAAATACTCCTACGGAGGGATAGGACTTTATTTTAAATTTCGATTCAGGCCCCAATATTCCTTGACCCGTTTATCTTCCATAATATTAATAAATAATACATACATTAAATTTTGTGCCAAAAAGTTATGTGTCCTGAAGTAAGGGACGGAAGGAGTATAATTTAATTCGAATTCTTCTATTTATAATTTGATCATATGTACAATTTTATCAACAGGGCCAATCTGTAACCCCGCAGTATTTGAGCCATATGAGACCTTTAGTTTATGCTGGCGATGTTGAAACACCCGGCACTACAAATTCCGGGTATTGTACTTATTCTGTCTGTCTATAAGCTTCCTGTTACTTTTGGGCACAAAAAGTAAGATGAGTGACCTTAATTTTGTACAGGTCGTGTCAGTCGGGAAGTCTTTCGCCCGAGCTCGTAAAAGGAAAAATAGTGTTTTGCAGAAGTGGATTCAGTAGGTATGTGGAGAAGGGTTTGGAAGTGAGAAGAGCAGGTGGGGTAGGGGTAATTTTGGAAAATTCAATTTATGGAATTTCAATTTCAGTTGATGCTCATGTTCTTCCTGGAACTGCTGTATTTTCAAATAATTCGGCAACACTCCTTAATTACATAAAAAATACGACCGGCGCAACAGCGCGTATCGTCCCCGTCGCAACTTTTTTAGGCAGCAAACCGTCGCCGTTCATGGCTGGCTTCTCCTCCGTCGGACCAAATTCTCTCGATCCTTACATTTTGAAGGTACATTTATATATATTCGGAATAAAACTACTTTGCAAGTGTCAACCAATTTTGATCCTAAAAAGTTCGGGAAGGGCGCCCTTCATGTACAGGAGGGTTGTGCAAAGGGGAGCCCTTAGATCACACACACCCATTTGGATGTGTGTGATCCAAGGGCCGCTCTCTTGTACAGAATCCGCCTGGAGGGGATCTGGATCCAAAAGGTTCACTTTTAAATATTTTTTCCAATTTCGGCAAAATTTTGATCCCAAAATTTTGTTATGTCACGTGAATGTCCAATTTTGGCATCGTAACTTGTCTACTCTTCAAATTGACCATATTTTTTTGTAATATTGAGACTAAATTGAAAAGATGATTTTTTTGGACCATATATAATTTATTGGACCAAAATAATTATCTCTAAACACACATATATATACTTCCAGTACCTCTGATTTCATATTAAAATCGTATATATATAAATGTTACATTTTTTTTGTCTATTTTGTAGCCTGATATTACTGCCCCGGGATTAAACATCTTGGCAGCATGGAGCGAGGCGAATTCTCGGACGGGGTTGTACGACGACAACCGCATCGTTAAGTACAACATCCTCTCCGGGACGTCCATGTCCTGCCCCCACGTGGCAGCTGCAGCCGCGCTAGTCAAGTCAATTCATCCAAATTGGAGCGCGGCCGCCGTAAGATCAGCCCTCATGACCACCGCCACTCGGACCAACAACATTGGCCAACCCATTAGCGACAGCACCGGAAATGCTCCAGCCACTCCTTTCAACTACGGATCGGGCCATTTTCGACCCTCGAAAGCCCTACACCCTGGTCTAGTCTACGACGCAAATTACGCCGATTATCTCCTTTACCTTTGCAACTATAATTCCACCATTCCAATTATGGAACCATCTTTCACTTGTCCTAGTGACATTCCTCGACCCGTTGATCTTAACTACCCCTCTGTTTCGGTCTCTGTTGGCGGGGGCGTCTCCGTGAACAGGACATTGACAAATGTCGAGAGGGGAGGGGGTGTTTACGAAGTGAAGGTGGAATCGCCATCGGGTTACACGGTGGCGATTTCTCCCAACACTTTGAACTTCAATAGTGTTGGGGAAAAGAAGAGTTTCACTATTTTGATAAGGGGTAGTGGCAATATTCAAAATGGTTATGCATTTGGTTGGTACACTTGGAGTGATGGTAAATATAATGTCACAAGTCCTATTGTAGTTTCACCATAATTTAGACCTAATAAGGAAAGAGTTTTGGTGGCCAATTTCTTACAACAATTGGCTAATGTCATTTAAGAAATTTGGCCCCCATTGTAGATATGTTCTTGAATCTACTATTTCAATGTTATCACAAAAAGTCAAGGGTGTAGAAGTTGGAAATCGCTAATCTGCAGATTTGCACCATCTAGCCCCTAGGCCGCTTAGGCGCCGACTATGCCCCATCAAGGCGACTGCCAAGATTTTTTTAATTTTTTTTTCTTATATAAAAACAATTTTCACCCCTTAATCGATAGAATATGGCAAAAAAAAAAATATTGTACATCATGACAAAGCCATGAGTATTGCTTAGATCCTCTTTTTTCATTGAAAAATTGTGTACTATTGTCTAAATCGGACTTCTAAGCAAAAAAAAAAAAAATTTTAAAAATTAAAGTATAGGAGCTTAGGCGCTGCCTAGGTTCACCTAGGCTAATTTTTCACCAAAAGCATCTAGATAGACAAAAACAAATCGGCCAGGGACAACTTAACGCGTAGGCCGATTTTTGCAAAACCAAAAATTGTAGTGGGTGTGGTGTGTCTTGTTTTTGCTGAACATATCATGTAGGTTTGGATTATATGCCCCACCAAGTATGTTAGATGCACTCTCCCGATACATGTACCACCCTTAAAATACACATAAGATGGATGCACTCTCCCTAAATTACCTATTAGAGTATATCTTTTTCTCTTAAAATTCTACATGATAAATACACACTCCCTAAAACCCTAATTTTCTTCTTCTTCCTCATTTAAACCTAAACACTTTTCTTCAACCACAGCCACCTCCCGTCGCCCCAGCCGCCCAGTTCCCTTTTTTTTTCTGCATCGTCCTCCTACTCCTCCCACCGTCGCTGCCCCCTCCCTCCCTCCGTCGCCCGACTCGCTCCCTCCCAAGGGTCGCTGCTCCTCCTCCCCCAGCGACATTGCCACCCCCATTTTCTTCTTTTTTTTCCCTTTCTACAATAGGCGACGACGCCGCCGGCTCTTCCTCCCCCAACTAGCCACGCTCCCGCCGTCTCCCTCCCACTTTCGCTTCCGTCCAAGTAAAAAAAAAATTAATTTCAACAATAAAGGGTCGGTGATAGTGTTTATATATGGTCAACCCTTTATTGTCGAAAATTTCAATTTTTTATTTTTTAAATTCTTTCGACGGGGATGTGTTTTGTCGACAAACTAGTGTTGACGAGAGTGTTTTTGGTCGACACTAAAATAAGTTTTTTTTTTCTAATTTGTTTGGGGCAGTGGTGGTTGTCGGAGGTGTGCTGGCGGTGGTAGTGGCAATGGCGGCTGCTATCTAATTCCAGAGTTAGGATTGTGTTAAATTGTGGAGGAAATGTATGTATCTTAACATGTTTTAGTAAAAGAACAAAAGTGATATTTTGCATGAATATATTTAATTAATAAAAATGGAGGGGGAGTGTGTATATCATACCTGGAGGGGCATATAACCCACGCCTATCAGGTAAAATTCTCCGTAGCCAAATAGCCCACACGCAGCAATATTGAGAGTGGGCTTGGGCTTTCTTTTTTTCAAGTCCACCTTTTAACAAAGTATTCATTGGAGTACATGCAATACTAATATATCTTCTAGGCCTCTACAATGGCTCAATATATTGATACTTTTTTGTTTGTCTCAAAATATAGTCAAGTTTCCTTTCTCGAGGTGTGTATAATATCAAAATGAATATTTAAGGTAGGATAAAAGAGTTATATAATTCCAAGTTTATTTAAATAAGAGCATATATATTGTAAAATTCAGAATTTTATATACAATAAAAATGGTGTTTTATTTATTTGTGTGAAAAATTAAATGGGACCATAATTTTGTTACTGAAGGAGTATTAATTATTTTCACCACAGTTCTAACACGTATTTTTTAATACTCAGCCTGTATAAGAGGATATACTGATTAGGGGTGGGAATGGACCAGGCTACCCGATAGGGGCCTACGGCTCGGCCTATTAAAGCTCGGCTCAGCTTGACTCGTTTAATAAACAAGCTGGGCTCAAGCTTTTTTTAAAGCCTATTTAGTTAAATAGGTCGGGCTTGAGCTTTTCCGTAGGCCTTTCAAGCCCAACAAACCGGCCTATTTAATTAATTTAATATACAAATATATATATATATATATAATATAAAAATATAATAAATACCTAATACTTATACTTAAATATAGAAAACATCTTAAATAAGAGTGTCTAATATATATAATTTCTAACTAGTAAGCATTAAGCAATATAATTCGTGGATTTTTTATAATTCGATGAAATACAAGTATTGTAGAATTTTTTTTAAATACACTAATAGAACTAAAAAGGCCTTTAAAAGGCTTTCGGGCCATGTCTATTTATTAAAAAGGTCAGGCCAAGTCTTAAAAAAGCCTATAACAGGCTATGGGCCAGATTCATGCCTAAAAAATATTTCATAGACAAGACTTTTTTTTGTAAAGCCTACCTAGGTCTGTTACATTCCAACCCCTAATACTGATCCTTTAACGGTAGTAAATGTATCCTTGGGTAGAATTAGGATCAAATGGACTGCATTTCTAATGGACCATGAAAATTGATGAGATGGGCTTATTTTGGGCCTTCAATTCCCTCCTTTTAAATTATCAATGGGCCAACTGTTTTGCTATTTAATTAAATGAGCATCTAAATTGGGTCCAATGTAATTTTTTTGGGCGCGGCTAAAGGCACCCGGATTTCCTATGAGTACACCCACCAAACATTTTTTTAATCTTTCAGGACCTATGAAATGTCCAATATACCCCTAGATTAAAATTTATGAAAAAAACGAGGATGAGTACACCCACCCATTCTATTTCACCACCACCACCACCTCTCCTCAACCACCACCACCCCCATTCAACCAAAAAAACTCCAAAATTGCAACAAAAATTAATCCAAAACAACAAATGTTCGAAAAAATTTCCTAAACAAACATGTTCGAAATGTTTTTCAAAACAAACTCAACATATTCGAAAAAAAATTCAAAACAAACTCAATATGTTCGAAAAAAATTCCAAAACAACTCAAATTTGTTCGAAAAAAAAGATCGAACATATTGTTCGAAATTTTTTCCAAAACAAACTCAAGTTGTTCGAAATTGTTTCCAAAACAAACACAATATGTTCGAAATTTTTTCCAAAACAAACTCAATATGTTCGAAAATAATTCCCGAACTACTAAAAACCCTAATTTTCTAAAATTTTCAAAACCCTAATTTCTGTAAAAAAAAATTAAAAAAAAAAAAACTTACCTTGCGTGGGTGCCGGCGACGGGCGTGGGTGCGATGAAGGGGAGGGGAGAGGCTGCCGCCGCGAAGGGGAGAGGTAGACGGCCGCGACGGCCCAAGGCAGTGGCTGGGCCGCCGCGGCGAGGGCGGGGGCGGCCAGACGGGGTTGCGGAGAGGGGGCGCGTCGGCTGGGTTGCGGAGAGGGGGCATTGGCAGCGGCTGGTGTTGTGGCTGGGAGAGGGCGGCGGTGGGGTCGCGTCGGCTAGGGCTGCATCGCGTGGGTGGTAGGGAAAAGGGGGAAGAGGGAGGCGGCGGTGGCTACGGCCGCGAACGGGGAGGGCCTCGCCGGCGATTTGAAAGAAAGGGTGGCTGAATTTTTTTTTTTTGACGGAGAAGAAGAAGTGGGTGTCTGAATTGAGAAAAGAGAGAATGAAGATTTAATTGAGATTGAAGGTAAATTTGGGTTTTTCAGGTGAGTGTCCTCATCCGATTTGTGTGTGTTCTCATCCCCTGGGTGTACTCATAGGAAACTGGGTTGCCTTTAGCCGTGCCCAATTTTTTTTCTCCTTTTCATCTAGAGCCCAATCACCTTCTTCTATACTCGTTTTTTCTTTCATTTGACTTCAATCAAATAATTATGATGTGTATTTCTTCAAAAATCTTCAATTCAATATTTTTTTTAAATCAAGTTCAATTAGTCAATTAAATGTAAATAAAAAACAACTTCAAACTACTGATTTTTCTTTCCTTTTTCCTTTATCGAGACCATTGATCGAGTTGAACACGATAGATTGAGTTGATTACAGATATGTTTGTTTTAGAATTTAAAATTGAAAGTTGGGTCTTTCTATGGTAAGACAGGTTTCGCACTGTTTTACAAAAGGCAATACTTCAAATACCGTTAGATCGTTGATCTGGCGTATAAAATTTAATTTATATGATTGCACTTTGCATTAGTGCGTTTGCTCTATGCATTATGCAATCGCACTACATCGCTCTACTAATAAATTAAATTGATATATATAAAATGACGAAAATATCCTTTATTTTAAAATAAATAAAAATATTGAATTGTAAAACTACATAAATATCTTTATTATTAAAATAATAGTACATCATCTAAATTACTACTAAATTATAAAATTAATTAAATTACAATATTTTAAATCAATTAATCTCATAATCCCTTTTTCTCAAACCTCTCTCTCTCTCTAAAACTATATACACATATACGTACATAGAAGATACAGAGACCAGAAGCCATTAATTCTTCATCATTCTCACAAATCAATTGTTATAAAACTAGCTCCCTTTCTAATTATTTTCCATGAATTTCTTTTGAAAATCCTTCAAAATGTTGGAAGATTCTCATCGAAATTCTGAGGAATTGAGTGGAAAAATTAGTTTGATGAGCAGTGACACCTGCGCGAGCTTCAGCCGCCTCTCCTTCGAGTTTCTGACGAGTTCGCCGGAGCAGACGGCGGCGCTGAAGCCGCACCGGTCGTCGGACTCGTTGTTCCAAGAGATTCAGCTGAAGACGAATCTGACGTTCCGTGACTTTAGCTTGGTGCGGCAGATCGGGAGCGGCGATATTGGCAGGGTTTATCTCTGCTGCCTCCGGGCGGCGGCGGTGGAAGAGGGGCGGTTGTACGCGATGAAGGTGTTCCGTGTCTTTAGCTTGGTGCGGCAGATCGGGAACGGTGATATCGGCATGGTTTATCTCTACCGCCTCCGGGCGACGGCAACGGTGGAAGAGGGGCGGTTGTACGCGATGAAGGTGGTGGATAATGGTGTGTTGGCGTTGAAGAAGAAGATGCAGAGAGCCAAAAAAGGAAAATTTGAGGCTTTTGGATCATCCGTTTTTGTCTAATCTGTGCAGAATTTGAAATTATCCAAGATAAAAAGAAGGATAACTTTGTATATATTTTAAAAATTTGTTATAAGGATATTTCAGTAATTTTATAATTTTTTTAATAAAAATTAAATATTTTATAACATTGCGAAGTGCAATCGCCATAGCGAAGCTAAATGACATGTCAACTTCTTATTGGACGCCTTTTGTAAAATAGGGCGAAACCCCTGTCTCACCATAGAAAAGCCCTTGAAATTTCTTATTGGACGCCTTTTGTAAAATAGGGCGAAACCCCTGTCTCACCATAGAAAAGCCCTTGAAAGTTTTGAATATTGAAATCTAACATCAAATTCTACTTTTAGAATTCAAAATTTAAAATATTCTTCTATAATTTTTTATAAATCAGAACTTAGTGAAATATGTAGATCTTAATTAGACATTTTCTAAAAATTAGCTGGTCAAATTTTACCTATGAATTATTGACCCAATTAACTATATATATTTCATGGGTTGGTCTGCTATGGACTCGAGTGCATGTTGTGCACCCTAGTCCATGTTGCATTTTTCAGTTACTGACTTACACTTTTTGTTAAATGGTGTTGCACTTTTCAATTATTAAACTGTATAAGTAATAATTGAAAAGTGTAACACCATTTACCAAAAAGTGTAAGTTAATAAACTGAAAAGTGCACATGGACTAGGGTGCACAGCATGCACTCGAGTGCATACTAGACTTTACCATATTTCATATATGAAATACTTAATATAAATTTTTGTGTATATAAATATCTATAAATTCTATATACACATATAAATTTAATATAAAGTTAAATTCTAACCTATTTTTAAGAAAAATCTAATCAACTTAAATTTCAAAACAAACCGCTGTGTACCATTAAATATACTATTAAATTTTAAAATTCATTAATTTTTAAAATCCAAATTTTAAAATACTCAAAATTCTAAATTTTGTGAAATATGGAGGATGAGGTGTACGTTTCATTTTGATTTTGAACATTATCAAGGTAATTAAAAAAAAACATTTTATGTACTTTAATAACTTTAATGAATGTCATTTTCTTTGCAAGAAAGTCCATTTTGATCTATTAATACCACTTCATTAAACAGACATTTTGTTTTACATGCGAATTAAAATATTCCCAATGGTCTACTTAAAAATTATCACCTCCGTTCCACAATTATTTGTAGTATTGTCTCATTCGTCCGTTCCACAATTATTTACACATTTCAAAAAGAATTTTTTTTTATAAATCTCACCCTCACAATATTCATATATTTACACAAAATATCATTACTTTTACCCTCAATTCAATCATTTACTTTACTTTATTCATAATTTTATACTCCATTTGAACATAATTTGGACCACTAATCTCTAACCCACATACATGGGTATTAATTAATTAATATTAAGGTTCATTGACCTGTCTTAATTTTCTGAGTATTATAGTCTTAATTAGGTTTTATATTACTTCAACTAATATAAGTTGTCCAATTCCTAATTTGGACGTCGGTATGTATGTATATATATACCTAATAAAATTGAGGTAGTTGAGGCTAATTCAGCGGATATACGAGATAAGAACGAATAATGAGATGAACGTCTCGATACTACGTATAGTTAGACATCATTAGTAAGGGAATTAAACCCTAGAATTAATTCAATATTCAACAACCAACCACAACATAAAAATGAGCAATTCTATAATGCAACAATGTATAAATGTTAAATAAATGTTAATTCTATTAGGCACATATTTGTGTTGATGCAATATTAAATCATCACTTGTATCATCACCATGAAGGAGCCTTCCTAAGCTGAAACAGTCCAATATATAAAACGGAACTTCATCAAAAAAAAAAAAAAAAAAAGAGTTATATTCTATTTTTAAAAATGTTGGAATAGACTTTATAAATTCATGAATTATTATACTATTCATTATGCATTCATATAAAGTATATTGATATTTTTTTACACGAATTTTAAAGAATATCGTTTACTTAAGAATAAAGTAAATAAAATAGACATAGGGAGAAACAAACACACTTTCTATGAACATTTCAAGAAGAAAAACGAGTACACTTTACGTAGACGAAATGAGTATAAATTAGTAAAAGAATTCAACTTCATACTTTATTTAAATTGATCAATAAAAGGTTGTGAATTAAAAGGAAAAATGAAAAGACATAAGTTCACAAGCCAAATCATAGGTTGGGATGTCATCGAAATTGGTACACCCCTGAAAATCACCTACCAAGTAAAGCGGTTAAGGAGTCTGAAAGAACTGATCAAAAATAAGGAACCCGAGACAGAATGAAGGATCAACGGTGGATCAAAAGCATCACCCCATCTGTCCTTGAATTTGGAGACAATGAGCATATCATTGTTAAACCCTATCGATGAGCTAACAGTATAGTCCTCGTAAGCTCTAGTTTCAAAATTATCAATAGCATTGTCCGAAATTTATTGATACAAGCACCATACTTTATCTAAATTGGTAATGGGCCATGACAATAATGTGAGATTTCTTAAATAATACTCCAAAACATTAATGTTAATAAATTTGGATAATTGAAGTAACAATTTTCAAATCCCCCTCCCCGAGTTAGTTTATTGGTGTATCTTTAGATATAGAAGTGTGTTTAGAGTCCGTTCATACCGAGCTTAATTGAACTGGAATTAGTCGATCCTTAAGATAGATATCGATACAAACTTTCATAATACTAACTACTAAGTCTGAGTTGTTAATTTATTATAAATAGAGTGATTAACCATTTATAGTAAAAGAGTTGAATAAAGGTTGTTGATAAGGCTCATGTCGTTATTTCAAAAGTGGATATAAAAAAAAATATCCTCTGCCCTAATGAGTAATGACTAAAATTACCTCCTATACGCCGTCGTTTTCTTAAAAAAGCAAACAAGCAAGTCACCTCCTCCGTTTCAACTTAAAACTTCTCCATGGTCCCACCTAATTCTCTTTCACAATACTTTTTCCAATTATTATTATTTTTCCCCAATATTTCAAGATAATCTTAATTTTCTAAACTTGTATATAGGGCTATTAGGGGTTTATATAAATGATTTAATTTTGTTCATCTCTACACAAATTTTTAAATGTGACGAAAATCTTTCAAAAAAGGTTTGAAAATATACCCTTCAAAAAATGTTTTGAAAAAAATACTACCCTTTATTTTCTACTCCCCTTCATGATTTGTTGTTGTTCAATGTTATTATTTTTATTCTATTTTTAAAAATAATAATATACACATTATTTTATCTTTACTTTTTAACTATTGCTTATTTATTTAAATTAACATTCATTTTATTTATAAACAATACTTTATTTATGAGTGAATATCATAATATTTCATCATGAAAAAATCTACTTTATGCATAAAAATTATTTAATATTTGAAATTAACATAATGAATTTAGACGGAAATAGTATAATATAAAAAAAAAACCTTCGTCCGTCTATAAGTTAATCATTTCGTCATTTTGGTATGTTCGCCTATAAATTTCTCATACATTTTTTTTAGCAAATATCTTTTAATATTTTATTTTTATACTTTACTTTATATATTACTTTTTCTCTCTCTCAATCACGTTTATATCTATTATTTAATCACTTTTTTTAATTTATATGTTCAAAAGTAATGAAAAGTTTATAGAAGTACGCGTGATATTTGTTTTAGATCTCAAACTATACTATTCATATTAAAAGAATGTATTTAATGTACTAATATTGTAAAACAAAACAAAACAAAGCTAACGACTTTTAACAACTTGGCTGAAAATTTGAAGAATTTAGCAATACACATAAATACAATTATTAGGGCACGTGGCAAGAAATGACGGGATGCTTAGATTCCCCACATTTGTGGTTGTCAAATCATATACGTGTCGGCCCATGCTTGCTTCCCTATGTCGTTTTATTTTTGTCAATCCGTACTTTTAAATTACTCTTAGTCTCCGTATATAAATTTTTCGTTATTTCTTGTTATTGAAATTAAGAAAAAGTAATAAAATAATAAATATAGTACAAGCAATATGATTAAAAGAAAAAATAAAATATAAAATTAAGTGTAATTTATTAAAAAGAATATGAAAAATTTATAGACAAGCAAATTTAAATGACAAAATGAAAAATATAGACGAATGGAAAAAATATATACCTTCGTTTTAATTTTTTATTTTGTGTTTTGTTACCTAATTTATTAATATGTATCCGATTAAAAAATATAATTCTTTTTAATAATATAATGATAAAAAATTAAAAAGAATAAAATACGAAAAAGTGGAATCGATGAATTGATCTAATGATGACATTAGGAGACTTCTTTTTTGGCGGACGAGCCGCGGAATAAGCTGATCGCTTTCTAATCAAGGCTCAAATCATACCCAATCATTAGCCCTTTTTTCAATTTAATTATAGCGTCCAAATATCAATTACTTCACCCTCACCCAATCGGCTACATTATTAGGCGGTTCTCTACCCCCAATTTTCTTAAATACACTTCTTTTAAATATATATATATATATATATATATATATATAATAATAATAATTATTTATTATTTCTTTTCATTTCATATTTAATTTAATTAATTAATATACAAACTTAATTATACTCCCTCCGTCCCACAAATATAGACACATTTGACTTTGCACACAAATTAAGAAAAATCAATAAATGCAGTCAAATTGAGCTAATGTGTCCATTTTGCCCTTAAAATCTAATACTCCAAAATAGGGGTGGAAGTAGGTCGGGCTACCCGACAGGGGCCTACGGCCTAGCCTATTAAGGGCCTTGTTAGGCCTAGTCTATTTATAATATGAGCCGGACTAAGGCTTTTTAAAAAGTCTATTTAGTTAAGTAGGCTAGGCTTAGGCTTTAAATAAGGCCTTATAAGTCTACCAGGCCGGCCTATTTAACATTATATATTATATTTATATATATTTTATAATAAGTTATTCTTAAAATTTAGTACTAACATTTATATTAAATTAAATTAAAGTAAGTTAAATTTATTTTAGTACTTTTGAAATCATTATAATGTTTGTATTTAAACTCATAGTTGTAATGCATTTATTTTGGTAGTAAATTTTATTTGCAACTTTGAATATTGAACTACGATTCATATTTAATAGGCTTCTAAAAGGCTCGTAGGCCTGACCTATTTACTTAAAAGGCCAGGCTTAGGCTACAAAAAAAGCCTATCACAGATAACAGGCCAGGCTCAGGCTCAATATTTATAAACCAGACCCAAGCTTTTTCATGTAAAGCCTAGCCTAGCCCAGCCTATTTCCACCCCTACTCCAAAATCTGCTAAGCATTAATTACTCTTTTAAATTAGGGGTAAAATTGATAATAAAACATTTAATATTAAAGTAAAAGAGGAAATGTGGCTATAATTTAGAACATCCAAAAAAAGAATATGTGGCTATCTTTGTGGGACGGAGGGAGTAACATATTATGGGTAACATATATGCATTCACTCTGCCCTTCTGGACAACATTTTAAGCCTTGTCCTGCACTCGATACGGCACAGCATTTTGAGCTCATGCTTTGCCCTGTCTCAAGTCTTATTAAAACGATATAAATTAAACATTAAAATTAACCGTTAAATTAAACATTAAAAAATCACCCCCTGCTCTGTACGCGGGATTGAATTAACTTGACTCGTTTTTAAAATGGAGCAGGACACGACGAGATCAAATCTATTGAGGTAGAGTGAGGCAACTTCGGGACATGTCATTTTGTTATCCCTAATCATGAGGGATGAAAACTAGCTGAAATTAAGACGCAACTGAACTAAAAACTTGTAGCTTTCTCATTCTTATACACACGCACGTCTGCACGTACAAGACTTATACTCTCTCCTTTATATTGATCGAAGTAGACACCACTTAATTTGTCCAACCGCGTATATATCTCCCAACACTCTACCTATTACTTAATTTAACCTAATCATATTTATTTCTAAATATGCTAAATATTAACATTACTTTTCAAAGAAATAATACCCTCACTAATATCATTTTATCCAATCCATTATCCATGTAATCACAAATTGCTGCACCAATTGATATCATAGTATTGCCCAAAAAACTATACTTTGTTTAAACGGAAAACATGGTTATCCAAAATCTGGGTAGTCACTAGTCATAATCGATTAAAAAAATAATTTTATCGTAATACCTTTATTAAATAAAATATTACTCTATAATATTCAATCATGAGTATTTTCGATATTTTACCAGATTTTGATAGTGCCACACTTTTTTTAATTCATCGAATATAAATTTTACCATGTATTGAATGATTGATTAATTATTTTTGAATTGTGATGGTTCTTTTATACTCCCTCCTATCTATATAATTGACGTTCTATGAATTTTCAAATTATTCCATATAAATGTCGTTTTAGGTTATTTACCAAATTTATTTTTAGTTTACCCTCTCTTTCATTAATTCCTGTTTTTAACATATTGAGAATTGCATTAAAATGAGCTTATTTAATAAGGGTGAAATAGAAAGATAATTAACTTCTTAATATTTGTGCATAGCTACGTTACTGATTAGAATAGGAGGGAGTAGTAAACTAAAATTAGAGAATGTGATTAGATCTCATTTATTAATTAAAGATAAACATACATGTTGCACTCTTGTGTACCAATTACATACATACATGTGAACTAATGTAATATTCACTCATTTAAAAAATTGGATCAAGTGTATCAGTTACACACACAAGTATTTGTCTAAACGTACTTGTCAATATATATATCTTCTTAATTCCAATAAAATTAAAATGAAAACTGAGTAAATTAATGTAATAATAGTACTCGCAATGGGATTAATCTTACACTTTGTTGTTGAGAAAAAAACTTCTGAAATCATTGACTTAAAATTAATATATAATTATAAGAAATGAACGAATCGATGTGTTTAGGATCTACACGAAATTATCAATCTGGCATTGACTTTTAACAAGCTGCCTTAACTACCAAACTTTATTTAAATGTTTTTTTCTTTTTTTAAGAAAACTTTGTTTAAATGTTGAAATTAGAAATGAAACTACATTGAATTTCCTTACAACAAAAATGCCTACGTGTAGTTTTGGATCCGATCTATATACTTTGAGATGCAAAATAAATGGCAAAAAATATTGTAAAATTTTCATATATCAATTCTTCCATATGATTGATGGTCCTCTTTTATTTGAGCTTAATCTATTGGTGTGTACCTTTTTTTCCATAATTCGAATTTTATCTCAAGTGAGGATTTTTCCGAGCAAGATTTTAATGACGTCCTCAGCCTCTATTTCGACTTATGGTTTTAAGTCTTTTTTTTCATTTTATTCTTAGTATATAGCCTTTATTTGTCATTTACAATATTTTCTCATGTACCCCACTATGGACGTGAACTTTTTGGCTCTAATACCATGAAAGAATTTCGTTTCATCTAAAAGTCCAAACTAAAGAGGTTGAGAATTCATTTTTGTATATTAATTTTTAATATAATTTAATGTCATATACAAATTTTCTCTATATCTTTGTATTAATATATATAACAATATGCCTTAAATGACAATATAAAAAAATATTATAAAGGTAAAACGACAAATAAATTAGGAGGGGGTGTGCGAAAAATTGTAATTTTGTCCTCACGCTGATTTACGTACAATTAAAGAAAGTAATCACTCTATCTTTTTCTTGTGCCCACCACCAATACATATAAATACGTATTGACACTATTTCGTGAGTGTAGAATACGTAACGAATATATAGAGAAAAAACAATTAATGAGTCAATAAATAAAAATGGTATATAATAATAATACATGAACTTAATTACAATTAGTCATACATACAGACAGCAAGAGCCGTAAACCTCAAGTAAAACAATTACGTATTTCCAAAACACGGATTTTTTTGGAATTAAAGTTTTTTCAGTCTTTTAAGTTTGACTAATTTTAAATTTGTTCCTAATAAAATACACATTTTGATTTTGGTCCTATAAGTTTGTCCAAATTTTGAATTCAGTCAAGTTATTTACTATTGCAGATAAATGAACTGACCACCAAGTCCATTTTTTTCTACATTTTTCTACACATGAGCAAATTCACGATTGATTTGAATTGTATACGAGTTAAGGATTTGACCGAATTCAAAATTTGAACCAACTTATGAGATTAAAATTAAAATGTGTATTCCATTAGACCAAATTCAAAATTAGTTCAATTTACTGTTTTTTTTTTTTTTAGCATTTCCATTTTCTTTCAAAAAATTGTAAATAACAATCAATTTTTTTATACACACAAAGAGCAAGGGTATGAAATCAAATAAAAGAACGCGTTCTGTTTCGATTTATATTTCACTATATGATTTATTGATATATATCATGTTAAAAAATAATCAACGTTTTATAATAATGAGGACTACACGTGTTAAAAATTCAGCAGCGTGAACAGGCGGGACCACACTATAACTTGTTCCATGACGCCACCAATCAATCATTCATTCATTTCTCCCCCTATAAATCCACCTCCTTTTCCCCCATTTTTTCTTCTCAACTATTTTTACACTCAATTAATAAATTATGGCTGAAGAATTCGAGGAATCAGAAGTCGTGTTTCAAGAAAACGCTGAAGTTGAGAGCGTTTTCGAGTCGAATTGCAGGGAATTGCAGAGGAAGAAACTGAAGAGAAGTAGTAAGAAGAAAAAATCGGTTCCGGTGAGCATCCCGGAAAATGTGTCCCGGAATGCTTGGCTCCGGTGTATGGACTCCGACTTCGACGTCGACAGCGACGTCGGAGTCGGAGAAATGGTGCCGCCCCACATCATCGTGGGGCGGCGCGTGGCCGGGAAAATGATGGCGTTCTCCGTTTGCACGGGAAACGGGAGGACGCTTAAGGGAAGAGATTTGAGTCAAGTACGGAATTCAATTCTCAGGATGACGGGATTTCTTGAAACGTAACGTAGATTTTAAAATTAATTAATATAGTGAAAGAAAATATATTGGCAAATAAATTAGATTCATTCATTATTGTTGATTATTTCAGTTTTAGATGTTGTAGTAATTGTTGAAATCAATTATTTGTTCTTGACAAAATTGAGAGAATGAATGAATGGAATTTAAAAAAAAACAAAAAGTTTTATTGCTTCTTATCATGAATGGACTTTAATTAATTATAAAGTATTGTGTGTGTTATATTGTGTTTTCTTATTGTCTTACTTCGAGAATGAAGATCTGGTAAATTTATTTTTTCACTTTTTTACGATTTATAAGATTCTTCCTTTCTAAAAAAGGAGTAAAGCACATACTCCTTTTGTTTCAATTTAAATGTACTTTTGGACTAAATCAAACCAATTGTTTATGAAAGTCGAATGGACAATTTAAATTGATGTAGTTGTTTCCTGCTGAAATTGAACGCAGGTCGTTTGCCTAAATGCTCTGATATCATGAAAGAATTTATTCCATCTAAAAGTCTGAACTTGTAGAAATGTGCAGAATTGGAGGGCAAATCAGTCAAAACTTTACATTTCCTAAATCTAAACAAAAGTGATAAATTAAAATTTTCTAGATATTGTATTGTATCATACTTTTATTTATTTTTCTTGTATAGATATGGTAATATAGCATGATTATTTCGTGATTGTAGGTATTAATAAGTTAGAAAAGATCCAGATTCCAGGGTGTTAGATTAGGTATCTGTTAGGCTCTTTACTGGGTGGGTGGGGCATTACGCCACTTTGGATTTCAATGGATCTCTCCTTTTCTTTTTTCGTCTCGATTCGATTCCCCTGTTTCAGTACCCGTATTTCACGCTGCTAGATTTTTAACATGTGTCGTCTTTAAAATTGGAACAGGTGGTCCTGTGTGTTCTTTTTTTTTTTTTTTGGTAAAATGTTTGGGGGTACCGACAATACTAAACACACCCACAGCTGTGTTTAATAAGATGACAGATATTGGCCATCTATATTTCATATGAGACACATGTTATTATACACTTTGATGAATTAGAATTATATGTAACGTGTGTGTATTAATTGTATACAAACACTCCCACCTTTCCGGAACACTTTTCACACGTAAAATAACACGCTCGGAAAGAAAGTATAATAATGAGTCAAGTTTTGAGAAGTAATTTTATGAATTTTTATGTATAAAATAAATAAATAAACTTTTATAGTGAATTAGTGATGGTAAAAAATTCAATAGTACAATAGAAAGATTTATAAAATTCAATTATACGCACTGGATTGCATGTGATACAAAACCGTTTCGAATTAAATCTATTTTTTTTAGCCTCTAAAATTTCTATTTCCATTTCGAATTAAATGTCTATTTGGCCTCGATCTAAATTGCATGTGTTCGTAATTATTTGTCTTTTCCATTTACTCTACCTTTATAAATATTTTAGGTAGTATTTTGTAGTTAAGGACTTTTTTTTTTATTCTTCGAATTTTTAATTTTCAAATGAATTGTCTCTCATATCTTTCATAATTAAATGAGGGTCTAACTTTTAAGTTCCATAATTTATTTTTATAAATCGAATATATAATCCGAAATGGAGGTAGTTCATTTGTAGAACAATCTTAAATTAATAATGAAATTTAGATTGAATTACTATTTGTGTCAATTATAGGATTATTTCTCATCATTTCTTATAACATAAGAATTCATATCATGAATTGTCTTATAACTTAAATCCCATTCAATTTTAGTCATTCATATATATTTTTACATTTTCAATTTAGGTTTTTTGGTGTTAATTTTGTTCCAAATGGACCAAAAAAAAAAAATCGACACATAAACGACCAAAATTGAAAAAAAAAATACAAACATAATTAAGGATCAAAATTGAAGCTAAAAGAACCAAAAAAAAAAAACATTATAGTAATGGGACAGTGTCTAAATTAATCAAAATGACAGATTCTTCATATTAATTCTTAACACAATTATAATATTGTTATATATAAGGATGATTAGAAATTGAATATTAATATATCATTTTATAAATTTGTGTTGAATTTTGATTAGACACAAAAGTCAATTTAAAGTATATTCTGGACCATAATAAATAATTGGAACTAGATAATAATATAACATGATAATTGGGATAGCTTGTCGCTTAATGAGGTACTAACTTAAAGAGCAATTATATTATTAATTTGTAGCTTATTATAATGTGTAGTTAATTTGTGATTTGTCTTACTCCAACAATGACGTGTGGCATTTTTTTTTAAATTATTTCATTATTCTTGGAGAATATTTTTAGCTTATTCTAATGTGTATATAATTAATTTGTGATTTGTCTTACTCATACAATGACGTGTGGCAGTTTTTTTATTTTATTTTTTGTGTTTTTATAACGTGTGGCAGATTAACACTCGTTTAGAATCTTTGATAAATGCATTTTCCAAGTACACACGCACGATATAAATTAATGATATGCATAAATCATAGTAAAAATAAATAAATTTGAAAGCAATCATAGTAATTATTTTAATAAGTCTTGGATCACTACATCTTTACGTAAAATATTAGACAATGGGGTAATTGAGGTGGTCATACGTCATCAATTTTGTCGTTTACCATAAGTATATTATGTAAAATTGATAGTCGGACGTTTTGTCACTACCTAGTCTTTTTTTAAAAAAATAAACGTAGTTTTCACACCTTGAACGTTAGAATTTGACCAACAAAATACCGTACATTATGGAGAAGTCATGAGTATTTCTTAAAATCTCTTCTTTTTTTTTTTTTTCAAAATATGCATGATCGTCCAAATTGAACTCATACACAAATAAAAAAATAAGTAAAATAAATAAATAAATTTGAGCGTCTAAGCGTCTTCGAAATCGATTTTTCGCTAAAAACGTCTAGAAAGTGAAAATAGGGTCAGCTAGGGGGTTGCAAGGGCGGATCTTAATTAAGGCGGATCTTAATTAAGGCTAGGTGGGCCCACCCAACATTTTTTTTATTATATATATATATATATATATATATATATTTAAATCCCTTTAAAACATTTTAAAAAAAAATCCAATTAGTTTAATTCTGATTCATTCTTGAAGACGTGTTTATAATTATGGTGTATGGGATCAATCAAAATCCTGATTACAGTTTGGCTGAGTTCCACTATATCATCCCAATTGTATTTTTTTTAGTCGGTATCATCCTAATTGTATTATACTCCCTATTTAATAGTATCTTTTTTTTTTTACAGCCCCTGTTTAATATCAAGTGGTATTAATTTGTACTAATAACAAACTCACTAATTAATTAAGTTTTGATGTTTCTCATATTATTTTGATTTATAATTAAGTTTTGATGTTTCTCATATTATTTTGATTTATTAATATATGTTGTACTTTTGACATAGATTTTAAAAATATATAGATAAAATAAAAATGTTGTGATAAAAATAAAATAATTATTTTCATAAAAAGAATAAGCATCTATATATATATAATAACAGGATAGTGGCTTCCTGAGCAAGTTCCCGGCCGCCTAAATGTTAAATTATTAAAATATTATTATTTTTATGAGTCCCACCAATAAAATACTCCCTCCGTCCCAGGGAAAGCTCCCCATGAGCTCTTGACACGGAGGTTAAGAAATATCAATATAATAAGTAGATGTATTAGAGGTGATGTGATTGAGAGAGAGAAAATATAATGAAATGTGAGGGGGAATAGTTACCAAAAAAGGGATGGGTAGCTTTCTCTGGGACGGACGAAAAAGGAAAGTTGGGTAGCTTTCTCTGGGACGGAGGGAGTATCATCTTTTAAAATTATTTTCCTCCCTTTACCTTTATTTTCATTTTCTCTCTCTTCTCTATCATCTCTCCATCCATTTTTCTTTCTTCCATTCTCTTCTCCATTCTCTCTTCTATAATCTTCTTCCCTAACAAATTATGGTCAATCTTTTTTTAAAAATCTATTATCCTCTCATTCTCCATTCTACTGTCCACCCTTTTTCCCGTAATTTTCTGTTCTTTTTTTCTCCATAGTATGTTTTATCATCGGTTCTTCTACCAAATTATCCCCAAAATTAACAAATTATTATGAGTTTTTAATTTCTGATTTGCTTTCTCTCTGTTCAATGTCTTTGGCGGATTTGAAATTAAGTTTTATAAAAGTTAACTTGATTGATAAAGATTCTAATTTGGAACGATTCAATTCACACAATTGTTGATGTAGTTAATTTGCAAATTGATGATGTATTCATCAGTTTTTTTTACTTTTGTACTATTAAACAGGTTTTCAACTCATTTTTTTTGTTCGGTTAAACAAGATTTGACAAATAATTTGCAATCCTTAATTTAAAATATTCCAAACTCACACGTATGATGTGCACGGGAGAAATACTAGTACTTTTAATATATGACAAATAAGAAAAGTGAGCATAGATGAAGGGAGCATATTTTAAAAAAAAAATACTAGGAAATATTCTATTTTTATCCGGGTGATTTTACTAATCAAGAAATAATTTTTTTTAAAATATAACTACAACTTTACAAATTTGATATGCATTTTTAGGAAAGTTTACAAAACTTGTCAGCTATTCTGAATTATCTCAAAAGTTAGTTGAGACAAATAAGATGTAAACATATACTCTGTTTATAAGATTGATTTACCTTATTTTTATAAATACTTAATGTTACCAATACAACGATCGAGCATTTTCAACTATGAATCATGTAAATAGTTTTCTTCGAAACAAAATAGAATAATCTATCTGATTCTATAATTGTATATATTAAAATATACTAATTATTTGAAGACGTTGATCCTGATTCAATTGTGGATGAATTCTAACTAATAAAATTTTTATGACGTAACTTATGTTAACAATTTTTTTACATTTTTCTTTTATACTAAAATAAGTCAGCTCATCCTAAATTTTATTTTTGACTCCGCCTTCTTTAAGGGGGTTGCCTTACATGATCGATTTTTACAATAGAGATTATAAGTGGAGGTTGGGGGTGCCGGAGTATGCGATTGTCTTGTATAGTTGTATATTAAATTGGCTCACATCACATACTTTCATTCCATTCAAACTTAATAAGTATAATTATTTTAATTTATGTCATTAACTACAGTCTTTGCCACAATTTGTTTGTCGTGTTAGAATTTGCACGCGAATTTTAAGATTAGTAAATATATGTGTAAAGTGATATTTTAAATATTCCCTTATTAACTTACACTAGTAATTCTTCCGTGCGTTGCACGACATATTGATTATTAATAAATTTTACTGTAATTAATTATTTATAGAATACATTCATGCGATTTAAAATTTTCAATGGTTGAATTTTACAGAATTTGAAGAACAATAATACTATGTGAAACCATATCATTGATTTCATCTTATGAAGCTTCAATTACATTTTTTTTAAATTTATTTTCACTTATAATTATTGAGGGAATATTACTCCATCCGTCTAAGTATCACAGAATTTGAAAAACATTAATATAAAATGAAGTGTAATAAAATTGATATGATTGAAGAGAGGGAATAAAAAGGAGTGTAGTAATTTAAGAGTAAAAGATGTGGAGTCACAATGTATACACAAAAATAAAATGAGAATTTTTTTTTGTGAGACATCTAAATGAAAAGATTGGAAGCTTCTCACGAAATAAAGTAATTAATTAAAATTCAATTTTACAAAATAGATTCATGAAACTATCTCATACAAATTTTAACTTATAATTAAAATCTATATATAATCTTGGAAAATAAAAGTATATGTACAAATATACATAAATTAATTACAAATATTTTTTAATAATTAAAATTGATAGGGGTATACTTAATTACAAATATTTTTTAATAATTAACTTGTAACTGGACTTGTGAATAGAATAAAAAAAGACTGAAGGAGTGATATAACTCAAAAACTAAAATAGGTGAGTCTTTGTTTAAAAAAAAAAAAGTTGGGCCCACAGAATTTGGGCGGGAATTGACCAGTAGTCAACTATGTTGTTTTTATATATATATAGATGTCAAAGACCTTAATTAAGGTTGCACATGGCTCCATCAGAAAATTTTGAAATTGCCACTGGTATAATGAAGCTCGAACATTAAAGTTCTAATTCAAACATATAGGATGTGCTGTGATAATTTCAAATATTTTGACACCCAAACAAAATGATGTGTCTAAAATCAATAAACAACCTACTGTACTAATTAAATATTTTATTGTATTTCTGAAAATAGTAAATGGCTTAGGTGGGAAATCAAATTCTTAATACAAAAAATATCATATTTTAAAATAAACATATAAATAATTAAATATATATTATTATATATAAGTGTATATAATATGACGTACAATTTTTATTTAATAATATGACACTTAAATGAGGAAATTGCCTACAAAATAATATTTACAGATTCATGTAAACAGACAATTTATACCAGTCCAATTATTAATTTAAGACTCAATAAAACAGATCAATTGCAATAAAATATAAAAAGCTAAATAAATTAAATCTAACTTATCATAGCAAATCATTACATTAAAAGAAATTTTCACTTAGAAATTGTAGTTGTAGAGACTCTGCCGGCTATTTACTGAGATGCGTGTGCTGTCATGCACTATCACCAAGAAAGAATACAGTCAAAATAATAATATATATATATATACTGAAAATAGGAAGTAAAATGGCGGGAAGTGACTATTCTATTTTTATATATATATATAGATATAGATAGTTATTTAATATATAGTATTATAAAAAAAATTGCAATATTGGAAAATGATTATAATTTTATATGAAAAAGGTTTTTAGAAAAACACAAGATTTGCAAATTGCAATGATTAGAAAGAGTTAGAAATGAATAGGGTATATGGACAAATAATTTGAAAGCGATATTTAACTTATGATAATTGCGTAAAGACTCGTGATTGGAGTACATATTCAGAATCAATATGGTGTACTTTCTAATGGATTTCACAAATATGGCATTTCCAGCTCATTAATTATTGTTATTTTAACTATGAAAATAATAGTTATATGTAAACAATGAAATTAAATTGTGTTTCAATAAACTTATCATTAAATTAACATACTATAAATTATACTGTAATATTGTTTATCCGGGTTAATGGTTGATCAATAATAACAATATCGATCATTACAATTAATCCAATCCAATTATAATGAAACTCAAATAAAGAATTGTTCAACTAAAAAAGAAATAAACTATATCCTCTTTATTACATTATCAGAAAGCTCTACCCACTTTATTACAATATCCCGATTCTACCCTTCTTAATATTTTTAAGTAAATATAAAAAATGCGTATAAATTTAATTGAAGGGTTCAAAATTTAATTTATCGTCATCCTATTATGTAAACCCTCTTTCAACTAAGTACCGAAAATTGAATCAATAACAATTTTTTTTACTTTATTTTTTCTCTCTATCATATTTCTCTAAAATTTTATTTTTAATTTCTCACTTTATCATCTTTTCTATTAAAAAAAAATTCAAAAAATTTCTCCTCCAATACAAAATATATATATATATATATATATATATATTCATATATATAATATTCATGTTTCCATATTTGTTTTTTCTTATCATCAGTTCAAATATTATATATCTACAAAGTCTTGTCGGGCTATAATAAGTCGAGCCCGTATATCCATAGTTTGGCCCATTCTCACCCCTAATTATATGTTTAGAAAATCTTTGTTTATAAATCACCACACAATAATATTCATATTCCCATATTTGTGTTTTCTTATCATCTGTTCAAATATTATATGGCCATGTTTGATAGCTTAGATTAAACCTAGATTAACTATATATCATTTTTATTGGTTGTTTGATAACTTAGATTAAGGGTAGATTATGCTTTAAAATTTATAAAGTTTAGTTATCATCCTAATCTTACATAATCCATCTTTGCTATCAAACATGCCCTATATCTACAAAATCTTTCAGGCCCGTATATCGATAGTCTGGCCCATTCTCACCCCTAATTATACGTCATAATATTCATGTTCCCATATTTGTTTTTTCTTTCCAATATTATATATCTACAAAATCTTGTTAGGGCTATAATAAACGGGGCCCGTATATCCCTAGCTAGTCTGGCCCATTCTCACCCCTAATTATACGTTTATAAAATCTCTTGTTTAAAACTCACCACACAATATTCATGTTCCCCTATTTTTGCTCTTCCTTTTTCATATCACCTCTTTGTTTACCGCAGTTTTAGTTAGGTTAGGGTTAATTGTTGATCAACAATAACAATATCGATCATCCCAATTAATCCAAAAATCCAATCATCGATCATGGGACTCAAAGAATTATTCCATAGGAAAAAGAAACAAGCTCTATCCTCCTCCTCTCTACCGACCCCTCTCGCCTCCCGCTCCCCCTCCCTCAACGCCGCCTCCCGGGCCCACGTGGAGGAGGAGCTGCAGCAGGTTTTCAAGAAGTTCGACGTCAATGGCGACGGCAAGATCTCCGCAGCTGAGCTGGGGTCCATCATGGGCAGCCTCGGCCACGTGGCGACGGAGGAGGAGCTCAACAACATGATCAAGGAGGTGGATTCGGACGGGGATGGATTCATCGACCTCGAGGAGTTCATTGAGCTTAACACGAAGGACGTCGACTACGACGAGGTGCTTGAGAATCTCAAGGACGCTTTCGAGGTTTTCGATATGGATAAAAACGGGGCGATTTCGGCTGAGGAGCTGCAGAATGTGCTGCAGAGCTTGGGGGAGGAATGTACTTTGGCTGAGTGTAAGAAGATGATAAGTGGGGTGGATGCGGATGGGGATGGGACAATTAGTTTTGATGAGTTTAAGGTTATGATGACCATGGGGGTCACGTTTGGATGTCATTAACCCTAGTGTTTGATTCATTGTTCTTCATTGTTTGTTTGTTTTTTTAATTCCTTGGATTGTGTTTGTTTGATGCTATTGGGTATGTTTTGCTATTTGTTTTTCATCAATTGATCAATGCATTTTGTATATACGAGCCATTTATTTCTAGCAATTTTCGATCGGACCCCCTTGTACTTTCTTGCGAAATCTGATTCGAACGATCGAGAACACTTTTTCATGCAGATGGGAATGGGACAATTAGTTATGATGACCATGGGGTCACGTTTGGATGCCATTAACCCTAGTGTTTATTTGATTCATTGTTCTTCATTGTTTGTTTGTTTTTTTAATTCCTTGGCTTGTGTTTGTTTGATGCTATTGGGTATGTTTTGCTATTTGTTTTTCATCAATTGATCAATGTGTTTTGTATATACACGCCATTTATTTCTAGCAATTTTCGACCTGACCTGAAATTTGATTCGAATGATCGAGCACACTTTTTCAAGCAAATGGGAATGGGACAATTAGTTTTGATGAGTTTAAGGTTATGATGATCATGGGGGTCACTCTTGGATGTCATTAACCCTAGTGTTTGTTTGATTCATTGTTCTTCATTGTCGTTTGTTGTTTTTTTTTTCTTTGGATTGTGTTTGTTTGATGTTATTGGGTATGTTTTGTTATTTGTTTTTCATCAATTGATCAATGTGTTTTGTATATACACGCCGTTTATTTCTACCAATTTTCGACCAGACCCGATCCCCTTGTACTTTCTTACTTCGAACGATCGAGCACACTTTTTCATGCAGATGGGAATAGGGGGTCACTTTTGGATGTCATTAACCCTAGTGTTTGATTCATTGTTCTTCATTGTGTTTGTTTGATGCTATTGAGTATGTTTTACTATTTGTTTTTCATCAATTTGATCAATGTGTTTTGTATATACACGCCATTTATTTCTAGCAATTTTCGACCAGACCCCTTGTACTTTCTTGCGTCGAAATCTGATTCGAACGATCGAGCATACTTTTTCATGCAGATGGAAATGGGACAATTAGTTTTGATGAGTTTAAGGTTATGATGACTATGGGGTCACGTTTGGATGCCATTAACCCTAGTGTTTGATTCATTGTTCTTCATTGTTTAATTTGTTTGTTTTTTAATTCCTTGGATTGTGTTTGTTTGATGTTATTGGGTATGTTTTGTTATTTGTTTTTCATCAATTGATCAATGCATTTTGTATATCTAGCAATTTTTGACCTGATCCTTGTGTTGAAATTTGATTCGAACGATCGAGCACACTTTTTCATGCAGATGGGAATGGGACAATTAGTTTTGATGAGTTTAAGGTTATGATGACCATGGGGTCACTTTTGGATGTCATTAACCCTAGTGTTTGATTCATTGTTCTTCATTGTTTGTTGTTTTTTTTTTTCCTTGGATTGTGTTTGTTTGATGCTATTGGGTGTATGTTTTGCTATTTGTTTTTCATCAATTTATCAATGCATTTTGTATATACACGCCGTTTATTTCTGCCAATATAGTTTATTGGAATTTGACTATGTTGCAAAAGTGCTAGCGATTTTTTACCATGTGCCTTATTTTTGGACTTCTTGGTGTCGGAAGTCTGATTCGAGCAATCAAACACACTTTTTTTCAAGTGAAATCATCGACGATCTAAGTAAAACACTTGACTTTAAAATAATGTATAACCTTTTTTTTTTATCTATAGTCCGGCTAGTAGCAATGTTCAACCAGGTGCCTTTATTTCTTTTTTACTTCCTAGCGTCGAAGTTCGATTTAAACGATTGAACACACTTTTTTAAGTTTCTGTCGAAATCCGATTTGAGCTATCAAGCACGCTCTCAGCAAAATACGTGATTTTGCAATGATATATAACCTTCTTTGGTAAAATTATATTGTATTTTTATATTTTCGGCATTATTTTTGCAAATTTCAATTTTTTTAGGGATCATTTTTTTTTACTTTTGTTAAATTCGTGTTTCATATTTATTGTTTAACTACAAATAAAATACTTATTTTAAAAAAATGGCAGTCGATGCCAATCCACCCTGCCATCAATTTACAACCTTGATAATGGAAATGGCTATTAATTTATTTCTATAAATATAAGATCCAATAGGATGTCACAATAAAAATAAATTAGATGAATTGATCTAAGTTTGGTATGAGATCCGGGAAAATGCTTGAAAACCCTTAAATATAGTAATTTGAATTGATCTCTCTTTTTCAGTCAATTAGTTTTAATTGAATAGATTCAAATCAATTTTTTTTTTTTTTTTAAATCCACTGCCTTTTTTTCTAGTCAATGAAAAGATTGCAATAATTTTTCCAATTTTAGAAATTCATTGAATTGGTCAAATATTTTAAAAGCGATGTTTAACTTGCGATAATTGCGTATTGCCAATAACTTGCGTTATGGTTTGTGATTGGAGTTGATCGAGTACATAACGAGAGAATGCATTAAACCTTAATAAAGTAGGGTTTTTCTTACCATAGTTAAATTGTACAAAGTGACTATAGTAGTCAGCACGTCGAATTGCGCCACGTGGCACCGTATGAATCTGCTACCGGCCTGTTATACAGGTTTAAATTATTTAAATCATTTTTTAAATTGTATTTTGTTATTTGCTATATTACCATTCTTTTAATTACTATAGTCAAACTTTATGAAACAGAGAGAGTAAAAATAATACTTCTTCCGTCCATGAAATATAGTCTTATTGGAGTGGAGCACATAGATAAAGTAGATAAAACAAGGGTATTTGAACGAGATGATAGTCATATCACCTTAAATAACTACTTATTACAATACAGGCAAAATATTACTGAAGTTGTGAATGCTCTAAAAAATTTAAGAAATGAGGTTTGCTTTGGCTTAGGTGAAAAAAACATAGACTACATACTCATTTTTTTATTTTTTAAAATGGTAATGGTAAAGTATTGTTAATTGATTGAATATTTTGGCTCTATAAATATATTTTTTTCAATTGAATCCTATTACTTTACATTTTTGTTGGGACCTTAGTTTTGTTTTAATTACTTAATGCATTTAGCAAGATTGTTACTTTAAATACACTGGCCCAAGTCGAGACCAAAAGAAATGATTATAAGAAATGATTATATTATCGAAGTTATTACTTTACTTTATTGAGGTTTAACAATACCATAAATAAAAAATAAAGTCATCATTCAGATACATTACCAGATAAAAAAATTGGTAACAATTTAAAAAGAAGTTTTTATACTCCCTCCACTTTTAAATAAGTGTCATTTTAACAATTTTCAACATATTAAGATATATAATTATGGACCATTTTACCCTTTATTAATGATAACTAATTTTAATATTAAATTTATGTTTAGTAATGAATGTAGTCAATATTGTAGATGATATTCATGTATACAATAATTAAGGTTTATGCATGATTTATGTTATAGTACTATATCCAAAAGGGAAAAAACTTAAATTAAGGTAAAAAAAATGGAGGGAGTACAATGTACAAGGGTAAAATTGTCAAACTTGAAGAAAAAAGTGTAGAATGACACTTATTTAAAAAATATTGAAAAAGGCAAAGTGACATTTAATAAAAAACGGAGGGAGTATAAAATTACAATATGTGGATGTTCACAAAGGAGGCGACAACTTCTTGAGCCAGCCATGCAACAATGCATACAGTACAGCACAATCACAGATTCATGTTAATAATACTAACAAGAATGAATCATGAATGGATTCAACAGACACCCCCCATGTATCATTAGCATTTCATCGCGCGCCTGAAAAGACGGAGAAAAACGATCAAAACAAACGCAATTCACGAGATCAATGTATGAGAATATAGGAAAGACACCAATTATGGATAACCTGTTTCAGTTTTGCTGATAATTTTGATACTCTGTGACAACAGACCAGGAACAAAATGCTTAATCTTCAAGCTGAACGGTGGTGGTATCTTGAAGTTGTTTTCAAATTGGTGGGTGTACACGCAAAATCACTCAGATCCATGCTAATTGTCGAGCTATATTGATGAGGAAAACAAGATTAAATAGAGCAATTGCAGCCCTTTGTTTGAAAAGCTAGGCATTCTAAATGTATTTTACCTTTTCAAGCAATTATTCTTTATATCTTTCAGTGGGGCACGAAGCCCACTTGCACGAGAGCCAGATGAGTTGTATTTGAATGATGATATCACTGAAACAAACTTTTCCATGGATTTTTCTGCTATATCAGAGTAACGTCCCAAATGACTGATGTCGCAGCCAAACTTTCCGTCTTCTGCTTTCGTCTCTTCCACTATGTTAGAAGTGGGCGTACCTGAAAGATCTGTATGGAAAGGATGATCAGCGCACAATATTTTCAACATCTATGCAAGATTAACAAGGATAAAGAAAATGTGACCAAGTTTTACTAATCAATCTTATAAATCATTAAATCGATGATTCGTTTTATACTTCAGTTGATCAGAGATTCAGAATACATGCAGTAAAACAGTTCTCAAGATGAGCTCAATGCTCTCAAGTTTAATAGACCAGTATTTTTAAGACGACTGTTAACATGAAATGCATACCTGACGTCCGGTTGTTATCATTTGCATTTGCCTGAATTCATTGAGGAAATAGAGCAATATTAGTGGTTACATAAAACAGTAGATAGAGATCACATCTATCCTAGGTAGTTACAGTGAACGTTACAGATCAAAAACCAAGCAGTAGCACTTACAATTGGGGTATCAGGTTGAGCAATCTTTATTTGCTTTGGAGTACGTTCTAATGAGATAGTACTTGACGGGCTACTATAGTTGCAAGGATCGTCAGCCACATTTCTAACTAAAAAATCCTCAGACTCAGGGACCTCATTATTCTTATTTACAGAAGATTCTTCAAAGTAAGAACTCCTCACTCTGTTTGTTCTATTGTCAATTGTTGTTTTGCAATCAGCAGCATCTGAATTAAACCTGCGAGCCTGGAAAGAAAACTTCCCAAACACATTTTCTTTATCACCATTACCACTTGGCCCGATTTTCTGCTGAAAATAAGAACTCTTTACAGCAACTGCCTTCTCATTTTTCCGGCATTTGCCCTCAAGCAAAGCGGGGAGAGGCTCACATGCATTATTGGAAACAACATTCTCCAATTTGTTATCACCTTTGTTGTCCACATCACTCTTATTTTCCTCCCTAGACTTTTTCAGAAAATATGTACTCCTCACTATCCCATTTTCATTTACTGATGTGGCCTTTCTCTTTTTCCTATCTGAGTCACGATCCTTGTCTAAAGAGTTACAGGGCTTGCATACTGGATTTTGCAGTAATGTAAATGATTTAGGGCATGTTTGATAGCAAAGACGGATTATCTAAGATTAGGATGATAACTAAACTTTATAAATTTTAAAGCTTAATCTACCCTTAATCTAAGTTATCAAACAACCAATAAAAATGATATATAGTTAATCTAGGTTTAATCTAAGCTATCAAACATGACCTTAGTTTCTGTGTGTCCCACCACTTCCCTCTCATTGGATGGTCCTATATGTATAAATAAATTAGCAAGTAATGAATTGTTATAATAAGATCTTTTGCTTTGTAGCAGCATTCTTACCATGATCTTGTGCCTCCAAAACGTTTGAATCATCAGTTCCGGAGCCTTGCTTTACCTAAAAACGGAGAATGCGGAAATATTTTAAAATAGCAAATAGAGAAAAAAATTAGAGACTTTATACTTGCAACTAAGCAATTGAGGCAAGGCTCTCGTTAGAACTGACCTCATTTACATTTATGCAAGGACTGGAAGTTTCATTGCTTTCACTTGGAATAATTCTAGGGGCTCTGAATTTCCTCTTTGCCTCAAGAGAAGCGAAACCTTAGTATGTTAGGGATAGACAAATTTGTTTTATCATCTACTCCGTATTTATTTAATACACAAGGAGAAGAATTAAAGAAATGAGATATAAATCTTGTTACTTGCAAGATTACCCTTTCAACTTCTGTGGCAAAACATTATGAATCCAAAATGTGGTAAGATCCACCCTACCCTGACCCCAGAAATCTTCATAGATGAGATTAATGCATCAGAAGCAAGATGTAAGAGCGTTAAACTAAATATGACAAGGATCAACGACAGAACACACTGCAAAAAAGGAGCCTCCCCTATGTTGGATGTGAGTATATCACAGAAAAACATTAAACATTTTGAGTGCTTGGAAACCTATAATTAAACTATTAAGGAAGGGTTCATAGGAAATTTCTTGTATATTCTAACTTTACAGCATAAGTATTTAGCCTCTGATGTAGGGATGCATGTGATGTAATGTAATGTAATGTAACGTAATGTAAGTGATAAGTAATGACCAGTTTAAACATGAGAACAAATATATAAATAAAATTTCATATATTTGGATACAGGAATAGTTAGTGAGGAGATTTTTCTGCACAGGCAAATCAATCTTCTTTCTTCCACCATCGGGCTTAAAATTCTTGAGCTGGTAAGTTCCATGAAGCACCTTTTCAGCAGCATGAGATTCACTCTACTTGTCAAACAAAGTCAATTAAAACAGAGCTCATAAATTAGTATTGCATAATATACTTGTATCAATAACATCAAAAGTGTACCTGAATTGGCTCATTCGTAAAAGGGTCAAGGTCTCCTTGTGCTATGCCTTTAGCTATGTGCTGGGGCATTGCTGTGATCATGGTTAAGGCATCTTTCCAATAGAATAGAGGACATTTGATTGTGTAAAGTAGTTTAAGAATTAAGACAGTTTATAGCAAAAGGATATGGACCTAAGAAATCTAAATCTTCATCAATAATACCCGTTGGTTCGGATAAATGTACAATATCCTCACTAACAGGGTCATAAACTCGTTGATGCCTGAAAGTCAAAATTGCTTTCCTGAAAGATTCTTCATAAAGAGGAGGCACCTCAACACTGGTGTACTTCAAGTGTTTGATTACCTGCATCAAAGTGCAAGATCCAGTGGTCAAAATTCAATAAGAGCTGATACGAAATACAGTACATGTGCTTAACAAACTAAATAGTTACATTCTCGTGACTTTTAAACTTCTTCATCAGAGCGTGAGCTTTTTTCAGGCCCATTCCAGGCAGAGACTGCAGATAGTCACACCCACTTAGAATGCACATCTCAAGCAACATCATCTGGGTGAAATCCATGAAATTTAGATCTTTGTTGTGTTGTAGCAATGGATTCTTAAACTCAACTCCTTGCCCAAATTTATCCATTTTGTAGATGATCTGTGTGAGAGATATTTATGAGAATATGAGAACAAAAATATTTGCACCAACATAATAACAATAGATGTCTTGGTAATATTTGAAAGCAGAAAATGATGAAGACAAAGCTAAGATGAAACATAACAACAACTAGGTGAAACTCACTCTTGGACAACCAAATGCAATCAAGTCTGAGTCTTCGGTTATAACTGCATCTACATGTTTGTTGAGTGCCAGAAATGTCATTTGGGCATCTGCCTCATATGGAGCCACAACATAAGACACATTTTCCTGTTTTAAGACCTGTCACAGGAAAGGACAACCAAATACTTGACTCATCGGGAAAGAAAAAGATACTAAGTGATTTTACCCTAACTATAGCATATTAAGCATACACACCATCACAAAAAAAAAAAATCCTTATGACGATGTTACAACATTAAAAGATGTACCTGGATTAGGTCATAGGCAACTGAAGGTGATATATCAACAGCCTTCTGGTAGCATTCATAAGCAGCACTTCGATTCCCATTTTTCTCATGTTCCATAGCACGAGAAAGATTTTCCTTCCTGGACCTGTATATCGAAATTTTGACATCAATACAATTAACTTCTGTGTCAGTGTAGCATTACTAGCATATGATGGTAAGTTACCAATAATCTTGCTTAACCAGTGAAATTATCAATTAGATGACAAGTGGAACACAGCTTTCTTGAGATGAAACTTCATCCATTTAAGAAATGTTAACCATTTTGTAGTACACAAAAAGCACAGTCCCAATGTCAAATAGTACACATGTTTGCTTATATCTGGAATAACCAAAGACTGGGGATAGGCCCATAATAAAGAGCCTTCTTCAATAGAAACATGGCAGGAGAATAAGTGGAAATGTAAAAAATTAAATCATTCCTTGGAGAATAAGTTAGCATCATACCTTGCTCGCTTAATCTCTTGATCACCCTTCATTGGTAAAGGGCCCCCATCAAATACAAGAATGGGTGTAACACCATGGTGGCGCAACATGTTCACTCTATGCATGCAGTAGTTAATGTGCCTGAAAACCACAAAGAAGCTATTCTTTCAACATACTTCATCAAAATGAAAATATAAAATAGTCATGATCCTAGTATCCAAAATTGCACCACTTGGGGTGATACAAAAACTAGTTTATCTAGCTATTGTCATTTGGGCTAAAATTGAAAAAATGAAGCACGCCCTTCCACATTGTACGGATAAAAAATCAAACACATCCAACCCTACCACCCAAATCAAACCTCATAAAGAAGGAAAAAGATCGGTAGTAGTTAACTCTCAATATGAACATATAATTCTCCTTATCTCCTCAATCGCATTTCAGCTTCAATTTCATTTCTAGACAACTCAAAGTCATACTCAAGGTCTCTAAGCAACAAGACAGTATATAAATAAATTAAACCCAAAAATCGTAAACTAGCAGATTGATGAATTCAAATAAGCAACAAGAGACGAGAAAAACTAGCTTATCTAGCTATTATCATATGGGCTAAAATTGAAAAATGAGGCACGCCCTTCCACATTGTACAGATAAAAAATCAAACACATCCAACCCTACCACCCAAATCCAACCCTTCGACATTGAACATATAATTCTCCTTATCTACTCAGTCACATTTCAGCTTCAACTTCATTTTTCGACAATTCAAAGCCATACTCAAGGTCTCTAAGCAACAAGACAGTATATAAATAAATTAAACCCAAAAATCGTGTAAAAATTGAGTGGGCAATACATGAGATTCTTCCCTTGAAAATACAGAAACGTGGCCAATAAGCAAAATACTAAAAAACTAGCAGATTGATTAATTCAAATAAACAACAAGAGACGAGAAAAACTAGCTTATCTAGCTATTATCATATGGGCTAAAATTGAAAAATGAGGCATGTCCTTCCACATTGTATAGATAAAAAATCAAACACATCCAACCCTTCCACATTGAACATATAATTCTCCTCATCTCCTCAATCACATTTCAGCTTCAACTTCATTTTTCGACAATTCAAAGCCATACTCAAGGTCTCTAAGCAACAAGACAGTATATAAACAAAATTAAACCCAAAAATGAGTGGGCAATACAAGAGATTCTCCCCATGAAAATGCAGAAATGTGACCAATATTAAGCTTAAAAAATATTGAAAGGCGCGCAAAATACTAAAAAACTAGCAGATTGATGAATTCAATTAAGCAACAGGAGAGGAGAAATTGGGGGTACTTGGAGGTAGGCTGGCCTTTGCAGAGGTCAGTGCTGCAGGAGAGAGCACCCTTGTGAAGCCAAGAATACGTGTCGATGGCAACTGTACTTCCTTCCAGTTCCTTAATGTGAATCGGATTCATAATTGATTTCAAAAGAGGCAGCAAACCTTGTATCCCCATCCTAAAATCTTGATCACGAATTCAAGAAATGTTAATAAGACAAATTATTTGCAATGGCGATTCACGTTTGTGTGATTCCCTGCGATAACAGAAACCCTAATCTTGGTATATTTATTGGGGATTTTGGAATCCCCATTAGAGATGGAGGGAGGATAGGGACAAAAGGCGGGAAGATGTTGAATAATTGAAAGGGGAGACTGGGGAGTTACTGTCAGGGGTAATTTGGGAATTTCAGTAAAAAGATATGAACGGATTGGGCTTTTTGATTTATGGGTCTAATCAGGCCCAAAATCTTACAAGATAAATAAATGGGTTTGACTATATGCACCTCCATTTCAGATGGATGCACTCCCCCGATTGATGCACCCCCTAAAATCGACCTAAGATAGATTCACCTCCCTTAATTGTCATAAATATCTTTCCCTTCATAAAATACTTATTACTACCCACACCCCACGTAAAACCCTAATGTCTTCTTCATCCTCATCCCTCCCCCAACCCCCAAACAACTCAACCCACCCGCGGCCGCCCACTCTCGTCGTCGCCCTCGCGGCACCCACTGCGGCCATTTCTGTAAAAAAAAAAAAAATCATCGGCCGCCCACTCTCTCTTATCTCCCTCTCTCTTCACGGCACAGTCCCCTCCCTCGGTCGTCGCTCCCATTTATATAAATAAATAAAAACTTCTCAGCGGCCGCCCCCTCTCTCTTCTCTCCCTCTCGTAATCGGCGCGGCCCCCACCGCACCCGATTCGACGCCGGCCCATCCCACCCCAGGTTTGTCCGCCCCAAATTTTAATTTTAGGGATTTCTGCTTTTGCAGAAACCCACCCTCTTTTTTTTTTAACCATATAATGTCGATTAAATATACTCTCGTCGATAAATTGTCGTCGACGAGAGTGTATTTGATCGACATTATATGGTCGAATTTTTTAAAAAAAATCTTTTTTTTTTTCAATCAATCGTTTTCGACCATATACACTCTCGTCGACGACAATTTATCGACGGGAGTGTATATGGTCGACCTATTATTGTCGAAATTTTAAAAAAATTAAAAAACAATCGTCAAACCAGTGTCGACCATATAAGTCGACAAATTGTTGTCGACGGGAGTGTATATGGTCGACACTGGTTTGACGATTTTTTTTAAAAAAAATTGTTAGTTTTCTTAGGTTGAGGAAAAGAGGTTTGATAATTAAACATTCCAACTTGCTTATTAATGGGTTTGATAGTGGTGTTTTCTAAGTGTATATGGATTAATATGGTCGATTTGCTGCTGTTGTTGAAAATTTTTAATTTTTTTTATTTCTTGGCTATCGAAAAATTAAAATGGTAACGGCGGCCGAAAATTGTGGTTTAGGGATAAGGTGAAATAAATGACAGTAGGGGAGTGCATTCAGTAGGGGGTGCATCTAGTATGCTGTATTTTAATGAAGGGTATTTTTTTATTTTTACTCTATTATTTTATTAATAAACTGATGTGAGAGTGCATCTATCCGAAATGGAGGTGCATATAGTCAAACCCTAAATAAATAGACCATTACTTGTGGAATAGTTTTTTTTTTTTTTTAAAGTCAGTCTTCTTATTAATCAACAACTGCAAGTAATGGGTGGAACGCTGTCCATAAAGGTTGGAGGGTCGAACCAATTAGGATGGCATCCCAATAAACAAAAACAATAGAGCAAGAAATAAAATACTCCCTCTGTCCCGTGATTACTTGCACACTTTTTTTATTGGGATGTCCCAAAATTACTTGCACAATGTTAATATGAAAATACCCCACAAAATTAATAACCTCACAACATCATTTTATTTTCAAATTTGTCACTCATTTTTTCCATACATTTCACTTTACACATCATCAAATTACATAAAATACCCCTCCTTTATCTTACATCATCAACTACTAAATCCACTTTTCTTAAATAACGTGTCAGTCAAACTATGCAAGTAATTTCGGGACGGATGGAGTATTTAATCAAATCTCTTGAAGTTCGAATAAAGCCTCCAAACACAGATCGATCTTCACACTGTGTGGCTATCTTGTCAACGACCAGTACCTTTGCATCCATTTCCACAATTACCCTCTGATGCCCGAGTTGTTTGATCAATGAGAGCATCTCGTGGAGTCCATAATCTCACCTAACCCTACATCCACAAGACCCTGTACTACCACTGTTCGGCTGCACACAAAATTTCCTTCAATATTATATATGATAGCTCTAAAACCCATTTTATGCTCATCTTCAGAGAAAGCTGCGTCGATGTTCACTTTAATGAAGCCCAGTGGAGGTCTATGCCAAAGCTTTATAGCATTTTTTCTTTCGTAAACCAAAAAGAAAAAAATAGAAAGAAAAAAATCGACAATAGAGATGAAAGAGAAATAAAAGAGGTGTCAAGTAGTTAACTTAAAAAAATATACTACTCCCTTCGTTCTATAATAAGCGATTTTTTATTTTTTTGTTGTGGACTATATAAATAAATGGTGTTTTAATATTTTTTACACGATTTGTTTCAATTATGTCCTCTTTTAATTTTTTTTTTTTTTAAAATTTTAAATTTACTTTTATTAATAACTAAAATTAGAAAGATTTTATTTTATATAGTAAATTAAATTTAGAAAATTAATGTGATTATTGATGAGATCCGCCAGCTGTATCATTCATATATGGATATGGTATTTGGCTATGTGGAGATTACGGCAAAGTCCTAAAGTCTAACAGGAGACACGTTGGCATGGGGCCCACCTTGTCCAGATTACAGCGAAGTCTACCAATCAGGTGCATTAAAAAATAATTAACCCACTTTTTTTTTCCTTAAAAAGTTAAAATTAAGGAACATATCCCTTATTATTTTTTCTCCTGTCCTTTTTTTTCCTTTTCTTTTTCTCCGCATTCCCTATTCACTCTGTATACAAGCAAAATTTAATTAATTTGGACCTCCAAAGCCAAACAAATTAAGATGGGCCTCTAAAGTCCAACAAATCAAGTCGGACCTCTAAAGTCCAATTAATGAAAACGGGTCTCTAAAGTCCAATAAAGCAAGACGGGCCTCTAAAGTCCCATAAAAGAAGATGGGCCTCTAAAGTCCAACAAAACAAATCGAGCCCAGATAGGGTATTCTTAGCCCATCAAGTAATTCAAAATTTGAATTAATCCCTAACCAACAAATCAGAAGCATTCAAGGCTCTAAAATTCTCTGCAAAGATTTTAGACAGCAAGCGGAGGATCTTCAAAGGCGTTCTTCGTGCAAAGCAGCAAGAAGCAGTGTTCGAGTGGAGATCAAGGTGCTAAGCCTCTTCGATTCGGCGTTTCTTCAAGACGTTCTTCGTGCAAAGCAGCAAGAAGCAGTGTTCGAGTGGAGATCAAGGTGCTAAGCCTCTTCGATTCGGTGTTTCTTCAAGGTTCTTCGTGGATCTTCAACGGAAAAGTCCCGATAAGTCCCGATAAGTCCCAAAAAGTCCCGAAAAGTCCCGAAAATCAAACGTTTAATCCAAAATACGGCGTCAAGCCTTTGGATTAACGTTACAAAGTCCCAAATTCAAGAACGATCTTCAACGACGTTCATCCAAAAAGTCCCTAAATTCGGCGTTTAATCCAAAATACGGTGCTAAGCCTTTGGATTAACGTTATAAAAGCCCCAAATACAAGATCGGAAAGGATTCGGCTGCGGATCCAGCTCCAAAAGCTCAAGAAGTCCAAGTAAAGTTCAAGAAGAGAGAATCAGAGGATAAATTAGAGATTGTAACCCGCAAATACTCGGTTTTAATCCGAAATTAAATACATCGTTTACCATTTTCGCGTTTTTATTATTTAATTCACGAATTTGTGTTTACAAATTAGCACGCCCAGTGGGACAATCTCTACCTCTCATCTCTACTCTTCAAGCAAATCAAGTCTAGACGATGACACCAATCAAGATTAAGATCAAGAGAGGTGTTGCATCCGGATCAGCTGGTTTTGACTTTGAAGACGTGAATGTAGTCACGAGGAGTATGTCAAGAAGCTCGAAGTCATCGTCTTCTTCAGAGAAGGCTACTGCAGAGGGTCCACCACCCAACACTGCGAACGAGGAGAACAACTCAGCCTGTTCCCCAACTCGTTCCACATCGAGCTCATCAGATTCAAGTACAGCCTCAGCAATGGCGACAGGCATTACGACTGTTGAGCAGCAACTGGCAAGCTTAACTCGAGCCATAGAAGGACTCACAAAACATGTCCAAGAACAGGATGCCCAGATTGCTAAGCTGATGAGCAATGCAGATAAAGGAAAGCAAGTCGAAGGGCATGATGCTAAGACGTCTAGTGAACGCCAGCCAATGGAAGGTGACCAAACTCTTAAGGATTTACAAGTTTCTCCCGATGGTTTGGTGCCCGTTGACCGACTGAAAGAAATCATACTTGGGGCAATCAAAGATAAATTGGAGGAAAATCCTAAGTCTTCATTTACCTACAACAAGCCTTACACGAAGAGGATTGACGGTTTGAAGATGCCAGCTGGTTATCAACCTCCAAAGTTGCAGCAGTTCGATGGCAAGGGTAATCCAAAGCAACATATTGCTCACTTCGTGGAGACCTGCAACAATGCTGGTACGTATGGAGATCATTTGGTGAAGCAATTTGTACGCTCTTTAAAGGGTAACGCATTCGATTGGTATACCGATTTGGAAGTTAGCTCGATTGACAGTTGGGAGCAGATGGAGCATGAATTTCTCAATCGATTTTACAGCACTCGAAGAACGGTTAGTATGCTTGAATTGACGAACACTCGTCAATCAAAGGAAGAGCCAGTGATCGATTACATAAATCGATGGAGAAATCTAAGCCTAAATTGTAAGGATAGATTGACTGAAACTTCAGCTATCGAGATGTGCATCCAAGGAATGCATTGGGGTCTTCGATATATCCTTCAAGCAATTCGACCAAGATCATTCGAGGATTTGGCTACTAAGGCTCATGACATGGAGTTGAGCATGTCTACAAGTGGATTTGAAGGGCCGATATCTCAAGAGTGGGGGCAAAGGAAAACTAGTTTGAAGGAGTTGCAACGAAAGCAATATCCATTTCTATACTCAGACATCCCCGGAATTTTCGATGACTTGATCAAGAATGATCTCATTGAACTACCACAAATGAAACGACCCGATGAGGTTGGGCGAACGGACGACCCTAAATATTTCAAGTACCATCGATTGGTAGGACATCCAACCCAAGACTGTTTTATACTTAAAGAGAAAATTATGCGGCTAGCCAAAGAAGGGAAGATCTTGCTAGAAGAAACTGAAACAACGGTGAATCACGTCACAGTTGAAGACAATCAAATTAAGGAAGTTTACGCAAATGACGCCTACAAATTGATTTCTGAAGACGGCGTATACATTGGTCCCATGAACGGAATGTTTTTGAAACGCTACTACACGTAAAGAAAACAAGTACGCTCCATAAACGCATGAGCCTAAACTGCTTGTTGCTCTATAAACGCATGAGCCTAAACTGCTTGTTGCTCTATAAACGCACGAGCCTAAACTGTTTGTCGCTCCATAAACGCATGAGTCTAAACTGCTTGTTGCTCCATAAACGCATGAGTCTAAACTGCTTGTTGCTCCATAAACGCATGAGTCTAAACTGCTTGTCGCTCCATAAACGCATGAGCCTAAACTGCTTGTCGCTCCATAAACGCACGGGCCTAAACTGTTTGTCGCTCCATAAACGCATGAGCCTAAACTGCTTGTCGCTCCATAAACGCACGAGACTAAACTACTTGTTACTCCATGATGCACGAGACTAAACTGCTTATTACTCCTGGCCCGCATGAGTATAAACTGTGTACGACAACCACCAAAGGTAAATACATGTGGTTAAACTGTTAACTTACTCCACTATAGACATTTTAAGTGGTTAAATAATTAAATCCCTACGTTGTCAAAAGTAGATAAAAAATAGTCACTCCTGGCTCGCATGTGGAAAATCATTTGAAAGTAATTCGCAATTCGTCCACATCAAAGATAAACGTTCTCGTGAACGAAATGCGAGGGGGCAATTTGTAGACAAGCAAAATTTAATTAATTTGGGCCTCCAAAGCCCAACAAATCAAGATGGGCCTCTAAAGCCCAACAAATCAAGTCGGACCTCTAAAGTCCAATTAATGAAAACGGGTCTCTAAAGTCCAATAAAGCAAGACGGGCCTCTAAAGTCCCATAAAAGAAGATGGGCCTCTAAAGTCCAACAAACCAAATCGAGCCTAGATAGGGTATTCTTAGCCCATCAAGTAATTCAAAATTTGAATTAATCCCTAACCACTTGCACAAATATCTCCTTGGCCCATAAAAAAAACCCTAGGTTCTACACCTATAAATAGAGGCCTCATTTCATTTATTTCAAAATCAACAAATCAAAAGCATTCAAGGCTCTAAAATTCTCTGCAGAGATTTTAGACAGCAAGCGGAGGATCTTCAAAGGCGCTCTTCGTGCAAAGCAGCAAGAAGCAGTGTTCGAGTGGAGATCAAGGTGCTAAGCCTCTTCGATTCGGCGTTTCTTCAAGACGTTCTTCGTGCAAAGCAGCAAGAAGCAGTGTTCGAGTGGAGATCAAAGTGCTAAGCCTCTTCGATTCGGTGTTTCTTCAAGGTTCTTCGTAGATCTTCAACGGAAAAGTCCCGAAAAGTCCCAAAAAGTCCCGAAAAGTCCCGAAAATCAAACGTTTAATCCAAAATACGGCGTCAAGCCTTTGGATTAACGTTACAAAGTCCCAAATTCAAGAACGATCTTCAACGACGTTCATCCAAAAAGTCCATAAATTCGGCGTTTAATCCAAAATACGGTGCTAAGCCTTTGGATTAACGTTATAAAAGCCCCAAATACAAGATCGGAAAGGATTCGGCTGCGGATCCAGCTCCAAAAGCTCAAGAAGTCCAAGTAAAGTTCAAGAAGAGAGAATCAGAGGATAAATTAGAGATTGTAACCCGCAAATACTCGGTTTTAATCCGAAATTAAATACATCGTTTACCATTTTCGCGTTTTTATTATTTAATTCACGAATTTGTGTTTACAAACTCTTTCTTTGACCTTTTTTTTTTTAAATTATTAAATTTTAAAAAAAATAGATATGGTAGAAATTAATAAGAATAGTTTAGAAAGATCATTAATAAAAATAGAAAAAATAATACGGGTTGGTCTGCTATGGACTCGAGTGCATGTTGTGCACCCTAGTCCATGTTGCACTTTTCAGTTTTACTTACTTACATTTTTTGGTAAATAGTGTTGCACTTTTCAATTATTAAACTGTATAATAATATTTTCAGTTATAGTGATTTACACTTTTTAGTAATATTGTGTTGTACTTTTCAGTTTAATAACTTACACTTTTTTTTAGACTAGGGTGCACAACATGCACTCGAGTGCATACTAGACTTTACCAAATAATACAGAGTAAATTTTTTGAAACAAAATTTAAAATTAAATGCAACAAATTTTATTAAACAGAGGGAGTATTTCTTAACCACTGTATTCAAAGGTCATGTGTAATTTTCATTGAGACGGATGAAGAAGTAGTAACGATTGTTACTAAATAAATAATCATACTTTCCTTGATAAAATTAAAATATGTGATTCCAAAAACAAGGAAATAAATCTGGAAATAATTAAAATCCAGAGTGAGATATTATTAAAATGCACGTGGCTAAGCTGACAGTGGAAGTCACCTCACAATTGGGCCCATCGTCTTCCTCCATAATAATCAGTACAAGGAAAATGTCTTAAATTTGTCTGTCTGAGAGAGCTAGAGAGAGAAATCAAATCAGGTTTCACAATGTTTACGCCCATGTCCGAAGAAGGTGGCTTCACTTCAACTTACTCACTTCTCAGTATTGCAGCTGGAGTTGCAGGTCAATTCAATTCCTCTTTTTTTGTGAAAATTTTTCATGGGTTTTCTTGATTGAGCTGTTAATCGAGTCGAGTTGAGCATACGAGTTGTTTACTGCATTGGGTTGACTTTGACTGACTAGCTTCTTTTGCTATTTGTTTGATTTGTTTGTACCTCTATTTCTTTTGAAGTTTATCTTGTTACATTTTGTGCAAAAATAAGGATCACTGATGGATGTATTCTTCGGATTTAGATTGTATTTATTGATTAGATCTATGTGCAATTGTTATGTGTCACGACGAAGGACACATATTTGTCTATACAGTAATGACTAAGTATTCTTTTGTCGGTGAACAAGTAGACTTGTTTTTATCCTCTTGAAACATATGATAGTCGATTTAAGTGGACTAACGTACTTGCCGAGGTGGTCAGGAACGTACCCAGGACTCCATATTTAGAGGGCAAAAGTTGTCATCTTTTTATCAATATTAGTTTTAAAAAGGTAAAATATACTCCCTCCGTCCCAGGATTGTTTGCACCATTTTATGGGCACGCAAATTAAGAAAAATGTGTAATGAGTAGAGTGTTGAAGGGTAATTTTGTAACTTTTATGAATAAAGTAAAGTGAATGATTGGATTGAAGGTAAAAATAATGACATTTTGTATAGATATGTGGATATTGTGAGGGTGGGGTTTATGAAAAAGTTTATTTTTTGGGTAGTCCAAACAATTGTGGGACGGACGAATAAGGAAAGAGTGCAAACAATTGTGGAAAAGAGGAAATAATTCTTTTTTTAGATTTTTACAATTATAATATAAACTTTACTACTAAAATGATTTATTAAATTAATTTATCATTAGTTTTATTTATTTTTTAAAAAAATTACTCCCTCCATCCACCAAATGCAGTCCCACTGTTGTGGGGCACAAATTTTAAGGAAAATGTAGATAAAGTAAGTGTATTATAGGGTATTGTGGAGTCCATTGTGAATAAAATGATTGTTTGTGAATAAAGTTGTTGGTAAATTAAGTAATTAAGTGATGGGTTGAAGGATGATAGTTTTAATAAAGTGTATGGGACTACATTTGGTGGACAAAAAATATGAGGTAAATGGGATTACATTTCATGGATGGAGGGAGTACTTTAATATATATATATATATATATATATATATATATATATATATATATATAGAGGTAGGTGGGGTAGGGTTTGGGGGCTAGGGCCCCTTGACTATAGGGTAGGTCCGTCTCTGCCCCTAGAGGCTGGAGGTGGTTGTTCGTCCCTGATGACAGCCACATGGGATGAGATTGTTGACTTTGTCGAACACGTTGGCCGATCAAATAGTGACCTCCAAGATATATGGGAGATCAAATGTGTAGAGGTGGCATTGGCAACCAATCTTTCAGATGTTGACTTTTGACCGGTCTTCATTGACTTTGAGGTGTCCTCGTCTTATTTGTTGGTCGTTTATATGACGTGGAATAGCTCGTAGACTTAACTTTATTTATGAGTAATTATACATTTTTATTTGTAGTGTATTCGTTATCATGATCAAGATCCTTTTCCTTAAGCACAAGAAGATTTTTAAGTCTTGTAGTTCAACCATATGATGATACTTGATCAAAGTTGTATTTGGCTCTTATGTTCATCGGCTGTATATCGCAGGAAATATACTTGCATTCGTGTTATTCGTATCGCCCATGTAAGTGCCTAACATCTCGTTGAATTCTGATTTACGATACATAGCATATGACATTTTTTTTCGTCTTACAGACCAACATTTAGGCGAATTGTACGAAACAAATCGACTGAAGAGTTTTCAGGGTTGCCTTACATCTATGCCCTTTTGAATTGCTTAATATGCCTTTGGTATGGTATGCCAATAGTCTCAACTGGCATAATCTTAATTGCCACAGTGAACTCAGTTGGAGCCATTTTCCAGTTGGTTTACATTGTCATATTCATTGTATACGCAGACGAAAGAAGGAAGGTACGTTTTCGATTTTTCGAATGTATGCAAGTTTCTAACATGTGCATAATCAATCACTTGTGTTCAATTTGCAGCTGAAGATGGTGGGATTGTTATTGGGAGTTTTGTCTGTTTTTGCTGTCATTGTGTTTGTTAGCATAACTGTTTTTGAGCCGCCTAATCGCAAGCTTTTCGTCGGTTATCTATCCGTCTTTTCTCTCATATCCATGTTCGCTTCTCCTCTGTTCATCATCGTAAGTTTGTTGTACATACGACGTTTTATTGAATTGTTGTAACTTAGTTTGTGTTTGCAAATGATTGATTCAAAATGATTAAAATTGATTTTTGAAATAAATTTGAAAGTGCATAGTGTTTTAAAATTAAGCACTTTTAATCAATTTTGTATATGTTGTGATGTTTGCAAAACAAATAGTTTCTTTATAATTTTACAAAAATACCCTTATTACATTTGAATAAATAATGGATAAACATAAAATATTATTTAAATTGTGAGGGCAAAAATGTAAAATTGGTTACTACAATGATGAGAAGCACATGGAAGCTATTAAAAGTAGGTGGAGGGGTGCTTCACGAAAATCACTTTAAACTACTTAATTTAATCACTTAGTTGTGTTGCCAAACACTCCAAAAGTGATTATATTGAAAAAAGAAGTGTTTTTAAGCACATACTAGTGCTTGCAAACACCCACTTACTTGAAAATACGGTTACAGAATCTCGTGATCAGGACGAAGAGCGTTGAGTACATGCCGTTTTATCTTTCTCTGGCGACGTTTCTTATGAGTGTTGCTTTCTTTGCTTATGGACTGCTCAAACAGGACACCTTTGTTTCTGTAAGTCTCTTTCTTTCGTATGAACTAATATTTCTCATTGTGTAATTCGTTTATTTGTGAACGAGTCGAATTGAGTCAAACGTTGAAGTTTTGGCCTTGACTTGATTTGCCATGCTGCATAAAACAGGTTCCTAATGGAATTGGGGGGATTCTTGGCATTATTCAGCTGGTGTTATACTTCTATTACAGTAGTTCTGCGGAATCAACGAGACGGCCTTTGCTCGATTCGTATGCGTAGTCCGAACATTTTTTTTTTATTACAAGTTAAATACCCATCCCTTTTCCCCTCCCTATGACTCGAACCCAGGACCTAAGGCCTAGGTAGTGGTGCTCTAACCACTTGAGCTATCCCACTTTGTCCAAAATGTATGTACATCAAATTATATATCTTGTGCAATCAGTTGTATTCTCATATGTCGTGTCGTATTTTTATAAAGTGTATTTAAAATTCAGTATGTATTTACTATCTTGAAAATTAATAGTTTTAAAGGATATGCAAAGTATAACAATATATTTTTAAAGAAGTTTAAAATTACACATATTTTGTAAAGTTGAAACTTACTTTATTTATTTTAGAATATCTCAAATTTAGGGGATCAAAGAGTGGGGCTATTAGCATTTAGCACCCTATACACATCCACTATAATTTAAAAATCAAATTTTATTACAAAACACACCCAATTCTTTCTTATTTCCCCTTTAACACTTAAAATAAAATAAAAATTGAATAAAAACAAACTAAAATTTAAAAAATAAATTATCAAAAAATATATTCAATAGAAGTTGACAAATATTAAAAAAAAAAAAAATTAATGGAAACAATTAAAAAAAATCTAAAAGAAAATCAACTAAAATTTTAAAATAATTAAATTATTTTTTATTAAATTAGAAAATATTAAATAAATCAAATTAAATTAAAAACATCAATTTACAAATTCAAAATTTCGAAAATCTAAATAAAAAAGAGAAAGAAAAATCAATTCAATTCAATCTAAAAAAAAACTAAATTAAATATAAAATAAAATAAAAATCTTCAAAAATAAATTAAAGCTACATAAAATTTAAAAATCTTAAAAAAATCAACTAAAATTTCAAAACTTATTTAATTAATTAATTTTTAGCTTTATTTATTTTTGAATAATATTCAGATTTTATTAAATCTTCTCAGTTTTTTTTTTCCAAAAAATTTAATCGATTTAATGTTTTAAGGGTCACACTTGCGTACCCCCTAGTGCACCGTACCCCTAGTTTTAATTTTAATTTTTTATTTATATTTTATGTGCACCCATTAATTTAATGAGTTCACCCCTAAATTATATTTTTACTACAGTTATCTGCACCCACTCATTTTATGAGTTCACCCCAAATCATTTCTTTTTTACAACAATTATCTACACCCGCTCATTTTATGAGTTCGCCCCCAAATTATTTTTTTACCACAGTTATCTGCACCCCGCTCATTTTATGAGTTCACCCCCAAATATTTTTTTACTACAGTTATATGCACCTGATCATTTTATGAGTTCACCCCCAAATCATATTTATACTACAGTTATCTTCACCCGCTCATTTTATGAGTTCACCCCAAATCATTTCTTTTTTACAACGGTTCTCTACACCCGCTAATTTTATAAGTTCACCCCTAATTTTTTTTACCACAATTCTCTGCACCCACTCATTTTATGAGTTCACCCCAATTTTTTTTTTTAAAATAATTACATTTAAAATACTATATTATATTTTTATTAATTTACACAAAATATAATAATAAAATCAACCATAATTTATACATTTACAATATGTAGTCGAGTCATTGTCGAGTTACCGTCGATTCACCACTAAATCACCCATATTTTAGAAAAAGAAAATCGTAAAAACATAATTTAAAAAATCTATCAAAAAATAAGACACAAATCTCAATTTTTTTTCTTTTTAATTTTTCTTCCCATTTTCAGTTTTTATTCAAAAAAAATTATTTCTTCATTTTTTTCATTAGTATTTTTTTAAATTTTAATACAAAATAATATTATATGTATGGTTTTATTATACTCAATAATACAATAAGTAATAATCAGTAATACACTAATACCATTAAAAATAATTAGTACTCCAATATCTTATACAATAACAAATAATTACACATATCTAATTATATTAAATAATACTAAAATCAATTATTAGTAATACCACGAACAGTAATCGGTAATACCATTAATATTAATCAATAAAATTTTATACAATAACAAATAATTCCACACATCCAATTATATTCAATAATACCAAAAACAATTATCAGTAATACAATGAACAGTAATTAGTAATATCATGAACATTGATCAGTAATATCTTATACAATAATAAATAATTCCACAAATCTAATTATATTAAGTAATACCATAATCAATAATATGTAATACCATAAAAAATAATAATAATAATCAGTAATGTCTTAAACAATAATAAATAATTTTACACAATCAGTAATACCACAAACAATAACCAGTAATACCACAATTAATAATTAATAATACTGTAATCAGTAGTCATTAATTTTAATTCATTTGTATATTAATAGTAATACTACAATCAATAAATAGTAATACCAGTACCAATAACTAATGACAAAGTGGGATAGCTCAAGTGGTTAGAGCACCACTACCTAGGCCTTAGGTCCTGAGTTCGAGTCAGGGGGAGGGGAAAAAGGGATGGGTATTTAACTTCCATAAAAAAAAAAAAAACCAATAACTAATAGTACCATAAAAAAAAAAGTGGAGGGAGTGCAAATCGGGGTGTACTGAAGAAAATAGGGGGTGCACATTACCAAACACAATTGAAGGGAACCCTAGCCTAATGGGAGGGCACCCTAGGTCAGCAGTCGTCGTTTGAGATTTCATCAGCAAGGTCACCGGCTTTGAGTGTCGGCTGGTTAGAGATCCATCGGCAACATACTCACATTCCTCCGTCGGGCTGCCGTCAGCCGGAGGAAGAGGATGCACAGTAGCATGATGAAGAAGACGGACAAAACAATATAGCTTCGATTTAGGCAGAGATGAACGACGAGAGAGAGGCGGCGTCGATCCGAGTGTTGCAGGCGAGAGCCATTGATGCCGAAGAAGCTCTGGATCGCAAACACAAGGGAGATTGATCGAAGCAGTCGTGTCGGTGGTCGAAATGAGAAGAGAATTTCAGCCGCCATGGATCGTTGCCGAGATGGAAGATGATGTCAATTGTCATGGAAGTGAAGAACCGCGATTGCGATTCGAATATGGGTCTTGGGCTTCAGCGGCCGGGACGGAAGCGCCGCCGTCGCCGTCAAGGGGGTGGTCGGGCATGGTGGTGGTTGGGTCACTCGCCGATCGACATGAATTTTCGGCAGGTCCTTTACTCATCAAATTAAAATTGAAATTCAAGTGCACTGCCGATCGACTGTAATAAAATCATGCCTATAATATTATATTGTATTAAAATTTAAAAAATACACATGCAAAAAATGTAAAAGAAATGTAGGAAAATTTAAAATAAAAAAGGAAAAGGAAAAAAAAAATGAAGAAATAAAAAATTTGGAAAAAAAAAATTAAAAATGGAAAAAAAGAAGGGGAAAGGAAAATTAAAAAGTAAAAAATCGAGATTTATGGCTAATTTCGATTTTTTTTATTAATTATATTTTTACGATTTTTTTTAAAAATATGGGTGACTTGGTGGTGAATCGATTTTTTAGAGTTTATTTTATTATATTTTGTGTACATTAATAAAAGGATAATATATTCTTTTAAATGTGATTATTTTTCTAAAAATATTTTGGGGTGAACTCATAAAATGTGCGAGTGCAGATAATCGTGGTAAAACAATAATATGTGGGTGAACTCATAAAATGAGCGGGTATAGATAACTGTGGTAAAAAATAATTTGGGGGTGAACTCATAAAATGAGCGGATGTAGATAACTGTTGTAAAAATATGATTAGGAGGTGAACTCATTAAATTAGTGGGTGCAGATAAAATATAAATAAAAAATCGAAATTGAAATTAGGGGGTGCAAATCATTATTGGGTGAACTAAAAAAAATTGTGGGTGCGAGTTTATTGAGGGTGAACTGAGTTAACAGATGGGTGTGTGACTGGAATCTGAGGCCCAGTCCCAAGGAAGGCCCAATAGCTGGAAACTCATAGGTAGGGTGCATGGTGCATCCAAGTGTATACAAGTATTTGCCATGTTTTAAATATTTAGTTGACTTTTTAAAAATATTTTTCCAAAATTTTCCAATTTTTTTTACCTTATTTATATAAAGGTTACTTAAGTAATTTTATACGTATGTATTTTGTCTTTGAATTAAAATTTTGGGTATGTTTAACATGTGAATAGCCCCACCCTTACATATATACATACGGTAGTATACTTTTTATTTAAGGAAATACTGAGAAAGAGGAAAGAAATTCGAAGTGTTAAACCCTAAATTTTTTCGCAAGTTTCTACTCCTTTCGTCGTACTTTTGATTACTTCTGTTCGGTTCGAGAATCATCGTCTGTTCGACGGCGGTGATGCCGGTCATGTCTTGTGTTATTTCAAGGTTAGTGATTTTAAATTTTATTTTCGCGGAGTTATTGATGAACTCTATGTTTTTCCCAGTGAATTCGATTTATATCGATATGAATCCTTGTGTTTCTTTTGAAGTGATTATTGTAGTCGAATGTTTTATTATTAGCAATAGAATAAGGTTAGGGTTTTACTTTGATTCGTAATTTGTTGCTAAATAAGATTAGGGTTTTGCTTTGGTTCGTAATTTGTTGGTATTCGGTCATTGTAATTGGGTTTATTCATATACGTTCGCGTTAAAACTGTCCTGTTTAAACAATATCGTTAGGAAACCCTTTTTGTTAGTCGTCGTGTAACAAAAGGAACGGTGTTTAGGAATTCAATTAATGAAGAGAGTGAGACTGTGTTAAAAAAGGGGGAATCGTTCTCCGTTTCTTTGATAGTGTGTTTTCTGCAACTTTTTTTTTTTTTTTTTTTAATTTGATTGACTTTGAAATTTTGAATTACTTGATTCGTAATTTGTGTGTTAGTTGTCATGATAATTGGGTTTATTCATATACGTTCGAGTGAAAATTTTCCTGTTTAACCAATATCGTAAGGAAACCCTTTTTGTTAGTCATCGTGTAACAAAAGAAATGTTATTTAGGAATACAATTAATGAAGTGAGGGTGACTGTTAAAAAAGGGGGATTCGTTCTCGTTTTCTTTTATTGTTAGTGTGTTTTCTGTACCTTCCTTTTTATAATTTGATGGACTTTGAATTTTGAAGTACATGACATAGTGGGTGTTAGTAGTATTTATGAGACTCTTGCATTATCCTTGAACTAATAATGATTTTCTTACAGTAGATCATTGAAACCAATGACTATGGCGGCTGAGAACCAAAGAAAACTTAACTGCAATCCGGTGCAGTTACCGCATATGGCAGCTAAGGTTAACGCGGTGACTGGGACTAAGATCAAATTAATTGTTAGGAAAGCTTCAGAAGATAACTCACGTGGAAACGTCGTGAAGGATGCTGTAGATCATGGAAAAAGGGATGAAATCACCAATCGTGGAAGCATGCACTCTGAGGGAAATGTTTTAATGAAGGAATCTATGCCACTGAACTCTAGGAAGAGGAAACCAGAAACATTGGTTGTTGGCCAAAGGGCAAAAAAGCAGAAGATAGATTGCAGTCTGAAACTTCATCTCCGTAAAATTTTGAAAGAATTGCTCAATCACCATGATGGGTGGGTATTCAGTGAACCAGTTGATCCGGTGAAGTTAAGAATTCCTGATTATTTTTCAATAATCACAAAACCAATGGATTTAGGAACGATACTGCGTAGGCTAGAGGGAAATATGTACTCTAGCGCTGATGAGTTTGTTGCTGATGTGAGACTTACTTTCTCCAATGCAATGTTGTATAACCCCCCTTGGCATGACGTAAATCGCTGGGCAAAGAATCTGGATATCTTGTTCAGCAAGAAATGGGAGTCACTGGAGGCAAAATTAAAGCTTGCGGAAAAGAATGATGGAGAGGCCAGAGTCATGGATTTCATGCCAAACAATGGCCAAGATACCAAGCATACTGAAGGAAAAAATGATCGAAATATGAAGTCAATTGGCCTTAACAAAGCTCCCTTGCATTTTAAACCTGGCAACTGTAGGCTGATGTCACTCGAGGAGAAACGGAAGTTCAAACTAGAGCTTGTGCAAAGCAGACAGATGATAGAAAAACTGTGGACTGTGTTTCAAAAGTTCGGTTTGACTGGTCTTAGCGAAGAAAGGCTAGATTCCTACATTGATTCAACTGATGATGAAATTTTATGGAAGTTAAGAAGAGAAGTCAAGGCTGTATTGAGTGAAAAAGACGGAAAAGTAAGTATAAATTTCCTTTAGAGGGGCACTATTAGGACATCTGTTTTTGAGTTTCTATGATTAGCCAGATGTTTTATCTTGATGCTGCTCATACTGCCTTCAATTTGCAAGCTTGTGTATTGTATTATATACCTACATATATGTGTGTGCTTCAACTTTTACAGGAATGATCTTTCATGATTTAGTTAAAGTTGCAAGTCTTCATTCTCACACATGAGCTTTTTGTTCATTTGAACAGGCCCAACCTGGGAAAATTGGGCTAAAAGTCTGTTCCTCATTAAGCAAAGCTGTCGAAAAAGGTATTAAGTGGCAGAATAATGTTTCTATGTTCTATCTCTTTTCTGGAGCTATATTTTTTTTATAAGTTTTCTGGAGCTAATTGGCCATATCTTTAAGAGCATTGTTTGGCATTTGCAGTGTCAGCCAAGCAGGGACGATCAGTTGATTCAACTGAGTCTGGATCCTCATGTGTTAGCCTGAAATCCCATCGCCTTAGAACTGGTGCAGCACAAGGATCTGCAAGTGGTAAGTGAAATGCTTACTCGCGTAATGAGTGTTCTTTAACTTTTGCAGTTATTGATCTTGCATTACATTTCTCTGTTTCAGATCGATCCTCTGAAAGATCAGAAAAACAAAATCATTGTGCTGATTCTAAACTTGTAAGTATCAGCAAGAAGCAATAGTTGATGCTTTAATTTCATCTAATTTCTTTGTCAATAATTCATTGTATGAATGGAATGCAAAAGTAGGTTAACATGCGATTTCTGTTTCGTGTATCAGGAACACAAAGTTGAATGTCCCTCGGAATCTCGCACAAGTGGTCTTGAATCTGATGGTGAGACCATTTTATAACTATGGATCATATAAATCGTATGATTGTATGTTTCTGATAGGTTGAGCATTAACATGCTTGCAAATTATTCAAGGTCCTGTAGTTGTCAATGAAGAAGACAGCTTTCACCTGACAACCCCTACGTCTGTTGAAGGTAATTTACTATTTGTGTCCCATCACTGCTATATGTGCTTATTAACATTTCTGCAAACTTATTACCCATCACTTTTTCTGGCGAGTTAACTAGGAGAAATAATGATAGAAATGAACAAACCGTATAACTTTGGGGAATGTGAAATAGATGACCTAAATACCATTCAGATGTTCCAGTGCGTTAAGATGGATGTTCATCAAAGTCATTAGCGATAGAAAGCCTATACATTATCTGATCTTAGCTCCGTATACATACAAAAATTGTGCTCCCACAAATTGTTGAGGTACTTCTCATTGATTATGAGTTTTATTAGACGTGGAATTATAATAGTGTGCATACTGTCTTTTTTATGACAACTGAGAATGCCCATATTCCATTACAATGGGATAGACTTTTATAAAATGTAAAATGCTTATATTCATGACTGCTCCCTACATTTCTTTCTGATGCGAGCACGTCTCTAATAGTGTGCTGTATTGCTATTTAGGTCATCGTTTGGAATTTAATTTTGTATTTGCATTGACAGACTGCTGGACATTTAATGCCCCACTGTCGCCCAAGAAGGCATTGCGGGCAGCAAAATTGAAGAGCCGCTTTGCAGATACGATCTTCAAGGCTACACATCAGGAGCTCCAGGACCAGGTAAAGATTCTGCCTTACCCACCCCAACCTCACATGTACACAGCACACACTCAACGTCATTTTTATGGTTTTCTGGGAGCTACATCATTTTTTGCTTATGTTTGAATACTGTGTATCCCATTGTCTAGACTAAGAAGTCTGATCCTTCGAGGATGCAACAAGAAAGAGAGAGGCTGGAAAGAGAAAAACAGAAAGGTAACTACAACATATCCTCAATACAACCTTATGCTTTGCATGTACAAGCAAGTTAATTTCTTTTTGGGAATATTACAAAACTACACCTTTGAGGTTTGGCATGTATGCCGAAAATCCAAATTCCCCTTGAAGTTTGTATTGTTCTTACAAAATACTCCCTCACAAGTGCATTTTGTTGAAATAGAAACAAATGTATAGAGGGGCATTTGTAATTGACACACTTTTAACTATTCAGTATTTTCTGAAATGATCAAATCTCAGGTGTTGTTTATGTAGTTTCTCCTTAATTTTTGCACTTCAATCTATGTAATGGGTTTTAAATCATATTTTTGAGATCCTGACATGAGTGCGTGAGTGACAATGTCGTGGATGACTTCAATAGTCACAGTTCATCCATCTGCCCCCCTCTTTTCTTTGTGCATCTATTATTAAAAGCTAATTGACCAAGTCTTCTTGATTTCCAGAGAAAGAAAAAATCGCAGCACAAATCAAAGCTGCTGAAGCAGCCTCACGAAGGAGAGAGCAAGATGGTTTAAAGATGCGTATGAAAGAAAGAAGCGCTGTTAGGATGGCGTTGGATAAGGTACATTTTTCTTTCACCTTCCTTCCAGTAACTCTGTTATATAATCAATTTGTGGGGTTTTCATTCACTCTTTTATCGTTATGCAGCTGGAAAAATCTGTGGAGTTTGAGGGTAATGTCGGTGTATTGGATGGCTTGAAGATGATGGGCTGTGGGCACCTATATTATCCATGTAACGCCATTCAGCATCAGAATCGTCTGCAGCAACTTGGCTTGTTCTGCAAAGATGACTTTTTAGAAGACGATGAGGACACAAATTCGAACATTGAAGAGGGAGAAATTCTATCATAGCCTGCCCCCTGTTAGTCGTCGTCCCCTCTCCATTCCATCATAGATGAGGAGCCTAGTTTTGACCTTTTCCTTTAAAATAAAGGAAGAGGAGCTGTGTAAATCTTTCATTCTTTTTATTCAACAAGAAAAAGGTTGTATTTTTGGCGAAGCAAATGAATTGAATATGAGTTGTAAGGTGCGAGAGGTATTCTCCTATGATCCGCCAAATATTGAAATTGGAAAATCTGATTATGATTTATGTTGGTTTCGCACAAGAGTGTTAATTTTCCAACCTGCATGTAAAGTTTTTGATCTTGTAAATTGTAATCACTGAGTGTACATTGAAATTTGTAAATCTGATGTTTTTGTATCATTGGCAAAGCAGATTAATAAAGTTCTGTAATTGAGTCCCCAAATAAACTGCAAATTTAAAAATATATTCCACCATATTTATTTTATTCATACTTCATGTACTTTATTTGTAAATTATGTTTTTGTTTTCCTTTTTCAGTGGTTCATATAAAAATATTCTTAATTTTTAAAAAAAATATATGTTTCACCACATTTATTTTACTTGTGCAAAAAAAAAACTCTTTCTGTCCCAAAAATAAAAAAAGTGTTGTAAGATTATTGTAAAAAATAAAGTAATTATTTACATAAAAAGAAATGAACATATTTTTAATGAAAAGACAAATAAAAAAAGTGAACATACTTTTAGTGGACGAACGGAGTATAAATATTATTTTATGTGGACGGAGGGAGGAGGGTGTACTATACTCTATACGTGCTTTATTCTAAACCTTAAAAAAGAATCCCTGTAATTAGTTCATCATTGCCATGATTCAAAGATCTCAAAGAATTAAAAACAGGAATCAACCCAAACGAGATTGCGTTTGAAATTTGTAAGTGTAATCTAAAACAAGAATATGGTGCAAGATGAAGGCAACTTGAAGTCCAGAAAAGCTGATTCAAAGGCACGCTCAAACAGACCACAGGTAACAGAACTAAATTTCTACTAGACTGCATGATTCTATATAATTAGAAATTTGGTCTAAAATATCTGGCATTCTATACACCAGCAGAACCCGAGAGGAAAAGAAAATCGTGACAAGATCCTGAACATTCAATCACAGAAAAAGTTACACAGTGTAACGATTCTTAGCACCCCTGTCGAGCTTCTTTGCATCAGCCTACATTAGAAGAGATTGATAGTTACCCATTGATAAGATGCATAAGTTAGGGAAAAATGATTAACAATGCGATTGAAAGGGTGACTCACATGGACTATGTAACCAATTGACTCGTTGTAATCCAAGAACTCCTTCCATTGTCTAGCAATACTCAACTGAAAAAGTCGGAGAAATTTAGATCAATCACTATATAGCCAACAACCATTATTTAGAAAAAAGAAAAAAAGCAGAAATAAGAGAAGGCACAAAGATGTGAGCACACAATCTTTACAAACTAAAGAGAAAAATCCACTGCATGAACAAATCCTGAGATATACTCATATACGTGTCCAGTTTCAACCTCGTGCACGAAATGGCTCTAAGAGCATGAATATCTTTTGTACAATTTCTTCAAGGACACACAAACATGATTCTGTGACACTGCCTCCAAATAACCATTCCTTGGAAATTTTATTCATTGATGCAATAAACATAAGAATATATTGAGGATATCCTGTTATGGAGACCTTATAGACACCTAGCATCCTCTATCATATGCATATTTCTTTTAAATCATTTAACAATATACCTACAATACAGACAAAATCTTGCTTTGTTGTTTGTGACACCAAAGTATTTCAGTAAAATATATTGAGTTTAGAGAGAGGTAACAGGTCATTTAGCAAATTCCACATGCCAGATGTTAAGATACTTTGAATTTTACGGGGTAGGGTTCTAAGGTGTTGCCAAAACTTACTAACAGTAAAAAAACTATAAAATTGACAAATACACTGTGTGATAAACCTACAACTGACCCATGACATAAACAAATCATTATCAAAATAGTACTATCACATATTGAACGACCTTCAACAGGAATATTTCAGGTTTTATGTTCTCAAACAAACCTGAGCAGCTTCATTCGTAGCATTCTTTGTCCAAATAGAAATTTTCTCCTGCTTTCCTCGAACATTGACAACTGCCCCACAAATCTCATCTCCATAGTCAAATTGTTCCCCAATCATTGCGAGTAACTAAATGGAAAGGGAATAAGAGTTTAAATATAACAGAGGACAGAATTCCCTACATCTGTGTGATTGTATGCAGCATGTTATCAGCTAGAAATGATCACATATAAAAAAAAATTAACTGAAACCATACCGTATAGAGCCAAGGAGTATCAGATTTTCCCTTTGAAAAAACAATAGTCCACTTTCCTCCATTGGCACATACAGGATCTTCCCACATTGGCTCTATTTTATTTTTGAAACAATAAAAGTCAGCTCCAACTGTGAGCTTGCTGGGATGGTGTATATTATTGTAAACACTGCAAGTCATGCCAATGAAATGTAATGTAAGCAAAATTCAAAAGAATATACTCCGTAGGGAACCATGCTCACAAACATTCCTAAAAATCTTCCTGGAAGAAATCGTGCTCATAATTGGGCCAGAACTAAAGAAAATAAGAAAATCCTTTCTATGCTAGAGGAGAAAGGGAAACAGATCAATCAACCACAAAAAAATGAATTCACAAAAAAAAGTACAACAACCTCCAAATATGAAAACGAAACAACAGAAATTGTCATCAATTAACCCTAGAAACAAGGAAAATGTACAGTTGAACTGAAAAAAATAAAACAACAAATACCTCCAGAAATCTTCGACAGTAGGGAAGGTGTAGATAGGGCGAATTGAGCTTCCCCATGCCGCCTGCCTGGACTTACCAGACGGATTGTCAAACCAGAATGTCCACGAATGCTCCAAGGGGTGCCGCGGAGTCGGCGTATCCATAACCTTTGCGGCGGCGGCGTCTGGATCTCCGCCGATGATCTCACCTTCCTCCACCTCCGATTCATCTCGGACGGAGTTTTGGTAGCTTTTACTCGTGTCTAATGAGCTCTCTAGTTCCTCTTTCATGGCGGTTGTAGTCGATTTCTCAGTTTCTTCAACCATGTTTGCCGTTTTTCCCAATCTTCGAGCGGTTTCTTCTCTTCTGCAAACTGTGTTTTTGTATTGAATTTTTGATGCTGAGGTTCAAGGTTTTGTAAATTTTTGAAGGACCTTTCTCCTGGCCCATTTGGTGGCCCAATAAAGTTAATGGCCCATACTATTTTGGCGTGTGTTATTTGCCCCTCCAACAATGTTTAATGAACTACCCCTTCAATTTATTAATTAAATATGTAATGTAAAATATTATAGATACATACACTTCCCTCCTTAAAATTCTAACCCTAATTTTGCAATAGCTGTTGCCGCCGCCATCATTAGGGGTGTAAGTGAGTCGAGCCTACACGCGAGCTACTCGTGCTCGACTCGAAGTTAATCGAGTCGAGTAGCTATCGAGTCAAGCGATGTGCAACAACTACTGTTGTTCGGTTTGTCATGACATTGTCGAGTGCTTCTTGAACTATGCGCTCTGATTCAGCATCCAGAGCACTCGTTGCTTCATCCAGAAGAAGAATCTTTGGATTCTTTATAATGGCTCTAGCAATTGCAAGCCGTTGCTTTTGGCCTCCAGACATCTGGGTCCCACGTTCACCCACCATCGTATCAAGACCCTGCAAATACAACCCAGTCATTTCCCAAAACTATTGAAAAAGCCAAGTTAAAAATCCAAATTTACCTTTGGTAACTTATCGATGAATTTGGCAGCATTGGCAAGCTCAATAGCCCTTCTTATCTCTTCATCAGTTGCATTTTCTTTACCGTACTTTATGTTCTCCCTCATAGTAGTTGCAAACAGAATAGGTTCTTGACTAACAAGTCCAATATTTCCTCTGATCCATCTCAGATTCAAGTTCTTCAAATTAATCCCATCGATCAATACCTCTCCAGCATCAGGATCATAAAATCGCTCCACCAAGCTGACCACCGTTGATTTTCCACTTCCACTCTGCCCAACCAAAGCAGCAGTTTTTCCAGATGGTACACTCAATGAGAACCCCGCGAATATCTGCACTTCTGGCCTCGCTGGATACCTAAAATACACGTCTCTCAGCTCAATATCACCTCTCACATCGTCCAACACTGCCCCACTACTATCAGCTCCATCAATTTTTGGCCTACGTTTGATCGTCTCAAACATCTTGTATGCTGCAGCACGACCAGCTGCAAACGCGTTCACACAAGGAGACGTTTGGCCAAGTGCTCTGATCAAGCGTACATATACACAATCAAAGTTAATTATATACAGGAAAGTCTGCATAACAGTCTAATCTAATAATACTTACATTCCTCCAGTCATGATGGACATGATAACATTGACAACAACCCCTCCATTATAACCTTCATCGATTATCAGTTTAGCTCCATACCAAATTGCAAGCCCATACGTACCGAACACAATGAAGAGAACCATACCAATTCCAAAGCCTGAAGCAAGCCCTTGTTTCACAGCAGCTGCATACGCAGTTTCCAGTTTGCTATCATATTTATCCGCTGCTTCTTTCTCACCATTGTAAGCTTGAACCTAGTTAGCAAGAGTGATCATATCAATCAGTAAAGGAAACACATGATAAACGTTTCTGATTAAAAGGCAGCAATTAATCCTATATACCGTTCTAATTGCTCCAACCGTTTGATCAACTACATTTCCAGCTTCAGCATAAGCAATCTGTCCACGACTAGCCATCTTCGCCATAACTAGAGACACGCTTCCTCCTGCTATCGCCAGTGCAGGGATACACGAACATAACACCAGCGCTAGGCGCCATCCTTTGGTGAAAGCAATAATAAAGCCTCCTAAGAATGTTGAGGCAAATTGAATGAATTTTCCAACCTGATCAGATAATTATAAATTAATCACTTATTACCAGTCTTCATCTACATATATACTACGAAGTGTACAAATCACAGCACATGAATTTACTTTTTCGCCCATGGCTTCTTGAATGAGAATCGTGTCGCCAGACATTCTCTCTATCACCTCTCCCGTTGTAGTTTGAGTATCAAAGAACTCGATATCTTGCCTTAATATGGTTTTTAAGTACAGCCCTCGTATTCGAGCAGCCTGTCTTTCTCCAGTTACCATCCAACACACCATCTCTGTTCATCATACAAAGTCATCATTGAACTCATTGCACATCTCTAACAATTTTTTTTTTAGAAAATGAAATACTTACGTAGAAGTGAAGCAATACCGGAACCGATACCTAAGTACACCAAATTCAAAGTTATCTGAAATTAGCAGGCAAAGATTATGAACAGTATCAAACATTACTAATTAAACTTGTATCAATCGACTATTCAATCGAAGAAATATAACTAAAACTCACATGTAAAATCAACCACACACTCATTCCGATTCAATCGTCTAATAATCACACTTAATTTAACGCATGCAAGAAAACAGGGGAAATTCAAAAGTGAATTTCATTCAAATTTCTTCATCTGCCAAAATCTAATTCACACATTTCACATCGATTGCATGGGACAGTAAAAAAATAAACAAAAACAAGATGAATTGTTGAAAAAGAAATCAAAGATCGATCACCTTCGAAACTACATGCACAACATGTGCTCGATCGGCGCGGCCGATAGAATTAATCAACTGACCGAAAATGACGGTCATGAGCGGCTGCGACACTCCATTTCCGACGGCGGAAATACATCCGATGGCCATGAGGGCTACATCGAGTTTATCTGCAAACGAAAACAGCTTGTTAAAAGGAACTTTCTCATCTCCCGCTTTCCCTTCTGACGCCATTTTTTCCCAAATTTACAATGAAATTGAGAACAATTTAGTGCAGATTGAGTAATTAAGAGAGATCTTCCACAATTTCGTCCGCGTAAATCTCTCTTTCAGATTTGTTGGATTTCTAGAACCCCCTCACTGATTTTTATTTTCGTAAAATGATCATATTATTATCTTCATATCTCGTGAACAAACTCACCTTTTGCATTACTCTAGAAGATTTTTTTTAAAGTTTAGTGCTCCCTCCAATTCAAATGTTACATGCATTTTGTTATAATTCTGTATTTGAACTAATATTATATTTGCCAAAACTCATAAATAATATTCACCCATTTAAATCTACGTATATTTGTGTGCAATTGATTGAATTTATACAATTGAAATTGAACTTTAATCAATTTAGTCAAATATTGGTAAAAAAATTAAATTAAAAAATTTGAACATTAAAATCAAATGTACTCAACTGTAAAAGACAATCTTTTTATTAAATAACAATAAATATTAATGCAATTAATGTGACCATTTTATTTACCAGCATAATTATTTAATGCATATTTAATTATTTTGGATTAGGTCAAACTTCTTCTTTAGAAAGATACTCCTTTCTATTCTTAACATGAGTCCTTTTGATTTTTTTTTTTTTTTTTTATAAATTATATGATTTTTTACATTTTTTAATGTAAATTAATTATATTTATTTAAAATTTAACCTTAAGCTCACTAAATATTTATATAAATGTGTTCTTTTTTTATGAGATGTACCATCATTAAAAAGTTTTGAAAAATTAATATTAAACTTTTAATACATGAATTTGAATAAATTTTACATTTGTGATAGATGTACATAAAATATAATGCACTCCATGTAATATTATCACATGTACTTATTTTTCAATGTTTTTTTTAAATTTATTGACTTTTTTTTTTTTAATTTTTCGATGTTTTCTCAATATTTTAACACGAAAATTGAATATATTTATTGATTAAATGTACATATGACTTTCGCGTATGCTAAAATTATTTCTTCAATTAGTCTTTCTAGATCATTCATAGTTTTCAAAGAATGAAGAAAAAAATAATTTGGTGGTTGATGATGTAAGATAAAGAATGAATATTTTAGGTGATTTGATGAGATATAAAGTGAAATGTATATATGGAGAAAATAAAAGTGACAATTTTAAAAATAAAATGATATTGTGAATTTATTAATTTTATAGGATATTTTCATATTAAGAGTGTGCAAGTAATTTTGGGACATTTCAATAAAATAAGTGTGCAAGTAATAATGAAACGAAAGGCGTGTGGATTTTATCGGAATAAACTTTTGATTACTTTTTATTCACTTTGCATTCGTTTGCATCAATCGAACAAAAATTAATTGAACTGGTCAATTATTTTTAATAGAGTATTGTATGGGATAATTTTAAATAGCATGAGATAAAATTTTACTTTAAAATTTAATGACAATATTACAATAATTTGTGTAAGACTATCTCATAGATCATCTTTTTTATTCATATTCTAGATTTTTTAGTTGGATAACTCATTTTTTTGCAGATTTTTTTTTTTTTTAAAAAGTGATAATGATTTTAATAAAAGTGACTATCACTTTTTATTTTAACATTATTTCGTATTACCTTTTTACTTAAATAATATCATTTTTTACATGGGATCTAAGACTCGTCACGTTATGAGATCCTTGACCAGCCCAAATTTAATTTAATTTTACTTTAAAATATGATTCGAATAGAATTTCATACATGTTTTTGTCGGTGTACACACATCTTAGGTTGCATTTTAATGAGTTTTTAACAATAAAATCCTGAAAGAAAAAAATGAAAATTGACAAATTCTTTCGCACAATTGAATGTATAATATACTAACATTTAAATTATAATATTTAATTTATTCAATTTAATAATTAACTTAATTTATTCAATTTAATAATTAACTTAATTTATTAAAATCTAATTTCAATAGTATAGGTGCAACAATATCACCCTGCCAGATTTACTATTTTACATTATATTACATTTATAATTTATTAAAATTTAAAGAAGTTAACTGCCTTTCAAAAAAAGAAATCAACATGAAATCTTTTCTTCGAAGACTAATATGAGGTGGACCCCATATTTTCACATGAAATCCTTTCTTGAAAGACTATTAAGTCCAGATCATGCTGAAAATTCAGGAGTGATATTTGGGTGCAATTGGTTGCATCTATACAATTGAAATTTAGTTACAACAATTAGTTACAATTAATAGAATTAAATATTGTATCAAAAATTAAATTGAGTAAATTGAACATTAAAATCAAAAAAAAAAAAAAAAAAAAAAATATATATATATATATATATATATGTATTCAATTGCATGAGAGAATTTATCTTTCTTATCACATTCACTTTCCAATTCCACGTCAAGGTTGTAGAAGTTAGAAATGAATAGTCAGACGAGTTTTAGCTACCTAGTTGTCGCCTAGTTTAAAAAAAAAGGTTTCAGTGCAATTTTTACTCATTAAACGATGAAATGATAAAAATAAAAAATCATATACCATGACATTACCATAAGCATTGCTCAAAGTCTTGTTTTTACATAAAAAAAATATGCACGATCGACTAAATTAGACACCTACGCAGAACAAACAAACAGCATGATCAATTTTTTCTCTGTCCGAACGTCTAGAAATCAAGTCGGCTAGAGGTCCCTTTAGACCAAATTTTGCATCATAGTTACAAATGAATTCTCACATTGACCCTATATGGCTATATCTATGTAGGTGAACATTCTAAAATTATAAAATTAATTGACATGCATCATTACATTTTATTTGATTTTACTAACATTTTTAGAATAGCCTTGACAATTGTTTTGGTGAAAGGTGGTAATTCTTCATACATAACAAAAGTTCCACAAAGATAACCATGTTGTACTTTTTTTTATATTTTAAATTATAACTACATTTCCTCTTTTATTTAAGTATTAAATGTTTTATTAACAATTTTACCCTTAATTAAACTTACTCTAATTACTTTTAAGATCCAACTGTTTTGGAATTTACACCATATTTATAAAATATTAAAGGTAAAATAAACTTATTAGATAAACTTGATCACATTTATTGATTTTTCTCAATCTGTGTATAAAGTCAAATGTCGTTAAAATAGAGAATCGGTTGTGCCCACGGAAACTAAAGTAGCATAAATGCCATCAGCAATCCCCATGAGCACATCATGTGTGCCTTTCTCAGCAACCACACCATCTTTCATTACAACAATTGTATCAACATCTTTAATTGTAGTAAGACGATGAGCCACAATAAGTGTAGTTCTACCTACTCTTACTCTATCCAACGTATCCATAACCAACTTCTCCGACTCAACATCCAGAGCACTCGTCGCCTCATCTAACAATACTATCTTCGGATCCTTCAAAATCACTCTAGCAATCGCTATACGCTGCTTTTGTCCACCCGATAATTGAATCCCTTTCTCCCCTACACAAGTATCATAGCCACAAGGCAATGCTGATATGAAGTTGTGGGCATTTGCAGCTTTGGCTGCTATAACCACTTCATCTTCTGTCACTAATTCTCCTTTCCTACCATAACATATATTGGCACGAATCGTCTCGTTGAAGAGTACTGGTTCTTGGCTCACCAATCCCATTTGCTTCCTCAACCATCCTAGATTTAATTTTCTAATCTCAATTCCATCCAACAATATATGACCACAATTTGGATCGTAAAACCTCTGTAGCAGACTTAGCACTGTTGATTTACCACTACCACTCTCTCCTACAAGGGCGTATGTCTGAAAACACACAAGAGAAAAAAATTGTGTTCAGTTACATCCAAGGATGAAAATATCGGTATCGTGGAAATATCGAGACCTTAAATTTATGGAAATATCGATGGATATATCGATATTGGTAAATTTTTTAAAAATTAAAAAAATTTAATAGCAAACCTTAGTACATAAAATCAACAAAATAATTTGAATACATTTTATATCAGTGATAAATTTATATAAGTTTCTCACTTTCCTTTTTTGGATGTTCCACAATAAGTTTCCCATTTCATTTTTGACAAATTATTTTCTCTCTCTCAATCACATCACTCTTACTTTATCTATTATTTTATCATACTTCATCTAATACTAATCTATTATTTTCTCTCTCACCATCACATCACTTGTACTACATCTATTATTTAATCATATTCCTTAATCAAAACACCCAAAAGAAAGGGGAAACTTATACCGGGACGGAGGGAGTACTATCTTATTTCGTATGACATTTATCGATATTTTTCGAAATTTATCGACATTTTCCGATATTTTTTCGATATTTTACTGATATTAGGCTCGATATTGTTATTGTCTACCGATATTATGCTCGATATTTTTTCGAAAATTACCTTTCCTGGTGATATGCATAAGTTGAGGTCCTTAAAGATTTGAATATCAGGTCGAGTGGAGTATTTGAAGCTAACATGCTTGAACTTAACGTCGCCTTTGATTGATTCGAGTACCAGACCATCACTATTACTCGAGTCAATCAACGATTTCCTGTCGAGAATCTCAAATATAGAAGCAGAAGAGTCTTTGAATTTCTTAAAATCTGCAAGGATAGAGCCGCTTTGTGCAATTCCAAGAGACGACACTTGTAATGCAAAGAAAACCTACAAATATACGTATGTATGATCATTGCATTGAATCGTAAAAAGTTAATAATAAACGACGAAATTACCTTAAAAACTTGGCCAAAGTTAGCTTGGCCATGGGTTGTAAGAACAGCTCCAATGTAGAATGAAAAAGCATATACAGAAAACAATATAAAGTTAGCAAATCCTAAACTCGCGCCACCAACCGCTCCATTCCAAATTCCCTGTAGCTTCGAAGCTTTAGATTGCGTCTCGTACATTTCCATCACCTTCCATTCAGCCGAAAATGAGACAACAGTTCTAATGCCCCTAACTGCATCATTTGCCACTCGACTCGCTTCTTCAAATACCACCTGCATATATATACTCATTCTCAATGAAGCATTGTCTTTATATTACAACAATCTAAATAGGGAAAATATCAATTTTGGTCACTCAAGTTTACCTCTTTTCAGATTTAGTCACCCACATTTAAACACTATCAAAATTGGTCACTCACTTATTATTTTCTATCAAAATCTGTCATTAACTAACGGAGAAATGGTTCTGAGCGCCAATTCTAGAACATGTGTTGATTCATCAACCAACAGTAACCAAGAATTATCAATAAGTTGTTAATAATCTTTTAATTCAATTATGAATTGATTTATTATCATCTCATTGTTGTTGTTAGTTTACTTTTTCATTTTATAGGTACCCAGGAAATAGTAAACCTTGTTACAGCCTTCCTCGATGAGTTTTATCCGAAAGTATCCTTCTATAAGCATAAGAGGCACCATAACTACAACGGTGAGTGCAAGCTTCCAGTTTGTAAAAAACGCGAACATAAGTCCAGCTATCGTGGTTGATATATTCTGAACGGCTAACGCTAAAGTATTTCCAACAAGATTTCGAACAATTGAAGCATCAGCGGACAACCTCGCCCTCACCGCACCACTGAAATCAACAAATATTTCATGTTTACCATCAATTTTTTATAACATTTTTATTTAATCATTCAGTTAGTTAATTTTTTAACCTTGAGTTTGAAGGATCATCAAACCAACTGATTTCTTGGTGAACCACCTTTTCAAATAGTGACGAGCTAACGCGTTGTACCAATTTACCACCCGAAACTCCAAACATATAGTTCTGAAGAGGAGCAACAATCAAAAGTAGTCCACCAACCGCTACAAATATTGAAGCCCAAAACTTGGAATCTTTCTCCAGTTCATTACGATCTTCGAAGAAGATTCCGAAGGCTGTTGCCATCAAGAATCCAAACACAGGGAAAGCTACACCATGAACGGATGCAGCTATGGATCCAATGAGCAAAGTTGGTAACTCGGGTCTATTTAAGTAGGCGAGACGAATAATAGTCGTCTTCTTATCAATTTCACTTCCTTCATCTCTAGTTTTCGTTTCATGGTCAAATCTAAATGAAGAGGAGACACGGTTGCTGAATGATCCTCCATTCGATGAAAATGAAAGCCTTCTTGATTGAGTAATTGTGTTATCAATTTTTGCTACATCATTCTTTTCTCTTGATTCTATACTTCCCTCTTGCATGCAAAAAAGCTGGCAATACGCCCCCTCGGGGTTTCCAATTAAATCATCATGAGTCCCTAATACATACATTGTGTGATGAGATGATTTAGAGTTCAAATACTACTATAATTTAAAAGGGTTGGTCTGTTATGCACTCGAGTGCATGTTATGCACCCTAGTTCATGCTGCACTTTTCAGTTTTACTTACTTACACTTTTTGGTAAATGGTGTTGCACTTTTCAATTATTAAACTGAAAAGTGCAGCATGGATTAGGGTGCATAACATGCACTCGAGTGCATACTAGACTTAATGAATTTAAAATGAAAGATTTTACCTTGCTCAATTAGCTTCCCAGCATGTATCACTGCTATAAGATGAGCATTTTTTATGGTAGATAAACGATGAGCAACGACAATGGTTGTTCGATCAGGCATCACTTTCTCCAGAGCAATTTGTATGTTGCGTTCAGACGTTGCATCCAAAGCACTCGTTGCTTCATCCAGAAGAAGAATTTTCGGGTTTTTCACAATAGCCCTTGCAATAGCAATTCTCTGCTTTTGTCCTCCAGATAATTGCATCCCATTTTCCCCCACCATTGTATCAAGTCCCTACACGAAAATTATGATCAATATTCATTAAAAAACGTACTGAAACAAGAAAACGACTCACACTAGGTAGCTTATCAATAAATTCTGCACAATTAGCGAGTGTTATAGCTGATTTAATCTCTTCATCACTAGCATCAGATTTTCCATACAATATGTTTTGTTTAAGAGTGGTTGAAAACAACACTGGCTCTTGGCTCACTAGCCCCATTCTCTCTCGAATCCACCTCAAATGATACTCTCTCAAATCAATACCATCTATCATAACACTTCCAGCATCAGGGTCATAAAACCTCTCCAACAAACTAATAATCGTCGATTTTCCACTTCCACTCTGCCCCACCAACGCCGTCACCCTCCCTTTCTGAAATCGCATTGAAAAGCCTTCGAAAATCTGCACATCAGGCCTCGACGGATACCTGAAATGCACATCTTGGAACTCAATTTCGCCATCCACATCTTCCTTCACAATTCCTCTCGTGTCATAGGAGTCAATCAAAGGTTGACGATTGATTATCTCCATCATCCTCTGCCCTGCACCTTGCCCTGCTGACAATGCACCAATGCACGACGAGGCTTGAGCCACAGACCTGATGCGATAAAAAATGAGATGAAGTTGACGTGAAACCAAGTTTACATAAGTGTTACTCAAATTCTACAAGAAAAATGACTTTTAGTGACAGAATTTCTGTCATTATAGCTTCTCTAGCTAAAAGTCTTTAGTGACGGTAATTGACTTTTAGTGAGAGGTCCTGTCATTAATTCTCAAATTCCTGTCACTAAAGACTTTTAGCTAGAGAAGCAATAGTGAGAGGATGTTGTCACTAAAAGTCAGTTTTCTTGTAGTTAAACTTACGATGATGAAACCATGATGGCAATAATGACATTGGCTACGTCGCCGCCGTTATACCCTTTGTGTAGGATCAATCTTGATCCATACCAGATGGTTAAACCGAAGGTGGAGAAGGTAATTAGCAGCATCAAACCAAGTCCAACCCCTAAAGCAAGCCCCTGTCGAGCAATAGTTTTGTATGTAGCCTTTAGTTTAGTGTTGTACTTTGAGATAGCTCCTGATTCTCCAGAAAATGATGCAACCTGAAAAAACATGCAACGTTAAAGATCAAGATTTTAATACTAATAAATCACTCTTGTTATGGTTTATCTCAATATAAATCAAATCCAAATGATAATCTCAAGCAATCACAAGAACACAAATGAATAAGGTATAGAACTCTCAATATTAACTCACTCAAGTATTGAACTTACCTACAACTATGCAATCTAAGGGGTATATATAGATGAATAAAGCCTAATTGAACTGCTACTAACTAACTAACTCTATAATTGTGATGAACTGAATAACCGACTAACAAACTAATTCTAAAAACAGAACAGAATCAGCTAACTTGGCTCAGACGGCTTGGACCTCAACTCAACTCTGCTGATCAGAACAGAAGACATAGACTCGGTAGAGTTGTCCTTACTCTATCAGATGATATGATCTCAAATCAGATGACTAAGCTTATCAGCTGAGTTGACCATTCCTTCTCAGCTGATCTGATCCTATCAGATGACTACAACTTATTCTTCTATCATGCATTAGAACAGTGGCTGATCCAGAATTTAAGATTTGGGGGTACGAAAAATATTAAGTAAAACACTACTCCTTCCATTTCGGCGAAAGTTGTTTGCCCATCTTTATCTTTAGTCGTTGTTGAGAGAGAGAAAAATATAGTATTAAAATGGGAGAGAAAGTTGTTTGCCAAAAAATGAGTGAATAGTTTTCGTTGGGATAAACAAAAATGGAAAATTTTATTAGCTTTCACTAGAACGGATGGAGTATTTGATAATAAAAGTAATACGACTTGATGCAACTTAAATAAAAAAAAATTGTATACTGTAACGTCATTTAGTCAGTGAAGATTGAGGAGTAATGTGTGTTGACTTCTGAGACCGTAAGAGAATTTAAGCAGATTTAAAAGGTTGGACCTGAATCTTACATTTTAGTGGGAGCAAAAAATTGTTACTAGACCTTTTTAATTTGGATTAAATGGGGATGCAATTAACAAAATTTGGGCAACAATTAATTAATTTTTTTTTTATCTAAGATTAACAAAAAATATATACTCATATGATTAAATAATAGATGTAGTACAAGTGATGTGATGGTGAAAGAGAAAATAATAGATGAGTGTGAGATGAAGTATGATAAAATAATAGATAAAGTGTAAGTGATGTGATTGAGAGAGAGAAAATCATATGCCAAAAATGGAAAAATATGAAATGAGAAACTTATTATGGGACATCCATAAAAGAAAAGTGGGAAACTTATAGGGGGACGGAGGGAGTATTTTGGAGTACAGCTGTACCCGCCCCTGCATTAGAATCAACAAACAACCAATTTGCATTACTTCATAACAACTCTTATATTAAAACTCGTGCAAACAGTAAATGTTACATTTAGAACGACACGAAGAGAGTATTACTTACTGTTGTAATAGCTCCGAGTGTTTGTTCCAATACATTTCCAGCTTCTGCGTAAGCTGCTTGTCCGTTAGAAGAAATCTTGGCCGTTATCAAAGCGAAGAAGCCTGCAACTACTACGATCGCTGGAATACATGATAGTAGAACTATTGTGAGAGACCAACCTCTTGCAAATGCAACGGTGAATCCTGAAATGAAGGTTGCTGCAAGTTCAATGAATTTCCCAACCTGCAATTCCAAATTAATCATCTTTCAATTAATTTTTTTGTGAAAAAATTCTGACTCATCTAAAAGTTAGTAAAAAATTAATTCTTGTATATTACTCTTCATCACTCGTTGACCGTATTTTCACCTTTTTTTTTTTTTTAGGAAGGAGGCCAATCGAGTGGACAATTTAAATGGGTAGAGTTCTTTCAGCAGAAATCAACCCCGGGACGTGTGTGCGTGAGTTTTAGGCTCTGATACCATGAAAGAATTATATATAATCTAAAAGTTCGAACTTGTAGAGAGATGTGAAATTAGTTCTTGTACTCCCTATGTCCCAGAAGTGTTTGCACTTATTAAGAAAAAAATGTAATGAGTGAAGTGTTCAGGGGTAATTTTGGAAACTTTTATGAATAAAGTAAAATAATGTTTGGATTGAGGGTAAAAGTAATGTCATTTTGTATAAATATGTGAATATTATAAGGATGGGGTATATAAAAAAAAAAATTATGTGCGAACAATTATGAGACGGATGAATAAGAAAAAAGTGCCAACAATCGTCAGACGTAGGGAGTATGATTTTAAAAAAAAAACCTTTTCGCCGATGGCTTCTTGAATGAGAATGCTGTCTCCAGAAATGATGTTCATCACATCTGCTGTGGTGGTTTCGGTGTCGAAAAACGCGATTTCTTGTCTCAATAACGCTTTTAGATATAATGCTCTAATTCGACTTGATTGTCTTTCTCCACACACCCTCCAACAACTCACCTCTGCATCAACCATAAGTGTTATTTTATAGTTAATTTTGCTTATTTGTTATTTTGTGTTGTTTTCACGTTTATTAAAGATGGTATTAAAAAAATAGAAGTCACATTTCGTCCGTTTCTTAAAAAATTTATTTGAAATTTATTTTATAAAGTTATTTAATTATATAATATACTACCTCTATCCCTAAAAAGTTTGCATAATCACTATCACGATATACACATATTTACCCTTCATACAATATTTTTTAGGGTCCATCATACACTTAGGAGGGTGTATTCAATTGAGATTCTGTTGGATTTTTTTGACTTTAAAAAGTCAGTAGATTTAGAAAATCTATAGACTCTATGCAGAGTTTGACTGACTTTTTTATTGATTTATATTGATTTTCATAGATTTGACAGGATTTTAAAATACACATTTTTTTATTAATTTACATGAATTTTCATAAACTACGCCTCTAAAACTATGGGTGCAAACATATATCGAACACACTTGTATATAAAAAAAATTATATAAATTATTTAGAAAAAATACCAAAAATATATTAGTTAAAAAAAAAAATATTATTTATCATTATTATTCTCATCTTCATTTCCACGGGCTTCAGTTCTGTGTTGTAATTGACTTTGAGAAAGCAATTCCAAAATTTCTCTTCCATGTCAAGATGTGGTGAATGTTGATCTTTTTCATATTCGGTTGGAAATTCATGACATTCTTTCCGAAGAAAGTTATGTAATCCAGCCAATACTAACCCTGCTTGTGTTTGAAATGAGAACAGGGTTTTGAAAATTGTGAATGACAAATTGCATTTCTGGGGTAACGACCTTGACCACCAAAATCTTTTAGATGATATCGAACCCACGTGCTAACTTTAAGATCGTGAATAAATGTTCTTGAGATCTTAAAGTTGGCAATGGTATAAATTAGGCGATCAAGAATATATTATTGCTAACCTAACGGGTTAACTGTGCCGATATACTATAATTTTTAAGGAGAGAACATAATTTTAAAATACAGAGATGTAATCTTTTTCACGATAATAATGATGGTGAAGAATCTGTTATGCTTATTGAAGAACATAGTTACGTTTCTTGATATTATTTCGTTTGAAGAAGAGGGTTGTGCAAGAATGTCTGTGTGTGCTTTCGAAGGAGACTTTGAAATTTTGTTAGAAGAACAACAAAGTTTTTTTTTTTCTTCTCTTTCAGGGCCTTATGAGAGAATCCGCTGAAATCTGTAGTTTTTAGAAGAGATTTTGAATAGTGAAATTTATTTATATTTTTGAAGGAGAATCCAACGAAATCCATAGAGTATTAAAATCCATAGATTGTTGAATACCTAAAAATTTCTAAAGACTTTTTAAAATCCGTATTGAATACCTCAAAATTTTGAAAGACTCTTAAAAATCCGGATTGAATACCCCCAGATTTTAAAAGTCCAAAAAAATCCAACAGAATCTCAATTGAATACACCCCCCTTAATCAAACTACTTTATATATAAAATTATCTTCAAGTCTCTAATTATTACACTTTTTTCTTAAACTTCGTTTCATCAAATACTAGGGTTGTTTGCCTGGAGACTCTCTGCTACCATAAAAAAAATTGTCTCATCTAAAAGTTCGAACTTATAGAGAGGTTGAGAATTAATCTTATAAGGTAAATTGTAGGAGTATGAAATTAAATCTAGTGAATTATGGAGTATTTATTATGCAGAATAATATAATCGAAATAAGTAATTTTTAAATTGTAATTGTAAAATTTTTACTTTCTAGGAGTAAATTATAGTCTTTTAAAATAAGTAATTATAATTTCACATACTTTATCAATTTTAATTTTATATATAACATAGTCTAATTATCTCTTTTAAATTTTAATTATTTAATTTATGTATAACAAAATTTATGGATCTAATTAGGTAGACATGCGCAAAATCGAAATTATAATCGATCGATTTTAAACCGCTAATTTCGGTTTGAAAATTGAACTATAACCTTAAAATTAAGGTTCGATTACTGAAATACAAAATCGATACCAGCGGTTTGACGGTTAAACCAGCAAAACCTGGTTTTGCCCCTTTTTTAATATTCTTCTATAAATATCTCAATTTCAACTCATTTTTCACATCAACCTCTTTCATCTTATATATGTAGCAGTTTATTTTCTAAAACAAACAAAAAACTAACGAAAAAAAAAACGGCATAATCGACAGTTCATTCGATTTCAATTTATAAAATGGTCAAACTGTAATCGAAGATTTTAACGGTATGAACATGTCTTAGATCTGGAGTTATATATTGCATATCTAACATTCATCTAAATCATTAGTATAAATCATCTTAATTTCATGTATATTTTAGGAACTTCATTTAAATCTTATTATGAATAAGAGAATATTAGACTCACGTAAAAATCCTGCAATTGCTCCTCCAATAGCCACGAATAATATGTTAAGTGATACCTGCAAATTAATTAAACCACAAACATCAATCAGAGTTCGACAGGAATTGAACTCAAGACGTTTGTCTGAGACTGTTAGAAAATTAATATAAATGAATTAATCGAACCTTCGAAATTTGATGGAGGAGATGAGATTTGTTTGGCTCGCCCAAAGAAGTAACAAGATGAGAAAATGTAAGAGTACTAATGGGTTGTGATGCACCATTAGCAATGGCTCCCATGCTTCCAACAATCATTAAAACCACATCAACTCTATCTGCATATGAACTCAAAAGCTTAAACAATCCTACTTTCTTCTCATTCTTCCTTCTAATCTCCTCCATTGAGACGAAGACGACGACGATGGTGATGGTGAATGTGCATGGTGTGGAAATGCGATGATGTATATATAGACGTAGAGGTATTGGGATAGAAGTCAATTTAGTTCCATAACTTTCAACTTTTTCTGAAATGGTTTCAAAAAAGTTAAATGTACTCCCTCCATATTCCACAACAAGTACTTTCACACTTTTCTTTTTGGTACGTTCCACAATAACTTTCACACACACTTCACAATATAACGGCATCCTTGCAATATACTCAATTTTACACGATCATTACTTTTTTCATACACATAAGTCAACTCATTTTTTTACTTTATACATAAATGTTTACAAAATTACCCCTCAAAATTCCACTCATTATTACACTTTTATAATATGTGTGCATCTATCTATGAAACTTATTATGGATGAGAGGGTATCAATTTAGTCTTCTTTTTTTTTTTTTTTACAATTTGTTCAATTTTGATCCCATAAAAGTTAAATGTAATTGAAAAAAAAAAGGGACTAAATTGATACAATTAACTTTCTTTGACCAAAAAAGAACAAATTACATAAAAAATATATATAACTAAATTGATACATTTAACTTTTTTAGACCATTTCAGAAAAAGTGAAAAGTTATCGAACACTGTTCCACCGCTCAACTGTATGTATTAATTAAGGTATAATTAAATCTCGATTACGACTCTTTGCTTGCTTGTTTGTTCAAACAACACTCAATTAATGTTTCTTGAACCCAACTCTTTCAAATTAATTTGTTTCTACTTAATTTACAGTTTTATTTTATTTTTCTTCAAAAAAAATTTTGATTTTATTTGGTTTGGTTTGGTTTGGCTTGACACTTTTTCTTCAATTTGATTAATTACACTTGGATCTTACCACATTTGTTGCTACCTTAAATCACAATTTTTTTTTGTCTTAATCAAGAATGTTTTTTAACCTCATGCATGCCACAATAAATTATAATCCATCCATCCTGCAATAATTTTCATATATAGATACACATATTAAGAAAGATTATAAGTGGAATTTTGAGGGATAAATATCTTGTTTAATTCATTTTATTTTTTATTTAATTTTAAATTTGCAATAATTCATTATGTTAAAATGATCTATAAATTCAAAAATGTGTATTTAATTTTTTTTCTAAACTCAAATCTTTTACACTTAAAAAAACTTACAAACTAGATGTGGATTCGCGTATTAGGCGAAATGTTAACAAATGCAATAACACTGAGAAGAAGAGAATAAAATAAGTAGTGATGTTTTAAATAAAATGTATGTTCTCTAACTTTTTAAGCAATTAATAATATTGATATAATTATAATTAAATTGTCATAGTCAAACTTTATACGGAGTACTATTTTTTATGAACTCAATACAATTTTGATATATAAAAACAAATCACACAATAATAATGACACATATTAAAATCAATCAATAAAATTACATTTTATAAATATGTAATTCTTTAAGATGTCGATACATCATCAAAATTAATATACTTACGACACATGAGTATTCTAAACTCCTTATACTCATGGAATTTTCAACTCTAAGAAAAAAAAAGTTGTTCTACTCCATGCAACTTATTTCCTTAAGTGGCTTTTCTCTGGTTTTTCAATTTTTGTCATGTACGAGGAAATAAGTTGAAATTTTGGTTTTTCAAATAATAGTGGCTTGTACATGGTTTTTCAAATAGTAGATTTTTTTATAAAAAATGCATGAGAAGCTTATACATGAACGGACTAAAATGATAAAATGGAAAATTTATAGATGGACGGTGGGAATAAGATAAATGAGGGTATTTTAGGTGATTTAATAAGGTGTAAAGTAAAATATAGATAAATAAAAAAAAATTAAAAATAAAACGATGTTGTGATGGTATTAATTTTGTAGAGTATTTTCATATTGAGAGTATATAAGTAGTCTTAATACGTTTCGATTAAAAAGGTGTACAAATAATCACGAAAACGAAAAGCAATTTATTGGTAAATTCTAAATCTATGAAGTCAAAACAAATACTAGACTTAGAATAGGGGTCACGACTTACATGGACGGTGAGTTCATAAATTTGGGTGAGAGGCGAGTGTTCATGACGTGGAGGCTTGTTATTGGATGATAATGTTCCTAAATTAATTATTCTTAAAAAAAAAAAAAAAAACTTAATTATTCTGAAGTTGATAAAATCTTCTTTCTCGTGGTCCCTCGACCTTTTTTTGCATGTTCAATTACGGTTTGGTAAAATTTCCAATCGAAATCAAACCGACGATTACGATTTTTGAATCACCAATTCAGTTTAAAGTTTTTTTTTCCCTCTTTTTATACTAGAATTTATCAGTTATATACATGTAATTTGAAACTAATACAATATGTAACTGATACACATTATGGCAATTCTTACGGTAGTCACATTTTACAAAGTGACTACATAGTCACTTTGTCGAATTGCATCATATGGCGTCGTAAACGTCGTAACGACCTGCTACCTATTATACAGATTTAAGTTATTTTTATCATTATTTAAATTGTATTTTATTATTTACTATATTACCCTTCTTTTATTTAAATTATTTATAAAAAAGTTTAATTTATAAAAAATAATAAAATTAATATCCTACCCTTTTAATACAAATATTAATAAAATTACTATCCTACCCTTTTAATACAAATATTATAATTTTAAATTTAAAAAATGAAATAAACAAATTCCAAAATATTACACAATTTGACGATTCAATTTTGCCCATAGTTGATTGCAACTAACACCTTATATTTTTATTCATGCATTGTTACACAAACAATTAAAAAAAACACATTACACCCACCATACACTAAATTCAACCAATTCATATACTTTTACATAAAAATAAAAGTTTACAAAATTATTCATCAAAGTTTCCAAGATTCACTATAAACTTTTACAAGACAAAGGAAGTAACATTTAATTTACTTTATTTATTTATACCATTGCAAAATAAGATCTATTTTTGTATTAATTAAAATTGAACATCCACAACTTTCCAAAGGTAGCTTTTTTTTAAGCAAATATCAGCAATTTCTAGCAAGAATGATAGGATAAAGTGCACATCAATGCTTATAAAACCTGTGAACTGCAACAACAAACCAAATAATAACACACCGACGCAAGACCACTCTTACGGCGAAAATAAACGCAACCACGGGAAAGGAAAATGTAATTCAAAACTTGATGATCAAAAGTAATGTGTTAGTTTAATAAACTTCAGCTGCAGTATAATTTGTGGGAATTCTTTGGCGTTTTTCCACAAATGTGGATGGAAACCATCCTGCTCTGCCTTTACATTCTCCTTCCGACCATCCAGACGGGGTCACCTAAAAAGTGTCAGGTAGTTATTTAACTACGGGAACATGAGTAAAATCGCAGCACAAAGAAATATGGCAAAGTGTGCAACATTATCATTGAATATATGCATGTATGCGTAAAGACCATAGTTAAAAGAGAAAGCATGAGACCTTCCGAACAACAACAAAATCTCCCACTGCTAAGCTTAGTTCCTTCTCAGCTACAGCATCAAAAGCATGAACTGCCTGTAAACATATTAGCAAGCATAAGCGAATCGGGTCTCCATCCAGTAAGAATACAAATATACAATAGATGAGCATATAATATATAGTATATCCATTTTTTAAGGTGAAATACAATGGCTGTCAACAAAAATATCACGAGGTCAGAATCAAACTAGAAAAAGAAGTTGTACACCGCTGTATCTTTGATTCTTAGTATTACATAGTATTTCTTCAATTTGCTTTGATAATCCCAAAGACGCCACTTTTTCCATATAGAGGTTACAAAGGGAGTAATTGTTTTATATTGTGATGTTCAGTTTCACATACCTCCGCCAGAAAATACTTTGTTTTGTCTGAAGTGTGATTGAGAGGAGCCACAGGAGGAGCTGCCTCTTTCCTTTGTTTCTCTGAGACAATCTACACAAAATAGCACTCTCTCCCATCAGCTGTACCGCAAAACATACTTTACAAGAATATGAGAAGGCAAATACAGACCTCAGTTTCAATATTACCCAGAATTGTAGCAACCCTCTCATGATATATCCTTTCACCTTCAACCTGCACAGAGAAAATTATTTATAGCATATGATCCTTGCACGGGTTAGTCAAGAATAGCTAATTTTCTTTCCCAACACTATCTAACGTAATACCATTGCTACAAGTCTCTGAAATGTAAGCCTCTGCTGCTGTGCTTCTACCGCAGCCAATGCTGCTGCTGCTTCTTTACCAAGGACTGCCATATTTGCTTTTAATTCCTGCATTCTAGTTTCTGCTGCATGCAGCTTTGCCACATTTTCAGGAATAGGAGATTCCCTCACACGTGCCTGCCTTCTAGAAACTTCTGCTGCCTGCATATATATATACTTGGTTATGTTGAAGCGTGAATCAACATAGCACCAATAGTGCTAGAGTATTATAAGACTCAAACCTGCATTTTGAATATTATGGCACACAAATGTACCTGCTTACCTGTGCCTCAGCTTCTTGTCTCATTTTACTGTATCGTTGAGCCAGATGCCGAGCATCTTCTAGAGGAGGACCAAGAATCATTGCTCTCAAGGGTTCTAAGACCTATAAATACAAAGAAATACCATATATGATTGTAATATAGAACTTGAAAATTATTAAATTTTATAGGTCAAAATAACAGAATTTCTGAAAATCCAGCATGATAGAGCATGTACGACCTTCATCCCAACAGAATGGGTGTAGAATAGTATGATTGCACTACTCACATTCAATATTTCATCAGACTATAACATTCAGGAATTTCATGGAATATATCATAAGCCTACAGGTTAGAACTCTTAAATGACTCACTAAAATCATTTATCAGACTAATAAACAAACTACAGTATTTCTCTTTGCGGAAAGAAAAAAAAAGAGAGAGACAGAAACTAAGAAGAAGAAAAAAACTAAAGAAAAGGCTGTTAATGTTGCAACTGTTCAAGATAACCTGAATCTTAAGTTAGCTAGTTGCTGCTCCATATTTTCATTCTTAGTCTGCATACTGCAATATTAGCTTTCCCAATCTATAGGACATATATGCAGTAATAGCTTCACGTGCAAGATTAAAATATGGGTTTTAATTACATATGCAGATTTGGCTCCTCGAGTAGATTACTTGAAAAGAGCAAAATTCTGGAAATGTGCAGAGATGTTTGTCAAATATAAAACACTATCTGCAATTGTAGGACAACAAAATATTAAGAAACTTTCCCAAATTTTCCACCTTAATGATTCAAATGAAATAGGAATTCATCCAAGAAGTATATCAGACTAATCACCCCCTCTCCCACATCACACATCTGGGGACCTCTCTCTCTCTCTCTGCAGCTCCTTTCATAACTTCTTTTGGTAGAGCAACATTTAAAAAGATGACTCTTAAAATTGAGTGTATCTAAGGTGCAATGCTCAAGCAACAAATAATAAAGAAATAAGCAGGTTACTCAAAATTCATTTTCCTAGGGAAAACTTCAATAGGGTTTACAATTCAAAGCATAAAATCATTGGTGGTGATCAAGTTACGGAGGAAACATCAAACTAACCTGTGCAAACAACAATCTATTGAAGTCATCCTGTTCCTTCTCCACGTGCTTACGAGCATCCCCATAAACAGATGCAGCCTTCGCAAGAATCTCATCATAAGCATTCTCCGCCCCATATCTGGAACAGTCTTCTGACAACTTGGTTCCTGACTACCATAATGCATATAGCACTAACTTAACTATATGATATGACCCTTGCATATTTAGCATGGAAAATTTGAACCAAAATTATTTCATTGCACATCATTATGAATACAGAATTTATATGCACTCACCAGCTTCTATATGTTTATACCCTACAGCAGTGAATGCTTCAGCTGCTTTCACGACATCTTTCTGAAATTCCTGCAAAAAAAAAAAAAGTGTTCACATCTAACTCCAAAGTGCATTATGAAAAATGAGGTAATTATTCAAATAGCTATCATGGATCCAAGTCAAAATTGACCTCCAAACAAAAACTAGTACCAGTCCTCCCTTGCATTAGGTTTACCTTGATCGCATCTAAGCATTAAGTTAATTTCCTAAACTAATGGCCATTAACTTGATCGAGAATAACATACACATATTCATGTAAGGATATACTACCAGCTGGACTTGAACTAAGTAGTTATGGGGAAATGTATACACTGGGAAATTTAGATGAAAAATACAGCACCAAAGCTTGAAATTTAGCATTGTAAAAGCAATTGTGTATATGGACAAAGATCTAATGTGATTAAATGCTCAAAACTCATTTAATTATGAAATTAACTGGGAATTACACCAACAATGACAAATAATTACCCTTCCAGAACGCGTCGATCGGTACAATTTCTCTAACTGATGATGCATTTGCATCTCAAACTCATCAATAACCATAGTCTCCGAACTCTCATAGCCGCTCCCACCGAACTGCTTGATCACAGCCTACAAATTCAAAGAGAAACACAACAATAATCCAGAAGTGACTACTGATTTCCTTACCTATGTTAAATTTAGGTCACAACACAGAATAAGAAAATGAATGTGCAGAAACCTGCTGTTGTTTGGCGACTTGTTCTCTGAGTTTGCTAGCTTGCTTCCTCAAAGCATCCATCGCTGCTTCTCACTGTATTCTGTGTGCAAGTTTCTGTGTTCTTCAGATCTTCCGAGTTTCAATGGCAATGGATATTTTAATCTCCCTCCTATCCGCTACAGTTACGACCTCGAGAAAGTAAAAAACGCGTGATCTGGCTATGCGAGAATAGTATGAATTGGAAAAAACTGTAGAAAAGTGTGAAGGTAGAGTATCCATGTTGCCCCCTGCACTTTTAAATTATTATTTTTTTTGTGTATTTTTTTAATTTGATATTCTATTTTACTATTTCTTCTATAAATATTTATGTATAAATGATATGATTAATTACTAAAAAATACTCCCTCCCACCCATATTAATTTCCATTGACATGTATATTAAGAAAGTGTAATAATGAGTTAAATTTTGAGAGTTAATTTTGTAAAATTTTATATATAAAGTAAAGAAAGTAATGGTACTTGTGTAAAATTGAGAATATTGTGATTTGTGAGGACGGAGAGAGTATTATGTATTTTAAGCTTTGTTGCAAAAGTCCTCACCTAGGCGCTAATCGTCGGTCTATCGTCCGCCTAACGATTTTCGATTAGACATTCTTTTTTTAAAACTTCTCAACGTTCAAGTTCATTTCGAGCGACGGATCACCTTTTTTCAAGTGGAATCGACGCTTCGAGCAAACTCATTGATGATTATTATTGTTGTTGTTTATTTCTAGTGCAAATTGATGATTTGTTGAGTATTAACTGTGTCTGGTGTTTTTTTTTTTTTTTTTTTATTATTATGAGATTACTTATGATTTTTAGGTATTAAAAAAAAAGGACCGCCTAAACAACGACTAGAAAGTGCCTAGATGATCCAAAATCATCCATTTTCGACTTCTACACCCTTAATTTTAAATAATAAAATATGATAAATTCTTGTATTAGACAAATCATGAAACCATTTAAACTAAGTGCATTTTAAATATTTAATTTTGACCCTTTTAACTTTGATAACTCCATTATAACTTCTTAAAAATGAGAGATCAAAATCTAAACCTTTTAATAATTACAAATAAATCATCAACTTTACATATTATTGTAAATTTAACTTCTAGACAAACTCATTTATTTGTATTCGAATTATACGTTTTGAAATTAGATCAGATTTAAATAATAATATTATTTCATTAAGAATGTGTCATGTCAGCAATAAATTTAAATTACATTAAATTCGAGCACAAATAAATTTATCAAAAATTTTAATTTGTAACAATGTGTAAAGTTAATGATTTATTTGCAATTATTAAAAAGTTTAGATAAAACTGCAAATGAATAAAACTTGGTGATTTAATTTACCATTAATCCAAGTTAAAATAAAAAGGTTGCCTAATTAGTAATTAGAACTGTATTAGTATTATTTATAAGAATATATTTTTTTATTTTATTTTTGCCATAAAATTGAATTTAATAGCATTGCTCAAATCTCAATGAATTAATTACAAATTTTTGGATTGGATTTTTTTTTGGGCTAGTCTTGGGTGAGACCGTCTCACAGAATGAGATCCGTGAGACGGCCTTTATATATAAAAAGTGATAATGTTTGAGCAAAAAGTGATAGTGTTTAAGTAAAAAGTGATAGTCACTTTTGTTAAAAATATTATCACATTTTACTTAAACATTATCACTTTTTTTACAAACCAAAATCTGGAAAAAAAATATGGATTATCCTCCCCAAAAATTTGAAATATGGGTTAAAAGGATCCGTCTCACAGAAAAAAGATCCGTAAGAAGGTCTCACACAAGTTTTTGCCTTTTTTTTTTTTGTTGATGTATTTTTAATTCACTTCAAAAGTTATACTAATATTTAAATAAAAATGACTATAACTATTTTTTAAAAACATTATCACTTTTTACCGTCTCACAAAATCTCACCGAAGAGAACCTCTTCTGCGTGATAGGAAATTGCTATAATATGGATGGTGTCCGTAATGAAATCTGAATCAAAATCACGTGGTATTCACGTGACGGGTTAAATTATCCGCCGTAGCTATATTAATGAATTGTGCCAAAATTCATGTGATGGACGACTAAGCGTGTGGTTTAATTAATATAGTGAAGATAAGGGGTCCAGAAGCTACGCCCAAGGCATACCGACCTCACCGGATCGATGTAATCAGAGAAATTTAACCTCCAAGATAAATAAATCTGCACTCGAAAATGCATGCGTTAAATGAGTTTGCAGGACACCGAATTCATCGATTAGCTAACATGTGTGCTATCAGTACGGCGTTTGATGAATGCTTGCCACGAATGAGATTTTTCTATATTTATCCTCTTATCTTCGATACACATATAAGATCAACCTTAAAATAAAGGTCTAAGATGGATTCACTCAGGGCATGTTTGTTTTGGGACTCGCCCGTCCGGACGTGGGATGTAACGTCCCACGTCATTGTTCTACTTCGAGATTTCACATCCGGATTTTCCCATCCAACTACACTCATCCCTAAAAATATCTATACATCCTACTATTACATCTCATCCAACCACTCTTACACAATTTGATTTGACATAAAGTTACATCTCATCCTACTCAAAATCCCAAAATAAACACACACAATTACTATTTATCAGGATTTCCCCATCCAAAATTTTCCCATTCAGAATTTCCCCATCCTACACAATCCCAAAACAAACGTACCCTCAAGAATTGGATAGTAAATGTGTAAACACTCTTGTAATCAACTCTTTCAAGTCTGTTTTCTTACATTATTAATCACAATGTGAGGTGCATACAATACAGTGAAATTATAGGTTATACATTTAAAAAAAAAAAAAATTATAGAAAAGATGAGATATTAAGATTTTATATTTTCCATTATTTAATATATAGATATAGTATGATTTTTTAATTTTGTAAAAAAAATAACACTAATTGTAAATTATACATATAGTTAAAAGAAAATTGCATTTTGGGTAAAAAAAAAAGGAATGAAATCATATGTTTCAATTTTAGTGTTTCACATTTTATTTCACTATATGAATTATTACGTGTCATGTTAAAATATAATAAACGTTTTATAATACGAGTATTAGAAATAACACGTGTCAGGAGGCCTAGGTAGTGGTGCTCTAACCACTTGAGTTATCCCACTTTGTCAATGTGTCAGGATGAAACACCGGTAAAATACAAAAAGTGGTTTAATTTAATAATGGCTTTAATACTCTTTAATATTGGCGGGCTATAACGTTCATTTTATTATGAATAAATATAGTTTAAACTAACTTTACAAATTCAAAATTTCGTATGTATGTCTCTTATGTCGGCCTTATCGTATTGTTGTTTTTCTCTAATTTCATATCATACAAATAGTATACTCCTTCCTGTTCTTTGATTTTTCATTTTCTTTACAAATTATAACATGATAAAAAAAAAAAAAAATTTTAATATATGTACATGATCTTTTAGAATGACATATATTTTGAATAGAATAGAGTACTAATAAAGTCATCTCAAAGATTTTGTGGACTGATTTAAATATGCGAAAAAATAATTAGGTAACTGATTTCACACACCTCATCGACACACGAAAAGTGAAATAGAATAATTGATTTATTAGCTCATATTGTAATGAAATCACTTTTTCAATTTTGTTCGTTTAACATTTTATTTTACTATATGAGTGGGTGACACATGTTATATTAAAAAAAATATGTTTTCTGTCGTATAATTACTTGTACACTTTTTTTTTACTGACATGTCACAAAATTACTTGCTCATATTATTTTATTTTCAAAACTGTCACTTTTTTTTACCTATAATTTACTTTTAACGACAAACTAAACACGAAAAGTGAAACGGAGGAATCGGACTGCCATACCCACCCACCCACCCACCCACTTATGAATCTGTGGGTATCTTCTTCTCCTCCCTCTTCCTTGTCCTATTTACTGTCATTTTGAAGCAATAAAAGCAGCAGAGGTGGTATGGACTGTGGAGTGGAGAGAGAAACTAGTGAGAGAAAGTAGAGGAGTGAGAGAGTCAATATAGTTTGATCCATAGTAGGAGGAGTGAAATTGAATCAATTTTGATAGCTTGTTATCATGCCTTCAGGTGCAAAGAAGCGAAAGGCTGCCAAGAAAAAGAAGCAAAATCAACATTCTCATCTTAATGGTACGGAAATCTCTCCTTCATTTGATTATTCTTTCGTCTTCTCAACTTTACAGTATGATTTCGATCGATTTGTGAATTTTGAATTCTATATTTGTGCACATGGTACGGAAATCTCTGCTTTTAATAGCTTCCTTCATTTGATTATTCTATCGTCTTCTCTACTTTACAGTTCATGATTTCGATTTTTGAATTTTGAATTCTATATTTGTGCACATGCATGAATGCTAATGGTACGGAAATCTCTGCTTTTAATAGCTTCCTTCGTTTGATTATTCTATCGTCTTCTCAACTTTACAGTATGATTTCGATTTGTGAATTTTGAATTCTATATTTGTGCACATGTATGAATGCTAATGGTACGGAAATCTCTGCTTTTAATAGCTTCCTTCATTTGATTATTCTATCGTCTTCGCAACTTTACAGTTAGTCTCCTCGTGATTTGGATTTGTGAATTTTGAATTCTATATTTGTGTACATAGTTAATTATCTATGATTGTGCTATTTGTTCGAGTTTTTTGTGCGTTAGTTCTTAGTTAACTATTTTGAATCAAGTATTTAGTTCTTTTTCGTGTTATGAATCGAGATTTGAAAACTTGTGCGGATTTGAGAGTTAGGTTATTTGTTGAACACTTTGAAATTGAATCAAAATACTGCAGGGGATGAGGATAGAGAGAGTGATGTTAGTGAGAATAGGTCACCCAAATCTCAGGAGGGTGATGAAGAAGAAATTGGGGAAGGATTGATGGTTAAGAGTGATGAAAAACTGGTAGAGGTGGGGGAGAGTGTGAAGATTAAGGATGATGAAGGTTCATCTGAGAGTAGTAGCAGCAATTCAGATGATGAAAATCGAGGAGGCGTCGAGAATGAATCGAGTATTGTATCCGTAACTCGAAATTCACCAATCGATGATTCCGTTATGGGAGAGAAGATGACATTGTTGATAGAGCAAGTGGAAATGCATAATGAGCAATCTCCATCTAACATCTTTGTGGCTCCAATTCAATCTGCAGTTAAGGAAAATGGGGAGAAAAGTAGTTTACCACTAGAATCAGATCCAAGGGAATGTGCAAAACGAGAATTCGACGATACTACACCTCCACAATATAATGCACCTCCACCTAATAATGGTGCACATGTGAAAGATTGTGTAGTTATTCAGGTATCGAGTTGTTTTTTTGCCCGTTCAACTAACTCTATTGCAATGCGAGTTTGTCCTAACGTTTTTGAACTTCTGTGCAGCCTGTGGCGACTCCACTATTTCCAGGACAAAAGACGTCGTGGATGAGCTGCTGTGGACTGTTCGAAGTGTTTACCCAGTCCGGTGCATAAGCGGCTACTCACCATCTTTTGGTCCGGAAATAGACACGAACTGATTTGCGGGGATGGAAAGAATTTCGATACCATTCTTCTTTACCAACGCCAAGAAGTGAGTTTTGTACTTATAAGTTTCAATAGAATAATTAACAGTTTAGTTTCCATAGTCTACAATAATGAAACTTTGGAGTTGCAAAGGTTAATTTGTTCTTCTGTTGTTTTATATCGTTGGTTCGCGTTCCACTTTGTTAAATCTTTAACCTTTTACACGTGACGTCTTCATTATTATGAGACATTGGTAAATTTTTGACATGACATATACTATCAATAAACCAGATAGTGAAACGCTAAACGGGCACAAATCTCATAATGTTATATAGTACATCTTTTATTTACTCACTTCTTTATTTGCTTCACACACAGCTTAATCAATCACAAAACCAATAAATGAATTTCCCTATGCTTCCACTATTTGAACATTATAAACATATAAAACTGAGAATTTAAATACAAAAAAAAAAAAAATCACACACATATGATCACACAATAATTGACAGAAGATGGAGGTTAATTTGTTCTTCTTGATGCACCTCCATGGATAGCAGCTAAGTAAAAGAGTTGAGTAGCTGACAGGATTATAATGAAAGCTTCCATTGTTCTCTGCCATGAAAAGTTAATAAATAAGTATTTTCATATGAAATATTTCATTAAGAAATATATACATATACGATTCTAATATGAAACCAGATGTTGAGTTTTTTTATGGAACACACCATCTGCATAAAATACTTGTACACACTAAAATGTACAAGTGATATATGCAGGTGGTGAGTTCCATAAGAAACTCATTATCGAGTTCCATATCATTACTCTATATACAACTCACCAAACGGACATTTATGGTTAAGAAATATATACATATATGGTTTTGATATGAAACTAGATGTTGGGTTTTTTATGGAACCCACCATCTGTATAAAATACTTGTACATGCTAAAATGTACAAGTGATACATGCAGGTTGTGAGTTTCATAAGAAACGCATCATCGGTTTCGTATCATTATTCTATATATATTTGAACTACTCACCAAGCGGACATTTCTGCCTTGCAAATCGATTTCTTTCCATGCAAAACTGGAGAAAGAAACACGATTAACTACTCATTCCAAATGATATCAAAGAAAACTCATCACAATTTACTTACCCCATAGCCAAAAGCGTCAGAGTCCATGCGATGGAGGCAGCAGAGGCGGCCGCAGGCAAGCTTTCAAAGTCCCAGTAACGAAGATGGTTGGCTCCGGATATGGCCGATGCAACTCCAACAACACCAGCAATCAACGAGAACACCACGAAGAATCCCGTGGCAGCATTCCCCATCGGAAAGTATATAGGAGAGAAATGCGCCGGAAGGTTAAATCCTTCACCTGCAGTTGATTACAAGATCACTACACAATCTGCAAGATGAGGAGGGATATAGTTTTGGATGGCACTACACGTCCAGAATCTGGTAAAAGGTCGAAAATACCCCTAACTGAATATTATACTTTTATTTAACGAGGGTATTATGGTAAAATTACATTTTAAAATGGAATCTGGCTATCCAGAATCTGGATAGTCATGTTTTCCGTATAGTTTTTGCTTTGAAAGATACGATTACATACCAACGAAAAATCCCTGATCGATTGCTCGATTCATCGCCCAAGCCCCGATGCCTAACACAATTGCATACATGCAAAAGTTGAGCAACAGAAGCAGCCCAGCAACAGATTTCAACTGCTCTCCCGCCATTTTGGAGTTGAAGATAAGATTGGTGTGAAGTTTTGAAGATTAGAAAGGGGAATTTATAAGGATGATGATTGTAACAAGTTTTTGGTTCTTTTCTTGTAAGGCTGAATGTTCTAAAGTTTGTTGCAGGGGTGTAAAGATGATTGATTTTGATACCTTTGAGTTCAAGCTAGGAAAGGAAATTATACACATTCTATCTTACCTAGGATACCATTTTTATCAACTTTTCTTTCGAATATTGATGCCCTAACATTACTTTGAGTTCCATCTATAGTAATATTTCATGGATTATATAAAGTGAATAAACATTAAGGTGACGTTTACTCCGTACTTTGGGTGGTTTAGAAAACATATATTTTAAATTTTTATTAAAGGTAAAGTTGTTAAACGAACCGAGCTGATCGTGAACTCGATTCGACTCTCATTAAATGAGTCTAGCTCGAGCTCATTAGATACCCGATTTACTAACAAGACGGCTCGAGCTTGACTAATTAAGCTCAATATCTACTTTTTTTAAATTCCATTAAACAGCTATATAGGTCAATTTCAGATCATTGCATATGTATTAAAATATTGATGGGAGAAGTCAATACAATTTTAATTTTAGAGAGAGAGGGGTTTGAATTTTATACCTCATAAGATTGTAAAATAAAGTTTCTAAATAAAAGAAATAATAAAGTGAAAAAAAAACCAAGGGAAGCCTTGCACACAGCATATTCCAATGAAAAAAAACATCTTAACTAGAGCAAAATAATTTGAGAAAAAGGTAATTTGGTTTTATTTTCAACATTCTCAGTGAAATAAACACCTAACAGTAAAACAAGACCAGGGAATTAATAATTTGTGGTAATTTGGATTTCAGAAGACTAGAAAAAACTAACAGTGAAATAAAACTCCAAAACCGATATCAGGTTCAAATGCATTTAACACACAAGGGGTTAACACATTTTCCAAAATTTACAAACAACCAAAGTAAATACTAAATAAAATCATATAGATCAAAACAGATAATTTCAGAGTAAACATCAAGAAAGCATGGATGGTTCAGCATTACATAACATAATGTCTTTCCATTGTGCAGAATCAAAAATCTAGAGTACTCATTCGTCTTCCTGGCTGCGGAGCCTAGCAAGCTTGTTGGTGACAACAATATCAAGCTGGGCAGCACGCTCGACGATTTCCTTCCTCTTCCTTGTAGAAATGTTGTGGGCAATCTCAGCACAATAGATCCTGATTCAACAATATTATAGTATTGGTTCGTTAAATGTCAATTGTATAAAATTTCTACAAGAGAAAGCAAGTGAAATACAACAACACAAAACGAAACTATCATTACCTGTTGTGCATCATAAGCAACTCAAGCTCAGACACGTTGTGCACGAGAAACTTCTTGAAACCATTGGGAAGGTAGTGGCGAGTCTTCTTGTCAGAACCATAACCAATGTTGGGCATCAAGACGGATCCCTTGAACTTTCTTCGGACTCGTGAATCAATACCCTTGGGCCTACGCCAGTTTGGCTGTTGAAAACACATAACATTACAAAATTAGTACTTACAGTTCAAAGACAATGCAAATTCAAAGCAAAGCATAAAGGAAGAGAATAGCAAAACACTACAATTCAATTAACTTGAAAGAAAATCAACTTTCAGATCAATTTTGAATTCCAGAATATGTAAACTTAAGGTGATTAATGTACTGCTGTACTAAAAAGTTTGTAATTATTGCCTCAATTTACATGAAAAAAATCAACTTTCATTTAAACAAAGGTATGTAAGCAGGATTATAGTAACAGAAAGCTAGTAATTTTGAAAAAGCTATCTGTGTCGCAAGGCCTGTTTCGATTTTCATTTCTTGCCATAAAAACGAAACACCCAGAAACTAGATATGACTCTGGGCATTAGATACCACAGGCAAAAAGCATATTTTTTCATCAGAAAACACTATTCAACAAATTAAGATCTTTTATCTGTAGTCTATTTTGTGATAATCACTGCAAATCAGCAATAATAATAAACTATATCACAGATTGCAGCACTAGATTTCAGAAACAAATTACACAAACATTGAAATTTAACATCACGAAAAACATAAAAATAACTAATTAAAATGAATCAGATAAAACGTCAATCACCACATTACATCTATTTAGATGCAAATTAAGCCTGGGGCGACAAAATTACTATCATCATATTCCATACCTAAACTACACAAAAATTCAAATTGAAAATCACGAAAAAACAACAAAAACAATTACAGTAACAAAAGGAATCAGATAAAATGTCAATCACCATATTACATCGATGTTAGATGCAAATTAAGCCTGGGGCGACAAAACTACTATCATCATATTCCCCTAAAACTTCATTCCAACATTAAAGTAAATGAAAGAACTGCAAATACCTTGACGGAAACCCATCGATCACTCTGGGTACGCTTGAACTTCTTCACCCTCTTCTTCACGATCTTTTTATCGAGGAGAGGCACCGCCATTGCTAATTACTTTCTGCAAATCAAAAGCAGAACAAATACATCAGATCTAACAACATATATACCAACGAAATTGAAAGGGAAATCATAGTAGAGAATTAGGTTTTGCTTACGAGTGATAATTAGGGTTCAGTGTTCTGCTCCGCCACCCCTATGAGTAAGAAAAGAAATGTGAGAGGTTCAGCTATTTATATAGAGTGAGGATTAGGGTTTGTAAGAAATATCCAATATAATCGGGTCACCCGACCCACAATTGATTTTGGCCCATGAGAAACATCAAATATAATGGGCCTATGACCCAATTATCCATCTCTTTGACCACTTTTTCCTCTCCAATAAAAGTATTTTAAAAATAAACAAAATTCATTTATTTCAAATCGAAAAATTTTTAAAAATGTATTTTTTTAATTGAGATTTTTTTAACAAGATTTAAAATTTTAAATTATGTTGCAATATGTGAAAAGATTGTGATTCAAGATTAATGATTCCTCATTTTTATTTTGGGAGAATTAAAGTGATTATTCCCTTAAAATTCATATAAAAACTATATGATTAATTAATTGATGTGTTATTACCATATAAATAAAAGGGACGGCGCAATAAACATCCAGTTTTTGGGTAAAATTTCGAAAATACTGAATATTATAATATTTTCTTTAACGAGGGTATTATCATAAAATTACTTTTTTTTTTTTTAATCAAGTATGCTATCCAGATTCTGAATAGTCGTCTTTTTCGAAATAAAAGAATGTTATGACATAAAGTAGTATTAAACACATTTTTCTTCACACAACGACACTCTTTTGTTCATACAATAATGTTACGAAGCAATTAAGCAAATCAATGCGCGAAGAAGACAAAGGATGCGACGTCGTTAAGGGGTGCAAATAAAAAAAGTGTATTAATCATTTCGTATTAAAAATCGTATTTTGGTTGATAAGAGTGAGTTCGACTTTATAAGGGTCTGGGTCGGGTATATATATACCGAATTAGCCCGATATCAATTCAATTTGGATATTTTCATCAATTTAATAGTTGCTTCTCCCTCAAATTCTCTCAATAATAACATATTTTTTAATAGTATAAAAATAGGGTAAAAGATACGAAAAGATGATCTGGAGAACAAAGAAGAGAAAGTGAACCCGTCATCGACCTTTGAGAGAAACATGGAAAGAGACAATTTTAGGCAAGAGAACAAGGAAGAGAAATGGAAGAGAGGGTTGAGGACCTGAAAACCGTAGTCGTGAAACCGTCATAGATCTATAAGAGAACGTGAGAAGTAAGATATTTCTGTAGAAGCGAGCAAATACTACACGGATAATTGCATTACCTCATATGAGTTTTTGTTCTCTTTTAATAAAATATGGAGTAATACTTAAAAAACAATTTGATCTAATATATATGTTTGATAGTTGTTTAACCTTTCTCCGATCTCTCCTACATTGTGCATAAGTCAAACTTGAATCCACTCTGAAGAAAGGAATGTCCTTAGCAACAGCACTTGAGTTTTTGTGATGCTAAGTTGTATTGTTTAAAAAATATTTCAAAACAACCATTTTTTTTTCCTAAAAAGAGAGAAAAAATGAGAGGGAACTTGAAACAAAACTTAGTCATAAACCCCTTAATTCACTTCATCATTTATTTTACAATATTTATCATATGTAACATCTCTTTTTCAAGGAATTGAAATTTCATTCGAAACATTGATAAAGGTGTCTGCTGAAAATTCGTTCAATGCACTTATTTTTTATTACAACATGTGATAATAAATAGCACGATTTTATACCTGAACTTAGTCTCCAAACACGATTTTATACCTGAACTTAGTCTCCAAACACGATGAAACACGATTTTATACCTGAACTTAGTCTCCGAACACGATGAAACACGATTTTATACCTGAATTTAGTCTCCAAACACGATTTTATCGATGAATTTAGTCAGTAGGATACAAGACACAAATTTTATTAGCAGGAGTAGCATCTAAGCAGCTATAAATGGAAGAACGAAACTCGAGAGAATTGGGAGCAGTGGGAATAACATCGATCCATTCTTTCTCAACCTTGTCAACATACGAATTGCAGCCAAGAACCGCTTCGAACTGAAGAGTTTGAACTTGTTTCACCAACTTCCTCCAGAAACTCATGGAGAATACCACATCTATATCTTCTTCCAAAGTGATCTCTTTGAAGAAGTGAAGTCCAACATTTGCTTGGCATGAATCAACGAGGCCTACGAGGGCAGAGCTATTCTCGTGTTTTTGATTGATTTTACAAACCTGCAAAGTAAAGATTAAACTTACAGCTTCTCAAAGAACTCGAAGAAACGAGCAAAGATTTCAAATTATTCAGTACAGGCTTCTCACCTCGATATACTCCACGCCCAATTCACTTAGTTCATCTACTAACGAGTCTTGGGATGAAAGCATGCTGATCACTCCTCCAGATCCAACTGGTTTTTGGAGGAATTCCCACGGCGACTTCATCAGTATCTTATGTTTGCTGTTTTCTTCAACTGAGCTGCTAACAACAGGAAGCTTTTCTTCTTCCAGAAACCACACCTGTTCAATAATCGAATGCACTTCAAAAACCATACAACTAGCAGATTTGATTGGATGGCACCAATTAAATTGATCAATGCTGTCGTATTCATATAGTCACAGACTCAATCAGCGAATAAATATAATTGCACACAGGGCGGTATACAAAAGTAAGGCACATTCTTGACTTCATTAAGCTTCAGATTCACGATTTTGATTAACCGCAACCAGCTTACTGTATTAACAGAAAGAAAGATTAATCTGACCTTTTGGGGATCAAATGCAAAGTAGTCATGGTCCAAGAACAACTCTTGCAGAGAATTGACTAAACCGGTAGGACTGACCAGTAGCAGAGGTACAGTTGAACGTTTTTCGATCTGCAATGAACAAGCCAATGATTCAGGTAATATAGAAACTAGTTGCATCAAGAAGGCAACTAATTCAGGGGTGCTTTCAGCAGAACTATTTATCGTGGTAGCAGCAGTGCTATTTGATATCCATGCATGTGAAATCATCAATTCAAATAATATTGGGTTCATTAGTACATAACAATATACAAAATGCAAGACATGCTTCAAGAACTACAATGTGACATAAATAACTAACAATTGGAATACCCCGAACGAAAAGAAAATGAAACTATGTGACAAGAATACCATGCGAATTAAGTATTATATTTCTTTATAAGATCAGAAGGATGCATGTCCTTACACTACCTTGATAAATCTCAAGAGATTGTCTAATAATGCTATAGTAGCCTCTTCAAGTTCCTCCAATACCAAAACTACGGCAACTTTTCCATTAGAAGTCAAAGCACAGCCTTTGCTCTGCAGTTTGTGATATGGTTCAGAGAGCATCTCATTTCCGGAAGAACTGCGACTATCACATGCTTTAACAGTGTTTGAACTTGGCACAGCACTCAAATATTGCAGCAATTCCGGCCTGGTTCAAAGACTGATTCAGACAAAAAAAGATAAACAGAAACAACCTCATCTACTTCCAAAAAAACTATAGGACTCATCTGCACAGTTTTTCTCATAATAAATTGTAAAGTTCTCAGTAACATAATTATTCGTAGTTGCATTAGCAGACAAGACAAATCGTGCGAAACTAAACATTGGAAAGTGGCATATGCACCTTGTAGAGGGGATTTGAATATTTTGCAGGGCCTGTTGAAGCAATTTAGAATTTACATTTACTATTTGATTTGCGAGCAAGGCCCCTTGATCTTTCTCTCCATATCGAAACCCATGAAACACGTGTTCTTGTTTCATTTCATGAAGTTTCTTTTTGGCTGCTATCAAGCGTCTTTGAAACTTTTTTCTCTCTTTCCATTCCTGATGCAAAAAAAAGATATGGTTAGGACCACGAAGACTAAAAACTGAGAACAAGTCAAGAAACTTTATTCGATGACTACAAAGATGTTAAAACTGATCACATAGTAGACCAACAGATGCCACTAGTCAATCATTTATACTGGTAATAACAAGGACAGACACAGCAAATTAAATTTAAAAAATAAATAAATATTAAATAGGTGTAAGCCCCAAAATTTATAAGTACATCAATGAACAATATGTTCAGATAAACAAATATGGAGGAACCAATTTAGAAAATACACATATACGGAAGCCTTAATAAATAGAGATAATTCAGATAAGCATATGGTAACCAAGTCTGTAGATGATGTTTCTCCCTTATTCACCACTTAAAGTGAACCTTATGTAGAATAGGCAGTGGGCCCAAACTCTCTGTACCCATTATGAATAAGAAAAGATCCTTTTTACCCATTTCCTTTCATATACCACATATCCTTACCAAAATGCCCGTACTCATTTTAGCCCTCCCGCTCACCCATCATGTTACATGAGACACGTTGTAATGATGTGTTATACAATATCTATACATATTGCTGTGTATCACATCATGTACACTATGTGTTACGTGCCATCTAACCCTTTAGTAAGGGTATCTTGGTCTTTTCACATGCAAAATGGGTAGAAAAGTAGGCAGAAGCAGAATAGAGTATGCCTCACAAGCTCACGTCTTTCTTTCTTGCTCCTCTCGTCAGAGCGAACGTTTAACTCTAAAAGCCCCTTTGGAGGTGTAATTATCATTTCTCTTTTTTCCAGGTCAACAGATGGGACAATTGCTTCAACAAATGGAATCCACACAAGTGGACCAGAATCACCTGCCCCAACTTCGGAGTTACCTATGTGATCAGGAATCTTCTTCAACGAATTGAGCTTGACTTGCAGAAGATCGCTTGCTCCACTATTGAAAATCTTAACAACAGTTCCTACCGGTTCCCCCGATTCCTAGAACAGTCAAGTCAGTGAAAATGCAATCAGAATATGACATCAGGAACTGAGACATAATTAAAAGAAAGGTTAATGATGAGCAAAGCCATACATGAAGTAATAAGCACCCAATAACATATCTTTACTGCAATCTTTCAAATTATTTTAGCACAAAAGAAGATACGGTTAAACCACAAACCTTAAGAATAACTGTCATTCCAATAAGGTCATGAGTATAAAACTCCCCTTCTTCTAGAACTGGTCTATCTTCATCTCTCACCAATATAGCTGACCCAACAAGTTTTTGTGCCTGAGCCAAAAACAGCCAAAATTAATGCATCACACCCTTCTGTCAGAATTTACAGTCATACTCAAATAATAATCAAATTCTATGTGCACCTGTTCCACCGTATTTATGTCATTAAATCTTACAATCCAACTCTGCCCAGGGTTCCCTCGGCCCTCCACCAGTTCAATTTCATGAATAGTATCAGTTCCTGACACTTGCTGCTTCAACCATCTAATTCCTGGCTAGAGAGAATAATGACCTTTAGATACTGTGTCTGGAATTGAACTTTTCGTGTCTCACTTTTTCCTTTCATTTATTATTATTTCATTGTTATGTATACTTGATGAGATTATGTTATGATCAATTTTTTGGCTTTTAATTATCTACCTTGGAAAATCGTAGCTCGGGGAAATCTGTACTTGGCTTAACCCGAACCTCCCCTTGGAGCCCATGAACACCATAAATATATCCAGTCTGAATGAAGGGTGAAGCTGATGAAGTAGTCTCCACAAGCTCCTCAACAGCTGAAAGTGGAATCATAATTCGTACATATACCAAAACAGTTTTTCGAAAACATGAGACACCTGATATCCTAACACACACAGATTGTGTAATCAATACAAACCAATTATTTTCAGCAATATCTCTTTCTTATCAAACCAAGCTATTCGATACTCGATTTGAGATCGTTCGATAAAAGCTCGTTTGAGCTCGGTTCGACATAGATATCAAACAAGCTCGATAAGTAAAAAAAAAAAAAATAGTGTAAAAATGTCAAACTACTCGAGCTCGGCTCGTGTTAGACTCATTTAATTATCAAACAAGCTCAAACAATAATTTCAAAACTCGATAATATTTCAAACAAGATTGTAGACATAGTTCAGCTCGGCTCGACTTATTTACAGCCCTAAACACAGCCAGAGAATAAAACCTAGCCATAAACTTCAACATACAAAATTTGCTTCAGCTCCACATGCATAAGCATAAATAAGAGGATTAAAACATAGAAACAAATCCCAGCATACTCTAATGCATTTCTAAGCAGCTGCAATGGCGGTATAATACAAAAGCACGACATAAATCTCACGGATTACCAAATCAATTCAATTCAAAGCTTGGGAAAATAAATCCGATACATAAACCAGCTCGCAATACAAAATTAACTGTAAAAAAACCATAAATAAGTAGCAATAAGCTGGGTGCAGTAAGAATTACCGGTGGAGTGAGTAATGAAGCGAGGGAGTGGGCGTATATGCGAAGAAGATGAAGGTAATTTGGTGAAAAATGGAAAATTAGCCCCTGAATTAATCTGCTTTAATGGAGGAAGTGAAAATTGCCTCGAATCTTTTACGGAATATGGGTAAGGGGAGAGGGAATTTGAAGAACAGCAGATAATCGAAGAGGTATGCATATTGCTAGGTTCCTAATGAAAGAGAATTGATGAGTGAGAATATATATATACCGGTTCGTCTATAAGTTTTCCGTTATTTTTTGTACAAAATTTTTTTTAAAATAATAAATAATTGATATAGTAAAAGTAATACGGACCAAAATAATACTGTGACATGTTTTGTTTTGAGGCGCACACGTTATGACTTGGGACGTCTACCATTTTATTCTAGTTCGAAATTTAACATGCGAATTTACAACATCACTAGCTTTTACACAATTGATTTGAAACATAAAGTTACATTGTAACTTATTTAAAATCACAAAATAAACACACATCATCACTATTTATCATAATTTCTCATTCGAATTTCTAGCCTCCTACATAATCTCAAAATAAAGATGACATAGAAAAAAAAAAAGGGTTAGACATTAATTTTGAAATGAGATTGTTGTGATTCATGTTAGACATGTTTAACGATTCGAAACCATCAATTTTAGTTTTCAAAAATTGCGAATCAAAATCGAACAGGACTCGGTTTTGATTTTGCACATGAACAATTGCGCTTAATGTATTCATTCCTCTTCAAGTGGTACTAGAATTAGAGCCCACTTTAGCACATAGGAAATCAATATCCCAAAACAAACATGACCTAAATAAATAAAAAAAGATGGATCGATATTAATTTTAAAATGAGATTGCTATGATTCATGCTAGACGTGTTTAACGATTTGAAACCGTCAATTTTAGTTTTCAAAAATTGTGAACCAAAACCGAACATGACCCATTTTCGATTTTGCACCTGAACGCTTAATGTATTAATTTCTCTCCAAGTTGTACTAGTATTAGAGCCCACTTTAGCACATAGGAAATCAGTAATTTTTTTTTTTAATTACATTATATATTCTCACTTTTTTCTCCACAAGACTCGAACCAAGATCTAAAGTCTAACCGTCTAAGTAGTGGTGCTCTTACCACTCAAGTTATTTCACTTCGTCAGGAAAATAGTAATGTTGAGATAGTATATATTAAGTTTTTATAACATTATTTTAAGCATCTTCTTATCGAAATATAGTGAACATTTCAGTAAATCAGTGTCGAAACTCGAAAGGCGCTATCGTCAATGTTCAAAAATTAAAATAAACTATAATATTACTCTAAGTTTTACTATCTTCTAAAATTCTACACCGATTTTAATTTGAAATTTAAAAATACATTTTAAAAAATCACTCACGTCTACCAAACATTTTGATTTGACATAAAGTTAAATTTTTATAATATCATTTAAATTATTTTAATTTTTCTCTAACAATAATATTTTAAATAACTTACTACAAAGAGACGAGCCACTAATTAAAAAGCTAATGGGCCGACCACTGAAGCCCATATTGAGGCAAGCTGCTGAGACGGCGTTGGCTATATACCCCTACATTTATTAATTTAATGTAAAATACCAAATTTACCCTTTTAGTAATTATATAAAAGATAAATACACCCCCTAACCCTAACTCTAAAAAACCAGCCTCCTCCCCTCAATTCTGCCACGTCGCCATCGGCCGCCCCTCCGGTCACCGTCGCCGTCGGCCGCCGCCCCTCAAATAAATTTAGAAATTAAAAAAAATCGACAAACCAGAGTCGACCAAAAACACTTCCGTCGACACTGGTTTGTCGACCAAATACACTTTCGTTTTGTAAGATCTAGTCGAAAGAAAATTAAAAAAAATTGAAATTTTCGACAAAGATGGATCGACCAAAAACACTTCCGTCGACACTCGTTTGTCGACCAAACACACTTTCGTTGGTAAGATCTAGTCGAAAGAAAATTAAAAAAAAAAAGGAAAAAAAAATTGAAATTTTCGACAAGGATGGATCGACCAAAAAGACTCCCGTCGACACTGGTTTATCGACGAAAGTGTTTATGGACAATTGATTATTACCGAAAATAAAAAAAAAAAAAAAAACCTACCTATGTTGCAGACGGCGGCGGTTGGGCATGGTTGTCGGGGCGGGGGTCGCGCGCAGGGACGACGGTTGCGGCGGTGGATGCAGGCGGGGGGCGCGCGGGGGCGGCAGCGGCGGCGCTGGCGGTTGGTTGAGAAAATCAGGGTTTTGTTTTTTTAGAAATGAGGAAGAAGAAAAATTGGGGAAAAGTGATATTAGGGTTTTGACTTTTGAATGGGGGAGTATAATTAATATTTGTCCATTTTAAAGAAAGGGTAATTTGGGTAGTTTTGGAGGAGTACATTTAACATTTACTATATTTAGGGAAGTACATTAATCGGGGGAGTATACTTAACAGAGCTGGAGGGGTATATAGCCAACGCCTGCTGAGACCCAAGCCCATAATGGTTGTAATTCATCGTGAAGCCCATAATACAGGCGTAGATTATATGCCCCTCCAAGTATGTTTAATGCACTCCCTCGATGATAAAAGTACTCCCCCTTCATAGACGAAAGATAGATGCACCCAACATCCCTCTAAATTACCTTTTATACCATTTTCTCTTAAAACTCTCTATGATAAATGCACCCCACAAAAACTCTAATTTTCACACTAGAACCTAATTTTTCCCTTCCCCTTCTTTCCCACTTCATATTTCCTCCCTTTCCCTCACCCTTCTTCCTCAATCCGTCGTCGCCCCTCCCTCGTGTTATTCTTCTTTTTGTTAAGATATGTGCAATAGCGGCATCGCGCGATGCCTCCTCCAGTCGTCGTCCTTCGCGCCGCCCCTTCCTACCTCATTTTTTTTTTTTAACGATTTTTGCAACAGCGGCGCCGCCCGCCGCCTCCTCCACTGCTGCCGTGGAGCAGTTTTTTAATTTATAAATTTATTTGGGGGTAGCGGCAACCTCTCCTATTAGGGTTAGGGTTAGTTAGAATTAGGGTTATGGTTACTTTTAAATTCTAGTGAGTGTATCTGCTTTTTTGTATTTTACTAAATGGTAAAAATGATATTTTGTACTCCCTGCGTCCCGTGATTACTTGCACACTTACCTTATTTGGACGTCCCAAAATTACTTGCACACTCTTAATATGGAAATACCCCACATAATTAATACCCTCCCAACATCATTTTATTTTCAAAATTGTCACCACCTTTTTACATACATTTTACTTTACACCTCATCATATCCACTTTACACCTCACCAAATTACCTAAAATACCCCTCATTTATCTTACATCATCAACCACTAAATTCACTTCTTAAACAACGTGCCGGTCAAACCGTGCAAGTAATCCTGAGACGGAGGGAGTATTAATATTTTATTAATAAAAGTGGATGGGAATGGCATTAAACATACTTGGAGGGCATATAATCTACGCCCTTCTTACATTTAGGCCCGATCCTACATATGAGGTCAACGAGACGATCTATTTAGGTCAAAAAACATTCAATTTTTTAGAGACCCATATTTTTAAATACTTTACATAAAATTGGTGAATTTTTTATGAAATTGATAAAAAATACTTATAAAAGTGTATCAATATCATATCTCTCTATATACATACAAGTATTTTCTATCAATTTCATAAAAAAATCACCATCCAATTTTATGCAATCAGTTAAAATATACATAAGTAAACATTATAGATACAGGATACCTTATATTTCATGGATTTGAATAAATTAAAAAACATAAAGAAATATAATCTTATTTTAAAAGTTCAATTCACCCTCAAATATTAACCGAGCTTAGATCACTTACATTAACCTGCATAAGGACGGTATCTTCTGTCATATTCCTTCTCTTTTTCAATTGGATAATATTTCTCATTTATAGTATGATTTTGTTTGTTTAAGTAATGATGTGCATTCTAAAAGTGGGGTATTGTGAGTCATTATCAACATAAATACTTATACATCTATAATAAAGTACACGTAAATTATGCTTAGGTTCGCTTCTAATAGCCCATCATTGACTTATATATCCATATAGTATATTTTATCTAAATATTAACATAAAAAATTATGATGATAGAAGAAAATTATCCTTCAATTATTTTGACTTTAATGATCTCACTGAGTATTATTTTATTGTTTTGAAAAGTGCATTTTTATGTTGACAAAATTTTATGTGAATAAGATATATTCAAAATGCAATAATACATTTTAGTAATATCCCTTTTAAATCTATTTTTAAACCTTTTTTTTATCTCATACGTGCTTTCTATATTCTCTCCTTTTACATTTTTTTATTTTATAAGAATTCTATATTATTATTATTTTCTCTCCCAAAAGTGACTTCTTTAAAAAAAAAATCTAAATTTTAAATATTTTTAACTTTAAAATTTTATTTCCTCACACTTTTTCAATTCAATTGTTTTTAATCATTCTTTCATTTCCCTTCTCCAATTAGCATAAATAAAATTTCATTCACCTACACTTAAAAACTATTTTATATTAAATCTTAATATTCTTCAATTTTTTTTTATTTTACGTGAATCTTACACTAATTTATAATAATCTGAGAATAGTAACTTATTAAAACAAATATATGATCCATCCATATTTCATCCTTCCTCCTCGTCATCATTATTCTAAGAGCCACGCAAGTGTATTGTATGAATATAAAAAAAAAATATATTCAAATCATTTAGGGCATGTTTGTTTTGGGATTATGTAGGATGTGGAAGATGGGGATGGGGAAATCCTGATGAATAGTGATTGTGTGTGTTTGTTTTGGGATGTTGAGTAGGATAAGATGTAACTTTATGTCAAATCAATTATGTAAAAATGAGTGATGTTATATTATTATATTAATTGTTTGAGAAGTATAGTAATAATTGAATGATTTAAGTAATTATTAGATGAATAAATTATTATAAAATGAATTAAAATTATACGAGGGTGCAAATAAAAAAATATAAATAAATCTACGTTAAACATGAGTAATTAATTTTGGACTTCTATCTATGTGTGAATTTAGAAGTGTGCATGAGTAATTAAATTTACGTTAATTCATGCTAAAATAGTATATATATAAAAGTGTGTAATTGGGTCATAAAAGTGTGAATTATACAACTCAATAACCTTATTCATCCAATCATAAGTAGGGGTGTAAATGAGTCGAGCCAACTCGCGAGCTACTCGTGCTCGACTCGGAAAAAGATCGAAATTGACTCGAAGTTAATCGAGTCGAGTCGAGTAGCTACCAAGTTTGAGTTCGAGCTCATAAATACTCGGCTCGAAAGGCTCGCAAGCCTAATCGAGCTTGAACAATATTTACTATTTTTCCATTAATATATAATTTATATTTATATACAGATAATCGAGCCCGAGTCGAGCTCGAATTTATTTTAAAAATATATATTTTTTATTATTAATTAATTTTGAATATTATATAGGTACCGAGTCGAGTCGAGCTCAATCATGAAATTTTAGGCTCGGTGGAGTCGAGTTTAATTTATTCGATTGAGTGCGAGTTTGAAATTTATTATGAGGTAAGAGAAAAATAGAAAATGATGTTAGGTGTGATTTTCAAGAAAGTAATATATTGATAAGATGTATTAGTAGGATATATAAATATTTTTAGGGGTGGATGTGATTGAATGGTGAAATCCGAATATTAAATCCCGAACTAGAACAAGACGGGGGACGTTACGTCCCACGTCTGGACGGGTGAGTCCCAAAACAAACATGTCCTTAGTAAAATTGATACAAAAACTTGCCATCTTTTGTACCCTTACTCATTTACACATCATTCAATTTTACTTCATTCGTATTATGTAGAGTATTAATTTGGTGTCACTGCATATCCAAAATCGATTAAAAGTTCGAAAATACTTCTAACTAAATATTATGCTCCTTAATTTTTTATTAAATGTCACTATATATTTTTCTTTAATTTTAACAATTTTACCCTTATAAAAATTTTTGCCTCCAATTTCAATGAACATAATTTCATAAATCATGGAAAAATCATAAATTATTTATCATTACACAATTTAATATCTTAATTTTTTGAAAAATGTCAAAGTGACATTTATTAAAAAATGGAGAGAGTAATATTTTATTTAACGAGAATATTACAGTAAAATAACAATTTTTAATTTTTTTAATCGATTTGTTTTCCATAAATAATTGGAACTATTTTTAAATAAATAAGTTATATTTATCATTGAATTTAACTTAAATATAATAATTGAAGAGTAAAAAATTCCAAATACAGTATGGATAAATGCAATTTATAAAAAATACATCACAGATTCGTCATCATCATCATCTTAATCCTAATTACCCTAATTAAAAAAAATCCTACTCCCAAATTTATCATTGTTTTTCCATAAAAATGCACGTGGACTCCAAATCAATATTAAAATACAGTTGAATTTTATTTGAATAAACAAATAAAATCATCCCTCCACTCCCACATTACTCCTCCCTATTTTCTTTGTTTTCAGTCAGCAAACAATTTCCGTTTCTTCTTGCTATTTCTCCCACCACCCTATCCAACGTGTATATATATTGGTGTATGTATATGCGTTTGTATTAATTGAGTGAAGAAAAGGAGGAAAAAAACAAAAGGAGTTTCAAGTTCTTGGTATTCACGTCTTCCTTTCCGCTTGCTTTTTTTCTTTTTCATGATTTTACTCCCTTTTCTGTATTTAAGATAATGGGTTGAGAAATTGATGCTCTATGAGTTTCTTGAGTGATTTTGAGTGAAAAGACTCTGTTTTTTTGAGGTACTTGGTTGTTTTTGCTTTCTTGATTGTGTGTTTTGCATAAAAATGAGTTCTTGCTGCTTGAACATGATGATTCTTTAAATTTTCTGAGGTGGGTTTTGTTTTAAAAGAGCTGTAATGAGTGTTTTCAAATGCTGTTTTTTTTGAGGTACTTTCTTGATTGTGTGTTTTGCATAAAAATGAGTTCTTGCTGCTTCAACATTGTGATTCTTGAAATTTTCTGAGGTGGGTTTTGTTTAAAAGTGTTTTTCAAATGCTGTTTTTTTTTTAGGTACTTGGTCTTTTTTGCTTTCTTGATTGTGTGTTTTGCATAAAAATGAGTTCTTGCTGCTTGAACATGATGATCCTTGAAATTTTCTGAGGTGGGTTTTGTTTAAAAGCGTTGCAATGAGTGTTTTCAAATGCTGTTTTTTTGAGGTACTTTGTCGTTTTTGCTTTCTTGATTGTGTGTTTCGCATAAAAATGAGTTCTTGCTGCTTCAACTTGGTGATTCTTGAAATTTTCTGAGGTGGGTTTTGTTTAAAAGTGTTGTAATGAGTGTTTTCAAATGCTGTTTCTGCATATTTATGAGTTCTTGCTGCTTGAACATGGCGATTCTTGATATTTTTTGAGGCGGGGTTGTTTAAAATTTCTGTAATGACTAATGAGTGTTTTCAAATGGTGTTTTTTGTGGCACTTGTTGAGATATTCAATGGACTTGTTGATTGGAAGTTTTTTGTTTTGTTTTTCGTGTTGAAAAATTCTTCAAATTCTCTATTCAAGGGTTTTCCTTGATGATGTTTTGAAATTCTTTACAGGTTTTTGGGCTTTTAGCTAGTCTGAATGCTTTGCTGATTTGTCATGCATTTTTAGTCCCAATTATACCTTGTTGATTTCTTGGTAAAAACATTGCCTAATTACGAATATTTTTTGTCTTGTTTTGTTATAGGTTATTTATTATCTGCTGGCTTAAGAGGGAGTTCTGGATTACTGAAGAAAAATCAAGAAAGAGGTACTGCATTTCATGTTCTGATATTGGCTCTTCGTTGCTGGTTTTAAGTGTTTCGTGTCGTAAAGAAAACTCGAAAAATTGTTTGTGCTTGAGTATCTGACCTGCCATAAATTGTACAATCAAGTGGAATATCCATAGATATTAGAAAATCACCTCTAAGTTCGACTGAATTAAAAACCTTTTGAAATAAGTCTTCGGATCAATTGAGATTCAAACTTTTTTCGTTGTGTCTATCAGGAGAGTTGAGTGCAATGGCGATAATACATTACTTCTTAAAGTTCCTTGTAGCATTTTTGTGGAATTTCTTTTCAAAACAAAAGTTTGATTTAGATAGTGTATGGATAACACACGTCACAAGATGACGTCTTTAACGGTCCCCTGGATCCGTGTGTCAATTTATGTCAACTGCAAGATCATGATTAGAGGCCTTTTGTCGGATAATATATAACTCGATCACGTGTCACAATATTGGATATTGTCGGTTTACTGGATTTAGCCAAAAGCTCGAAGCATCATTATTGAAGGTTTCCTTTCCTTGTCGTTTATTGAACTAACTGTATTGAACTCCTCAAATTCTGTTCGTATTGAGTTCAGCCACGTGGGATTTTACCACTCGTGCTCAGTTAATGCTCTACAAACGCCTCTCATGAACGTTTTCTTATTTTATTTTGGCAGACCATGCAAGTGCAACAGCCTCCAGAGAATTCTTATTTTGGTAAGTCTATAAATTATTTCTGTACGATATTAAAAATAACCGTACATTCCTGATGCTGACGAGCTCAATATGTTGTAGGGTCTTCGAGTACTTCAACACATCCATCTAATGAATGGGAGCTGTTTCCCCGATCTGATATGTATCGTGCCTCAAGTGATACTTTGTTCTCAAGTTCGTTGCCTGCTCTTGCCCATGGTAAGTGTATGCACTTACTGTGATACCTTTATTACCTCTCAGGAATACTCATTCGTTTTATTTCTTGTTTTGGTACTTTAAAGTGAACCTTAATGAACGAAATCACGATCATCGAGCTAGCTTGAAAGGAAAGGAAGTGACTGAAAGTTTACTCCCCGACGAGGATGAACTCCTGTCTGAAGTTATGTATGATTTTGAGATCAGCTGGTTGTCCAATCTTATAGACGACTCAGGAGAATGTGATCTTTTTGGCAGTGGCGGAGGTTTTGAATTGGAAAACGATACACAGGAAAATTTAAGTGCTGCTGTTTCTAATATGAGTCTGTCGAATAGGGATATTGTCAATGGCAATGGAGGGGCTCGTTTCGATATTAGTAATGGTTTAGGAACTGTTACTGGGCAACACCCTCTTGGAGAGCATCCTTCTCGAACGTTGTTTGTTCGCAACATCTTCACTGGTATCGATGATGCAGACATTAGGTCTCTTTTTGAGGTACTTTTTATGCTAACTTATGTACTAACTATTAACACGTGCTAATTAAACGACTAACGAAATCTTGTCGTTTATCAGAAATTTGGTGATATCAGAAATATGTACACTGCATGTAAATCTAGGGGATTTGTGATGATATCGTATTATGATATTCGTGCTGCTCAAGACGCTTTGGGGTCTTTACAAAGTACGCCACTGAAGAGAAGAAATCTGGATATTCACTACTCGATTCCTAAGGTCTCAATTTTTCGACTTATAAACTTTCGAAGTTTTTTTCCTGTTTGTTAACATTCTTTTCAAATTCTAGCATAACCCATCAGACCAGGAAATGAATCAAGGAACTTTGGTGGTATTTAATTTGGAACCATCAGTTTCCAACGACGAGCTTCTAACAATTTTCGAGGCATACGGAGAGATCAAAGAGGTAATGACAAGGATGAAAATATCCGGAAATATATCCGATATATCCTCGATATATCCATTTTTCGGGGTCACCGATATCGATATTGGGAAGAATCGATATTTCCACGATATTTGTAAAAAAGTTGAAAATATCGATAAATATCGATATCGAGCCTAATATCGGTAAAATATCGAGAAAATATTGAGAAAATGTCGATAAATTTTGAAAAATATCGATAAATGTCATACGAAATAAAATTGTATATTATATTTTATATAAATTTATCACTGATATAAAATGTATTCAAAACTTAAATGGAATTATATATCCGTTCTTTCACGTTCTATTTCTATACAAAACTGATACCTGTGCATATTTTTGCATCCTTGTGAACAGATAAGGGAAACACCGAACAGGATATATCACAGATTTATCGAATTTTACGATACTAGAGATGCTGAAGCTGCACTTAGATCCTTAAATGGAATTGAATTAGCTGGGAAGCGTATAAACTTGGAACCTAGTCGCCCTGGTGGAACTCGTCGAAGTTTGCTGCTAAATCTGAGCAACGAGGCTGAAGAAGAGGAATGGAGATTGCTGCAAATACGTTCTCTCGTTGAGAATTCTCCCCCCGGTATGGTCCACAGTTATAGTTGTATAATCTGGCAGTCGTTTGTTCGTTTTAACTCTGTTTTCTGTACACAATCTGGCAGGAAATCGGGCACATGGCAGTCAGAATTTTCGAATGAGCAGCAGTGTACCTGGATCCAGTATCAGGCCGTTCTCTGGGACGAGGTTTACTTTGGGAAGTTCAGATTTATGCGCTGAGACGAGTGCAACGAGAGGACGAGCTATCGTGCCCCCTTTTATACCAAGTATAGACGATGTTTTTCCTTTCGTGAATAATCACGCGTCTTTCTGCAGCTCTGATAAGCCCCATCAGCTGCACCGCCACTTCCAAGTTGGATCTGCTCCGTCCCCCGTTGGTGGAACGTACAATGATCGGAGGTTCGTGCCTTCAAATGGCGCTAACTCACTCAGAAACGTTTCTCCTGTTTTTAACATGAGTCCCGTCTCCCCAAGCGGAAGGTCACGACGTGGTGAGATCAACGAATTTCAAACGAACAGGAGGACGCAATTTCAACTGAATCTTAACAAGATTACGAGTGGTAAAGATACCAGAACCACTCTGATGATAAAAAACATCCCAAACAAGTAAGATCCTTTAAGTTTAATTTCATGATATCTTCTTTCTTGATATTCATTTAACGAAACTTGTGTTTTTCTGTCGTTTGCTAGATACACCTCGAAGATGTTGCTCGAGGCCATCGATGAACATCATAAGGGAACCTACGATTTTCTCTACTTGCCCATTGATTTCAAGGTCAGTTTTGCTTGATGCATTTTCGTTTGTCGACTTAATGAGGGGTTGCACTCTTGTGTACCAGTTACATACATGTAACTGGTTCATATTTAATATTTGAATTAATACTATACTGTATTTAAACTAATACTATACTATATTTGAACTAATACTATACTGTAATTAGACTAATACTATACTATATTTAGTATAACTCAGGTGTAAAATTCATCCATTTAAAAAATTGTATTAAATAGGAACAAGTTACATGTATGTAACTGGTACACACAAGTAATTGCCTCTGATTCATCGCCTGTTTTTCGTTTGCAGAACAAATGCAACGTTGGTTATGCGTTCATCAACATGCTGTCTCCGTCATACATCATCCCATTTTACGAGACATTCAATGGACAGAAATGGGAGAAATTCAACAGTGAAAAAGTTGCCTATTTAGCATATGCTCGAATCCAAGGAAAATCTGCACTCGTTGCACATTTCCAGAACTCGAGCTTAATGCAGGAAGACAAGCGCTGCTGGCCTATCGTCTTAAACTCCTCCAATCCCCCAGAATCGAGCAAAAGGGTACGCTAAAACACCATATATGTCTTTCAAGATTAACATTATAGGAGTACTATTTGTGCTTATCACATTGCTCACCTTATGACAATTGCTGCAGATTGTCCAACCAAATAGGTCGCGGTAATATGAAAAACGGAGACAACGAACGCTTTCGACGTCTTCGTGGGACGACAACGAGTACTTTTGATGTGAATATCATGTTTACATTTTGGTTTTCTGTAAATATTGATCAAACTTTGTGTCTGGTGTTTCAGTAAACTAGTTTTTGTATATTTACTCTGGTGGAAACATGCATATGCAATAAATCTTTTTATTTTGCAAATTAATTATATTTATTTAAAGTATTGCATAATTAATTTGTGCTATTGTTATTATGTATATATAGTTGCATTAGATGCTGCCATGATTAATGAAAAAATGGGCAATAAGTGATTACCTAAGGTGTGTTTTGAAATTTTACAAAATGCTTCCAAAATCACTTTTTTTTAAAAAGCTGTGAGAGACAGCTTTGAAAATAAGTGATTCTGAAAGCAGTTTGTAAAATTTCAAAACACACCTTGGATAGCTTCTGAATAATTTGGTTTGCATGAAAATCAATTTATGTAAATTACTTCTAATATATTTTTTAAGAGTTTACTAGCAATTGGTAGGTGGAAACAAGGTGTCAAAATTTCAAAACCTTTTAAATTCTTTAAGTTTTTATTTTTCATTTTAAGGTGTTTAATTTGTATTTTTTTTTTGTCTAATTTACATCATTTTAGTTGAAAAATATTTTTGCCGGAAACTGACATGTGCGACTCGAAAGTGTGTTTAAAATTGAAATTTTCGACAGATTTGATGACTGAGTGCCCCATGTAATAAAAATAGTCACATTTAATTGAAAATATGGACACATCATTATCTCCTCACTTATAAATTTAAACAACAAAATTTGTTTACAACAAATGTTCCAAAACACATCCACAAAACTCAACTCCATGGCCCCCTCATAACAAAAGAATAAAAAAAATCAACTCCACGGGATTTACAAATAAAAAATGAAGCAAAATGACGTAGTGAACGTACACACAACACGACCCAACCAAATACAAGAAGATTTCGCTTGTACGTTTGCTCTATAATTTCGCTTCCTTTCATTTGTAAATTCCGTCAAGTTGAGTTTTGTGGGTGTATTTTGGAACATTTGCTATAAACAAAATATGATATTTGTATTTATAAGAGGGGATGATGACGTGACCAAATTTTTAATTACATGTGGCATCCAGTCATCAAATTTGTCGAAAACCCCAATTTTAAACACACGTTCGAGCCGTGCGTGTCAATTTTCGACGAAAATTTTATTTTTCGATAAAAAAGATGTAAATTGAACACCTTAGTATGTATTTTGTAAAAAGTGAAAATTTAAAAGATTTAAAATGAAATTGATCTAAGTTATATAAGGTATTTTAAAAATTTTCAAGATGTAATTGGACACCGTAGACGTATTTGCAATTTTTTAAGATGTAAATGAAAAATGTAAAAAATTAAAGAATTTAAAATGAAATTGACCTAAGTACGTTCAAAATATTGGTGGTTTCGGTGAAAAATATAGAAAATTTAAATTTATGGAAATATCTATCCATCTGATATTGAATTTCTTTTAAAAATATCGAAATTTAATACTAGTAATAAATTTTAAATACATAAATTTAACAAAATATTTTAAACAAACTTGTGATAAACTTGCATATAATATGAAATAAGATATTTTTTAAAATTTACCAACATAAAAAGATATTCTTTCAATATTTTATAATATTAAATTTGATATGGTTATTGCATCCGATATTTTAAATTAGTTTACAAATATTTATCTTTATTTTCATTGGATGTTTTCAAATATTTTCATATCTAGTTCAATAACAAGTCACGCGCGTGAGAGGCACGCTCCATTGGTGTTTGAGTGTTTCTGTTAACGCAGCCATTTTTTACACGCCTCTTTTCCCTTTCCACGAAACAGCACGTGTCTGTGTGGGTCCCACTTTATACGTGGCAATTTTTTATTGGCTAGGCCGCACTTCTGAACTCTAAATCCCAGCCGTTTATTCTCTAGACTAACTAATTCAAGCACGGGTCGCAATCCTCTACAACCGGACTTTCTTTGTGTACGCTTTATACTATTGTACATTTAAGAAAATTCACGAGGGTACAATATTCTTAAGCTATTACTGCAAAATTGTTATGTAATTGCGTTGTAGCGGATCCCGAAGGGGCTGACTTTACAGCCCACCAAAGCCCACGGTATAAATACACGCGAGAGGAGCGAAAATCTAGAGAGAGAAAGCGCGTCTTTATTTTTTGGAGAGAGAGAGAGAGGGGATTTGGATTTCCACAGGTAAGCATATACATACGCTCAAGCGGTATACTGAATCCAAACATCGTAGTCAATTCTCGTATATATGTATATTTTTTTGCTGTTTGTGTGGGTAACTCAGTTGTGTGTGTGAGTGGAGCGGGTTAATTTTGCGATAATTGAGCTCTGTTATGAAGTGTGGATTCTGGTATGTCGTTTTGTTTCTAGTTCTAGGGTTTGATTAGTTGTTGAAGGTTTCGTGAATGAGATTTTTACTTTTAGACGATCGTTGGTGAATTTCAAACTTTTGTTTTTTTGCGGTAAACGGAGTGCTCGAGCTGAGTTGACTCGGTGTTTTCACGGAATTGTATGTAGGGGTTTCGTGGAAAGCGGTGGAAAGGTTTTGTGGTTAATGGTTATCTACCTGTGTGGTTCATGACTTTTCATCTTCTGTTGACCTTCGTTTACAATTTTGGAAAATTTTGAGTTATTTTAGGAAATTAAATATTTCCTTTTATGCTAGCCCTTCTGTAATTCTTAATCCTTTACTTATGTTTAAACATGCAATTTTTTTCCTGTGAATTCCTTTTGATGGTAGCTTTTTCACGTAAGTATACTATACTCCTTTCGCCTGGTAGTGTTTTCATTGAGTTATTAGAACTTCAATAATCATGTTGTGAGGAATTAAAGTCCCTATGATATGATTATTACATTTAGGGTAAGATAATATTGGAGCCCTTTCCTCCCATTGAGTGTGCATTCTCTACTGATAGATGGGTGAATTTTGTGTGAATATCAATTACTGAATTTTAAATCTCTTGCAATCGAAAGTATATTCTTTTCCTTTTATGAAATGCTTCTTACTCAAAGTTACTGTTGCAGTCTTCTGTGGTTGATCTGATATATCAAAGGGGTTTCTTTCCCCACTGATGCTCTATATACGATATAGTGATCGACGTCAAATATACATATCAAATGCCATCATTAAAAATGAAATCCAAATCAACCACAGGCTGTCGAAACGAGAAAAATGGTCTTCATGTTAGCCGGAAGTCAAGTATGATATCCAAGAATCCTCTCTCTCCTGCCAGAGTTTGTGAAAGTGCGGAAGAAAATTCTACTTGTACCCAGAGCAATCAAGATGGTAAGTTTGGGTCTACTCTATATCTAATACAAGCACTCATCCTTTTCTTACTGAACCAAATATTAAATCTCGTATAAGTTTCAATATCTTTGCATTTTGTTGTTCCTGGTTTCTGCTAAATTGCTAATACATTTTTATATAATAAGTTAAATTAATTAGTTACTACTCTTTCTGTCCCACATTAGTTTTTACTACTCTTTAAGAAAAATGTGTAATGACTAATGAGTAGAGTGTTGAAGGGTAATTTTGTGAACTTTTATGTATAAAGAAAAAGAATTGGTTCGATTGGGTGTATGTGTGAGCACCAAAAGTAATGACATTTTATGTAAATATGTGAATATTGTGAGGGTGGAGTTAATAAATTTCCTTTTTTTTGTGGTGTGCAAATAGAATGTAGGACGAACCCATAAGGAAAGTGTGAAAACTCTTCTAGAACAGAGTGAGTATATATATAGATGTTAACGATTTTATTCACCCTGCTCCAGTTTATGATAAAGTACAAGGCGAGGATCTCAGAAGGGATGAGATGAACAGTGGTCCTGGAAGGGATGAAGTAAATCATGATCCTGGAAGGGATGAAGCCAACCATGATGAGTTATCTCATGAAGGCAAAGTTGTCCCGAAACATCCATCTGCTTTAACAGATTCTGCCACTGACAGTATGGTAAGAGCAATTATTAGTTTAATAATTCATTATAGGTATTCTTTTTTAGCCATGCATTCATTGTTTTTTTTGTCGTGCCCTTTGTCTTCGGTGGTTATAGCATCATTCAAGGTCAAAGCAAGTGGTGTAGCAGGCTTGTTGTTGTTGTTTGTTTGACTTCTTATGGCTTTCTGTGGTTACATTTTTTAGTTAATATTCCGACATGCTATCCTTGAGAAACTAAGATACGTTGAGCTTACATCTGTGTGATACTGATGTTTTGTTTTGAACAATTTTTAGGAACCTACACTTTCCACATGCGCTTCAAACACTGAAACAATATTTTCCCCCATTTCGGAGTTGATGGACATCTACAATGATGGAGGTATGATCTATTCCCTATCCTTCTTAAGCGACTCATACATTGTCATATTCAATAGCATTCATTAAGAAAACTGTCGTAGTTTCTTATAAAAAAATTCATATTCTGTTTGATCTGTATTTTTTGAGTTCAAGCTACTGTTTTCAGTTAGCTATTAGACTTTTATATTAACAGCTGCTTTTCCCCTCTAGGAAATGACAATCTTTATGTGCCGAAGTTGGATAGTGAAGAGAGCGACGATGGAAGCAGAGGTTCGTGTGAATATCAAGCGTGCAATATATCGGACTTTTACATATCTGACATGATTTTTTCAGAAGCACCCACTGGAAGCTACTCTGAGTTTGATAATAAGACAGATAATCTGTTTCTACCTGATTATATGTTCGAAGAGTTTAGTTTACTCTCTGATTTGACGGAAGAATGCATGGCGCTGCCTTTTCTGGATGAAAAATTGGATGCTGGAAAAAATGATTTTAATGGCAGACCACAAGAAGAAACCGTTGCAGAGGCTGACAATTCCAGCTTGTACACAGCAATTCATCAATTAAAATCATGCAACCAGGAGGCTCACATGGATACCTTCACTGACCAAGAATACGAGTGCTTTGATCCACAAATGTATATTAGAAGTCTTCCCGACCAGTCGGACGTGCCATTTACTTTGTTGCAATCTTCGGTTACAAATGAGAAGCAAAATAATAAACAGATCACTTTAGTACTTGATTTAGACGGTAAGTACACTGCCTCCGGAGTTTTAACTTAATTATAGACTTATCCAGGCATGTATTAAATATTATTCTTGCTATTAGGTTAATTTTTTCTTATGGTTATCCTGATTTTTCCCTAAGTGAAGGCTGAGCTGATAAAAAATTGCATGTTTGCTATATGTCCTGTGCTCATGAGGTGGTTTTATCCACATTTAAGTGAACAAACTGATGTCAGATGTCCTTACTTTCTAAAATTAATAGATTTTAAGATGTCCTGACTATGCTATTTTCTCGGATGGTTATGCTTGAAAAATTGTCTTGTAAATTAGTTTGTGATTTAAATTAGTTGGCTAATGGTCTTGGCATCTGATTTTCTGTGTGCAGAAACACTTGTGCACTCTACCTTGGATCCCTGTGATGATGCGGACTTCACGTTTTCTGTTTTCTTCAACATGACAGAACATACTGTGTATGTCAGAAAAAGGCCTCACCTCCAGATTTTTCTTAATAAAGTGGCTGAAATGTTTGAAATTGTGGTGTTCACTGCTAGTCAAAGCATCTATGCAAAACAGCTTCTGGATATTCTTGATCCTGATGGAAATCTTATATCAAAGCGAGCTTATCGTGAATCGTGCATCTATTCGGAAGGAATTTACACAAAAGATTTAACAGTATTAGGAGTTGATCTTGCAAAAGTTGCCATAATCGATAATACCCCGGAGGTTGGAAATTCTAATCTTTGATATGCTTGTTATTAATTAGTCCCACCTTGGGATCATGGAAGCTTTCCAAAAAGGAAAATGTGAAACTATAGTAGTCAATATAACATTATTACAATTCTCCATATTTTGTGAATTGATTCTGTGATTTAAGCATTTTTCTTTAAATATTTTTCAGGTTTTCAGGCTGCAAGTGAATAATGGAATTCCTATTAGGAGTTGGTTCAACGATCCATCAGACCATGCACTAATTTCGCTACTACCATTTTTAGAGTCCTTGGCTGATGCTGACGATGTTCGGCCCATCATTGCTAAGAAATTCGGTAACAAGGAATAAGAGCTCCTTGTCTATCATTAAGTTCTTTAATTGCTCAATGAAACCTTCATCTGCTCTATTTTTTTTTTTCACCAAAGTCTTCTTTATTTTTTGATGCTCACCTTACCCTTGAGCCTTGAAATGTAGCTTTGCATTTTATATAATCCCCCTTGTTTTTGAGTGAACTTTTCATCATTCCTTTCATTTTCTACCCCTTTTGGAATCTTGTTAGTTGTTAGGCTAATTTGTGGCTGAGGTCAGTCTAAAGGACGTTCTTGTTTGCTCTGTCTCTTGTACAGCTTTAGATGCATAGGTGTGTGTATATGGATTGATTTATGAAATAAACGATGATTCTAATTCAAACTTTTCTTGTTACACATTAGCATGTGCTAGTATTTGTTTGACTTTAATTACTTGCCCCAAGTAAATCAACTAATAAGCACGAGTGCTTATTATATGCCCCCTCCCCGAAAGAAATAGAAAAAAAGCATTGAAAGTTCTGGTCCCAATGTCAGATAATATAATATGAACATAGATGAATTCAAAATGAGCATAATAGATATAAACTGAGATGTCGATCCAGTGCTTCTGTTATTAGTAATCATGAAAAACCATTTTCTGTAGGATCGTTTTAGGCTTGTACCTCACCGAATAAAGAGTTATGAATTCAGAAAGCCCCTAAATCGATGTGCTTTGTTCTGTTACAAAGTTGTCAGTAGTCATATTATAGGATATTCACATCCTCTTTGCGTTTTGGTCATCGAATGAGGGTTGATTATTTGATTAGTTGGCATCCTTTTTTCTCTTATCTTTTGTAGTCCTACTACTTTACCCTTGAATTGTTCATTATTGCTGTTGGTAGGTGGTTGTTTTGGTGGAAGCCTGTAAGATCAGTAACTGAATATGCCGATTCTCAGAATTTAGTGAAGGTTTTTTGTGGATGCTACACATGATGCGTCGTATTAGTAATTGTTCGTTGGCACTCAAACACAAGTTGGTGTGCAAATATATGGCGATAACTGCTAAATACATCCCCCCGTTTGTCGTATTATGTGTAGCATCTACGAGATTTTGAACGTAGGCTGAAATATATTGCTATATTTTACCGTTTTGAATGCCTTACTGCAGGTGCTTTGCAGACACTATTGTGTTGGCTGGCAATTGGAATATAAGTTTATTAGGTATGCAGTATGTTTGCTATTTTGCCTTTTCTCCTACTAATTTTGTCGCACTGCAATATTATCTAACTTTAAGGGCTCGTTTGCTTAGTGGGTTTAGAGGTAGGTTACGTTTTACGCAATATAGTTTGACTTATGGGATTTCACCATTCATATTAATTGTAAAGTTATATTCAACTGCACGTAACTCTACGTTGGAGAAGAAAAAGGCATGTTCATTTAAAGTTTATAGTAGTATTTGACAAGCAAACAAGGTTGAATTTATTTTATTTTTCCTTAATATGATGCAGCGTGTTAAAAGGATAATTTTATGTAAACAAATTCTAACAGAATTTAATATATAATAATTTATTTTATATGATGACAATTAATTTTTATCATTGCAAATATGTTATTGTTCATTGTATTTACGGATTAAAGATATGCAATAATATAACAATTAAAATAATATTATTTTAAAAAAATTGGCACCTATTGAAATCGATGAGTAAAATATTAGGAATTAACAATGGTATATACAAATGTTAGTTCCACATATTTGGAATTCATCTTACCCTCAATTCAACATCTTTATTTATTTTATATAAATAAATTATACAGTAAAATAATTTTTCAACACTCTAATTATTAGACTTTTTATTAAATTATGTATTAAAAAAGCATCACAAACTTTTTAGGAAGAGGGGGAGTACAGAGTACTACTACTTTCTTCATTCACAATTCGCACAAAGTGTTTTTTTTATTTTATATCTATTTTATTATTTACTTTATTTATTTCATACATAATTTTTTTTTTAAATATATACAAAAATAAGACGTCGGCACAATATTTTTTAATTTATTTTTTTGAAGACGTCGGCACGATTGAAACAAAAGGATACCGGTAAGTCCCTTATTTAAAAATGACACGTGGCAATCTACAATTACATCTCCAAGATTCCTTCTTTTTAGTGAGTATATTCAGCTCCGCTCAATTTAAAAAAATTACTTTCACACGTTCAATAATATTAATTAGGTACCCAAAATTATTACAGATTTTTAATATTAATAAGGTAAAAATTAATACTCCATATAATAACATTATTTTATTTTTAAAATTATCACAATTTTTTTTCATATATTTCACTTTATATCCCAACAAATCACCTAAAATTCTCCTAATTAATCTAACATGATCAACCACTAAATTCCATTTTTTTTAAAACTTATTTAACATCATTTTATTTTTAAAATTATCACTTATTAATTTCTATACATTTCACTTTACACCTCACCAAATCCACTTTACATCTTAGGACATGTTTACTTTTGGTTTTAAAACCAGGTTTTGAATTTCAAGATCCAAAACCCGTGTTACTTCGGGATTTAAAAACCAGTTTTCAAAATCCACTCAAAACCACCTCTATCAAACATATTGATTTGACATAAAGTTATATCTATATAATATTACTTCAATCATTATATTCTTTCTCAACAATAATATAATAATACTATAATAATACAATAATATAATACATTTAATCATTACTCACTTAATCAATCATTATAATCTCATCAAACAATAATATAATAATACAAATTCATTCAATCTTACAACTTGATTTGACATAAAGTTAAATCTTTCACTATTCCAAAACGAAACACACATATTACTATTCATGATTTCAAAAACCAGGATTTCAAAAATCTGGTTTTTAAAACCACCCAAAGCCCAAAAGAAACACCCCCTTAATCTAACTCCATGAACCACTAAATTCATTTTTTTTTAAACGTGTTTAACATCATTTTATTTCAAAAATTATCACTTATTTTCTCTATACATTTCATTTTATTCCGCCCACCGAATCCATTTTACATCTCATCAAATCCCCTAAAATACCCCTCTTTTACCACTAATTTTCATTTTCTTAAAAAAAAAATTGTCAATAAAACTGTACACCAGGTGGCGGAGGGAATATATATATATATATATATATACTGTACATATTTGCTCAGCTCCAATAAACCAAGATATTTGGCTTGGCGTCCTCCGTCTCTCTCTTCGAAGATGATGTCTCTTTCTCTCTCTTGCTCTCCTCTCTCCATTAACAATAAACATTTCTCCATCAAATCTCATCCGAGCAGAGCCTCTTGTCGCGCTTCTACTCAGCTTCAACAGCTCAACAAGCAGCAATTGCTTAGTGGACTCAGCTACAATCCACTCCGGTAGGTACTAACTTCACTCCAATTCGAACATTTTTCGTCGTTGATTTCTAAAATTGTGGAATTAATCAGTTTCATTTCGATCTGGCGGTTGCGCATTGCAGAGCGTTGGTGATGGATAAGGTAGGTCGTGGTCGTAGGTCTGGTGCGGTTTGCTACTCTGCGCCGCTCGTTCCTCGGAATCTTCAGTGGATCTCTGCTGTTTCCACTGTGTATGTATGTTGTATAAGTATTGCAATGTTTTTTTACTTTATTCGTTTTGTAGTGATGTTACTTTGATTATTGCGGATTTATGCTCATAATCTCAATGTGATATGGGATTCCCATGATGGGAAAGTGAAATAGGTGCTTGATCGAGTGAATTTATGGTATCGAGTTGATGAAGTAAGATGAGTAGAGCTGGTTTTGAGTGCCAGTAAGGGGATTTTCTGTTTTGGCCTTTTTTTAGATTAATTTAAAAAATAAATATCAGGATTTTATGAGTTATGAATAAGTTTGATTGCTAGTCTTTTCGATGAATAGAGGATCTTGTTAAATACGGGGTATTTGGTTCAAATTATTCAATGAGAGAATCATCGAATAGAGACAATGAAAATGATGATTACATTGTTAGTGCATTGCTCTAATTTTGGAATAAGTTGAGACAAAAGTGATTGTTGGTTGAAAGATAGTGCAATGATTGAGGAGAAATGATTATGGGGGAGGGGGTAGCTAATCAAAATGAGGTAATGATTTCCCGATTTTGAGTATCATTTCTTCGTACAAAGTATGATGAATGTTGATGGATCATCTTTTATTCTCATTAACCACCACAATTACCTTATACTCATTCCCATTGAAGAATTATGAATCAAGCGCCCTCTAATTTTTGTCTTCACAATATTTGAGATTGAGTACTGCTTTTCCAGAGTCCTGATGTTAGCAAAAGGGACAGCTATCCACAAATCTTTTCTTGTTCCATTATTTGTGCTACAAGCACCTGCAAGCATTGCCTCGTGGATGAAGTACGTCAAAATTAGCCGTCTTTTCCCCCACCCAAATTTTGCTGCTTAATTTATTTAGCTCTTGTGGCCTAACGCAAGTTGCATTTTCAGGGGTGAGTATGGTATCTGGACTGCTTTCTTGGCCCTTGTTGTGCGTCTCTTCCTCTCTATTCCAGGTAAGCTTTCTTTCTTTATAATACAATGAAGACTCCTTGACCTTTTTCTGTTCTATTTAGTAATTTAATTGTTGTTTGTACTCGACTAAAGCCCTGAAATGGTAGACATTCCAGTTTTTTGACATTTTAATCTTTTTCTCCTCAAGTTTGGTATGCTAAAAATAGAGTAGTTCCTTTGGGAAGTCTGATTATGGTCCTGCATCTTTGATTCAAATTATATCTCCATTGAGTTATTAGTATCTATTATATCAAGCTCCTATGTATACAAAAGTTTTCTGAAATTTGAAAACATGGCATCATTATCTCCATGATGTCATGTTTTCGAATTTAGCCACTGTAGAGACGATTCAGGTTATATGATATGCGTTCCTTCATTGTTTGCAGGGGAGTTGGAGCTTCCATTTATATCACTGATGCTGGTGATTGTGTCTCCCAACCAAATTATGAGGCTGAGGTTAGTAAACTGTTACATACTGTGTAGATGCTAGTTAATTACTAAACTAATAGTATGTCTCAAATTCTTTGGTCATTTGCAGAGGAACACAAGAAGGTGTTATTCTTTCGTTGATAATAGCGGCTTATCTGGCTTTCCAGCATTTTACAAGAGCAGGCAGCTTGGGAAAATCTATTGATCAAGGTTCAATCCTTGCCACCTTAGCTACCGTCTGTATCGTTGTTGTGCCATGCCTGCTTCTGATCTAGCTTTGGATTTGTACGAATGACACGTGTAACTATTGGCCTCATATGTGTGTATAGTGTCAGCAATGTTATAAACAACTGCTCTTTTTTTCTTGAGATACTTTGTTACTAACAGGATTAGGTAAGAGACTTGCACTTTTGTCAATAACATTTGCTTAATTACATTTTCATTGCACATATACCTTTAAGTTGTAATTGCAATTATGCATGTCATGGGCTTATAATGGCGATGAATGAGTAATTATGCCGTCAGGGCTACTGGTGAATATAGTTTTTATTAATCTTCTGGTAGTGTGATGCCCTGAATACATATCTTTTCACTAAAATTATCCTAAAGCAGGTATTCCTGTATAGTAATGCTTATTAACTTTAGAAATATAGCTAACTATCTAGTACATGTGTGATGTGTTGTTCGCTATATCCTTGCTTCCTACTCTATCTGAAAGCATAGAACCGATAACCACGTAGCTAAGGCCTTGAGTTTTGGATCATGAATATCCGTCTGCCTCAAAATTTTGTGTAGAAGAAGCTTCCAAGTAATTTCTATCTCATTTGGGAGATAGTAACCGAATTAGATCCCCATTTGTGGAGAAATTGTTGGCTGCAGCAACTGACAAACGAGACAGTTGATGACAACGAGCATTAGTAGGTTGACTGATATGTTCCCTGCTGAACTAGGGGTACCCGTTGGTTCAAGACCATTATCAAAGCCTGTTGGGTCAGAACCGCCATTTCCTCCTGGCGTGTAAGGGGCGACTGGTGTATTTATGCTGAAATAATATAAGAATAAATATCTCAGTGGTTTTCCTTGATAGTGTTAATTATGTTGATCAAAGTAGATGAACTTTACCTGGGTGGTGTCATTGGAACCGTAGGGGTCATTGGAATTGTAGGGGTCGTTGACTTGGGTGGTGTTGTTGGAGTGCTGCTGCTCGATGATGCAGTAAACTGACAGTTCCCATGGCCTGAACCACCAATACAACCGAGGATAAGTGAAAAATATAAAAATTGAGCCCTAAATATGGAAATGGTAAATAAACATTAATAAAGTTACTTGGGTCAGTGGTAGTAAGCTGTGCTGATCCTCCAAAGGCACAGCTGGTAGGAATGGGGTTCTTGTGGTAGTAGCTATTGAAAGCATAAGAAGCGTGGTCACGAAGTGTAGCTGGATCGTAGCAGGGCGCACCTGGTTGAATGGCTGCACAGTCCGCTCCACCATAGCCACACGCATAGTCGAGAGCTACCTGTAAAGCAGTCTGGGAAGCACTAGGATTGGCTATGCACCACGACCCACCTGATGTACTAGACGATGATCCTGGGGTTGTAGGGGTGGTTGTAGCCGGGGGTTCTGGGATTATAGGGGTGGTTGTAGCTGGTGGTTCTGGGATTATAGGCGTGGTTGTAGCCGGGGGTTCTGGGATTATAGGAGTAGGAGTGGTTGGTGGCTGTGGGGTGGTTGGATTTATAATCGGACTTGTACCTGGTACCGTTGGATTCACAATAGGAATATCCCCAGCGGCGTCTTTCTCTGCGAGAGGTGAAAAGACGATTTCGTTTTCTTGATAATTCAGTTTTCTGCTTGCTTGAATTGCTTCTGAGGATGGGTTTACTGCTATGCTTGCATCTGAAGGTAGAAGAATATAAACATTGTATTTGGTTATTCACATTGTTTTCTTTGATTTTGGACAACTTGTGATTCCTTTAGCATTATTTTGTTAAAATTAGTGTAAAAAAAAAAAAGCTGTCCGTAAAGGCCTGGATGATTGAACAGATGATTATTTACAGAAATTGACCAAACAATGACCCCTGCAAAATCTGATAGGTTCACTGAGTATATATATATATATATATATACGATTTTGATATGGAACTCGATGGTGGATAATGTACAAATAATTTATGCAGGTGGTGAGTTCCATACAAATGATTTATGCTCAGTGCCTCAGTTTTGAATGTGTCTACTATGATCATTCGTTGATACGAATGTGAATTAATAGTATTCCGACCCATGCAGGCTTCGATACACTTCTTTCCGAAAAAATTGGATAAGCAGGATCATCCTAAAAGTGTACCATAGTGCATGTATTTCTCATCTCCCAAATGTATAGTAGTTATCAAGAAAACAGACTAAAAATAAATAAAAGCAGAGCTAAAGAAGGCGCGAAATCACCTGAGGTAACGAAAAGAAAGAGGAGAATGAAGGTGGCAGCGGTACGAAGTATTGTGGCTTCCATCTCATCGGAAACTGCAGGGGCAATGAAGAAGAGAAGCAGGATTAATGGTGTCTGAATGAAGAAAGCAAGTTTTTTATACATATAAACCGGTGAAGAATAATAGGTTTCTTGCATTGAAGAGAGAATAGCATGAAAAGGGTGCTTTGTGTTGGGGAATATAAGGAAACTTAAGAAAGGAGGCATTCATTTCATTTGTGGGAACTACAAGCAAGAGCAAGTGTAAGTAAGTTTGCATGGAGACGAAAGGCCAAAAGTAGTATTGGGATCTGTTTGGGACGTCGTCTAATTTAAACTTTAAAGTACAGCTCTAAAATAATACCATACAAATGTTCTAAATCAAATGCTACATAGTACTAAATCAACAACACACAAAAGCTAAAGGTGGGAGAGGAACAGGATAAAGATATTATTCTAAGTATCATACATATTTGGTCTTTAACTAAAAGGTTTCAACTGTCTTCTCTGGATAGATGCTACTTGTCTTTTACGCTAATTGCCTCATTAGCTAATAATCTAAGTACTCCCTTCGTCTCACTTAAAGCTACTCAACTTTTCTTTTTCGTCCGTCTCAATAAAAACTATTTATTCTTTTTTTGACAAACTACTCTCTCACATTTCATTATATTCTCCTCTCTTTCAATCATATCACTTCTAATACATCTACTTACATGGGTAACTTTCACCGGGACGGAGGGAGTATTTGTTAACGAGGGTAACAACATGTATCTAGCAATTCACTGCTACTTCTTATGTCTAAATTTTGTAATACAGACACTCTAAAAGAGACCGTGCAACATGATCTCCTTTTTAAATGAAACTGAGCTTCATCCCACCCTTGCATCCTATTTGGGATTTTAACGTAATAAAACGACAACGACAACAACACTTGAATGCTAACATTAGAGGGGAGGGGAGGGGAGGGGAGGGGGGGGATCCAAATGTAAAATTATATTGAATAAGAATGATGTGTATTTCTTTCTAAAGTCACAAACTAAACAAATATTGATGATTATGCTGTACAGAACAAAGGATACGTCTCAAATTCAGTATTAGGTCCTTTATGCCCATTGATCCATTGAGAAAATGGTTACCCTTTAACTAATGGTAGTCGGCAAGCGTTTAACAGAACCAAAAACACGAGCCAAACTTAGTTCCTTCTCTCCCGTGGCTCTCAACTGTACCCATGAAGCTTTGATTTGCATCCAAATATAGGATGACGGGTCAATGTCTCTTTATCACAAACCTTGGAGTCTCCTGACGAACATCATGTGGTAGGCCACGAGGGCTAAACTTGACAAGAAAATAATATATCATTCATCCATCTTGTGGCACGAGGACAGGTATCTGGTGACTTCGCCCCATTCTGCAGCACAAAATCAGTTCATATTTAAAACACTCAATATTGATTCAGAGAGAGAGAGAGAGGTGACTTCTTACGAGGAAAACTACGGAAATCAGGATCAATTCCATTGCCATTAATATCCATAAGATTTGGCGTGACATACTTTCCAATGGTTACCACCATTCCAGATCCATCGTTAAGCTCAAACACAGATTGAATTAAGCCCTGTAAAAGTTACTAGCACATAATTATATTGAACAGAAGGTTAGGCAGATCCCTTTATCCGTAACAACCAAGGATTAGAAAATTTAGAGCACAAGAGCAAATCAGAAAGTTAATTATTTAATATCTAGACAGTTCTAACGTGGATTTCTTATAAAGGAAGGGCAAAGGATCAACGGGAAAAGGTTGTACATTACACTCAGTTGCAGTGATGATATTGCCAGGTGTGAGGAGATCCAAGCATTTCCAAACGTAAAAGTCAACACAATATAGAAGTACAACTCGTGTGCCGTTTTTTTATATTTTCAGCTTTAGAAACTATCCTACACGCGCTTACTATTAGAAAAGAAAAAAAAAAAGGAATGTGCACATTATCTACACGGAACAAGCGGTCGCCGAACAGGTGTCTGTTTGAAGGTCCTAATCCACTCAAATGATAAACTTGTGTAAATGGAAGCTAATAATAGAGTAGTTGGACAAGAATCAGCTACAGCTTGAGGTCAACCTTTTGCAATAAAAAAAAACAATGCAAAAATGCTTGTTATAAAATGCACAAATATTTGGTTCAAACCTTCCCATATGTCCTTTCACCCACAAGAACAGCTTTACAGTTATCATGAAGTGCAGTAGCAACCTGTAAGATCAATCATATAGTTGTAAGCATAACCATTATAGAAGGCAATAGCAGTTTAGAGGTCAAGCTTAAAACACGTGATATAATCTGAACTCCTCACAATTTCACTTGCACTAGCAGTATTTTTGTTCACCAAAACCTGCATCAGGAGGAGCAGAAAGTTATAAAATACAACATTTCAGGAATGCAAGGGGGAAATAACCAAAAATGCTTCCTATCATAAACATACATGAGTATTGAATCAAGAGATTAAAAGCTATGAAATTATGTTGATATTGGAAATGGGGAAATTTTGAAAACACATGCTTCAAAATAATAATTTTAGAATAGAAAAGTTCCTGTATTTTCTGGAGCTGCGAATCTAGAATGTGCTACTACCTGAGGAAAAAATGAATGTGGTCGGATGACTGACCAGCAAACTTATACGATTTGATTAGAAAATATGATATCAAAACCCTGGAATTCTGAGTTATAAACAAACAAAGAATCCAATCAGTCATACAAAATATTGTTCTTACAATAACAGGAACACTAAACAGAGGTGGGCTTTCAGCTACAATATTTTTCACGGAGAGTGGATCCCTACCAACAGTGTAAGTCACCTGTGTATAAGCAAAAAAGAAAAACTGGATGAATAAAAGATTTAGGACAATGATAATGTGAACATCTAAGTAGTCTACAATTAAAAGTGAGAATACAGATAACTGAGTGGAGCCTTCATACATCATTTTCGTTTACCCATTTAGAGTGATTTATACTTTACGTTTTCTTTTGGAATTGAAAGATCCAATTTGAATTGATCTTACATGAGACTTCAAAAGAGAATTTTTGTGAAACTTAAAGTTGCCAAAAAAATCCAAAAATATGTATTCTTGGGCTTTAAGCAAGGGGCTAAGAGTAGACAAGATGGAATAACAATTGCACCTCGTGATTCACAGTAAGACAATTAAGTGGGAATAACAAGATGGAAATTTAGATTCACATACTGTTTCCCCTTTGTTGAGGAATAGTTTTGCAATTTCAACACCCTCCTGCAATAGCCACCATTTACAGCATCAATTAGAAAATTGAACCAAAAAAAAAAAAAAAATCCCACAGGAAATTACACCTACACCATGATCAATCACATAAAAAAAAATCCTACAATCTAGTTAACATTGACCTGGATCATTTTCTCTAAAGAAAGTTTTTACAACATGCTCATAGTGGAATGCCAAAAAAATGATGTTTAAGGTTACAAAATAAAAAAATTGTGACTCAGGATATTAAGATTATTACTATGAAGTCTAACTATTTTTATCTTCAATTTCCTTTTCCACAAATTTTGGAATGAACATTAAGCTGATTTTAGTACTGATTATTTCCTCATTAATTCATTGTATAGGATGAATGGTAATTTAGCACAAATCAATATGCACATTATATTTTAAAAGCATATAACTTGGTTTAGATGTGTGGTATTATCACCCACGTCAACTATGATAACTGAACAATAACTTATAAGTATTAACTAAGCTTTTGAGCTCATCAACAAGCCGTGAGGTTTTCTCTCAATTTCCATTATTTCCAACAAGAAACTTAACACAGAATTTTCTAGAATGAAGGATGGGTTATCATCAACTATCAGATTGTGAAGGTATGAAACATCTTTCACAGAGACATACCTGCACTAGTCCACCAAGATTATCTCTAAGATCGAGGACAAAATAAGAGGCACCCATGTCCTGAAGTCTCTTCATTGCTACAGGAAAAAAAAAAGAAAAAGGAAAAGATAGTGAAATAAACTAAGAAATTAGAAATTTAATCAAAATGGATGAGTACTAAACCATTTTTTAAAATTAAAAAAAGAAAAAACTAATACATGGAAAGAAAACAATTCCAAAAGAAGTAGAGAGACAGTGCATAAGAATGCATTTGTGCAACATGTACCTGTAACCAAATCTTTCCTGGCCAAAGCGTTGAATTCTTTTAGGCGGACATAGCCAACAGAACTTGGACCATTCTTAACCTGTTCCAATCGGTAAAAAACTGGAGACTTGGCAATGGATTGCCTCTGGACCATTACAGATTGTACAGGTCCACAGTTTCCATGTTTGACCTAACAATGGTTGAAGATCAAGGATAGTCAGTACTCGGTAGGGAGAAACATCAAGCAAGGTTGATGTATCAACAACATTGCACTTGACTGACATTGATGTTGACAAATGTTTCACTGGGCCCTTGTAACATTGATGATGCCTCAAATGCTGATTTTCCTTTCACATCCACCCCATTAACAGACAGTAGTTCATCACCCTACCAAAATTTATAAAATGGACCATGTGAACACATAGGGAACTAGAAATCAGGAAAACTAACAAATGCACTTCACATAGATAAATAAGAGAACCTTCATCTATTCAAATCAGTGAAATAAAAAGGAAAGGATACTTTGTGGTGGTCCTTACTTTTGAGCAGAAGAAGCTAAAATTTATTCGGTAATTCAAATATTCAATCAGGTGGTACACAGTGACTATCTAGCAATCTGCTAAAGCAGAGTGCATAAAACCGCAATATGGTAAAGCTTTCTACATACCAATTATCAAACCTAGCCAAGACGAAAAAACAGGCATGTTAAGCTCCATACCTGTCTGATACCAGCAGAGTGGGCAGGGCCATTTAAAATGAGTCCCAACACCTTCAATTTCACCACTCCATTATCATCTGGAATTTCCCTTAGGTTTATCCCAATTCCAGTCATATCATACCTTGCCATCTTGGCAAACTTTTGTTCATGACGGAACCAACACAAGCCATGGAATAAGAAAACTGGATTTTTTGTAAGTAACAGCAATATCGATGTAAGTACAAAAGACTAGGTAATAGTAAACTTAGGATAAATACAGAAAAAGAATGTAGTGAAAAATGCAACACTAATTATCTGTTAGAATGATAAAATAGAAATGAAATGGATATCTACTTTGAGTAATTCTAAGCTAATATGAACATTGTGAGAAACAAATGAAATGTGGCAAGTATATGCAATCCAATTCTGGATAACAAATTTATAGTCTGAGAGTGCGGTCGTGAAACGTGTCCTTTAAAGTTTGAATCAGCTATTATTTCCTAATTATTCCATGGCACTCCATTATAAATTCAGGACATGATGCTGTACTGGTGAATTTTATTCTACGGGCTTTGTCAAATAGACCTAAGAATGCCCGCTCTTGATAGACAAAACAATACCTAATAGTATGTAGTTGACATATAAACACGTTGAATCACAAGGAACAGCCTAAGCTAAGAGGGAAGGGGCACGTAACATGCCTACTTTGGGAATCTAAACCTAGTTGCAATTATTGAGGGCCTAAAAGAAAAGGTTAAACAGACTGCCAGAAACAGAAAAGGTCTCATGCAACACAGAATTCGTGAAGCACGAAGCACCAAAGCAGCATCATGCGAGAAAGAATTCCAGTAACTCACAGTCACACACGGAGATAATACTACAAAAATTTAGGACTTCATTTCTATATAAACACGCCATATAGAATTCAAATGCACATAATCCGCTAGAGAAAAATCACAGTTAGAGTAGATTATCACATCAGAGGGGGAGAGGAAACGCGTGTAGGGGTCTCCTAAGCTCGCCAGCATTCGCTTAATAATCTCGTGAGCTCTGGACCTCGATTGAATTGAGGCGCTTAATATATCTTCCTTTTTTTCCTGATACCAAAACAAAAATCAATCAAATCAATCGCATATGGAAATTTTTAACAATTAACACGTACGAGCCACGAATCAGGTGACCATCTATGCCGACCGGTGTCGATAAAACTTTCATTCACAATCTGCCAGGCGTCTTCCACAATCTCCTCATTCGTAACCGCTTCCCCCTTAGCTTTATCATCTACAAACTCTGCGTCTTCGCGGCAATTTAATTCCGACTGAGGAGTATATGATTGTTGTGCGATTGCATCCAAAGGAGATCCGTAGAAAAGGCCCAAGGAGAGAGCCACGGAGAGTAGAGTTGAACTGAACGCCTTGGTGATCGACGGAATCTTCTGCGAATAATACGATTTGGTCGATAAAGATATGAATTCGAATGGACGAGTAGCTGAAGTGGAAATCGGCGGCAGCTGTGATGGTGGTGGAGAGTTGCATAAAAGAGGCCTCACCATTCTCACTCACTTTTGAGCTTCCATTGTTTTACTTTATGCCGCTAGTTTTTATACAGTCGTTCATTATCCAGAAGGCAAATACTCCCTCCAATTTTGATTTTCACATAAAAACCAAAAATGAAAGTTGAATAGGTTTTTATGGAACGAAATATTTGATAAATGTCATATTAAAAAATAATAGACCACAAATGATATTGAAAGCCACGCTACACACGTTAAAAATTTAGGAGGATTAAATACTAATGTAACACAAAAAATAGTTTGAAATCTAACCCGTTCATAAAATGGGACGTGTCTGGGTATCTAGATACCCAGCCCGTCCTGAGACATTGTCATCCCTACTTTTTATAGTTTGCTTGTTTTGAATCATGTATTCGTACGGAATTCAATAAATTTAATCAAGTAAAATAGAACTTAAGATCTGAATCGTCTTCATCACATGGCTAATATTTATGAAAAATGCAACACTATTTGGAGCTCTCCTTATTATAAACTCATTATTCACGGTTTATTCCTTTCACGAATTTTCTTTTTTCGACGATTCGATTAAACAAGTGAATTAGTAATATGAGTATGTTGTTGATCGAAGAACGACGATGTATCGATGATTACAGTGGTGGGTGTGGGTGTGGTGGCGGTGGGAAGAAAAGTGAAATAATAATTATTCTGCATACAATGATACAATTTTAGTGAAATTGATTGAAAGTTTTTCTATCCTTCTATTGTAACGGATATAACACATAACTTCAATATCTCACATAACATAATAGTGTTTTTTCATAAAATGACATGTGACGAAAGCAGAAAATATCTCAAATGGACATGTGGCGAACAGAGACTCGTCCATTGGGATAGTATAAGTTAAAGGGTAACAAAGTAATTTTACAATTACATTAAAATACTCCCTCCATCCATGAAAAGCAATCTCATTTGTCTTATATTCTCTGTCCACAAAATGTAGTTCCGTACCCTTTATGAAAACTATCACCCCCTTCAACCATCATTTAATTACTTAAATTGTCATCAACTTTATTCACAAACAATTACTTTATTCACAATTGACCCCACAATATCCTTACTTTATCTATTTTATCTATAATTTTCTTAAAATATGGGGCCCAATGAGATTACATTTCATGAACTGTAACAAAAAGTTAAGATAAGTGTATTTATCAAATCAACTACATTCAAGTAACCGGACACATGGATAGGAACTAGAAACATTTTACAAGTATGGGGCCCAAATTTATGGCCCACCAGTCTTATCCATGTCTTGGCCCATCAAAAGTTAAATCAATTTCGAAATTTATAGGAAATTAATAATTTTAGGTAAGCCATAAGCTTTGTCATTGACTCGAGAGTAGGTCATCGCATTATTGAAATTTGAAAGTGGCTATTATTTGCCAAAATAAACTTTTATTTTATTAAAGTATAAACCTAATTTATTTTGAATAGGAATGAAATTAACTACTCCCTCGTCACTTTCACATTTATATCGGTTCCACAATTTTTTTTTACATTTTTTGAATAGGAATGAAATAAACTTTTTTACATTTTTTTTCGAACGTTCCACAATTATTTTTACGTTCTTAAAATTAAAAATCTTTTACAAACTATATTCTTGCAATATTCTCAAATTTATATAGGTGAGTTCTATTAATGAATGATCCACTTAATCCATTCATGTTACACGATTTACAATTTATTCTTGTTTTAGTGAATATCGCACATGTAATATTTCATACACGAACATCTATACAAAATTTATTTAAGATAGAATAGGGTAAATACATTTATTTGTCCCGTAATAGTTTTGATTTTTGTCCTTACAAAATTTTTACATTGAAATTAGTTCTCATTTTTTTATAAAAATCAGTGTTTTAGTTTGATAAACATACCGGACTAATTTTAAAGTTGAAAATTTAGAAAATAAAAATCAAAACTTAGTGTACAATTTAAGAGAAAAAAATAATACTCCCTCCATCCATGAAAAGTAGGGACATGGGGATGGGGCACAAGTTTTAAGAAAATGGTAGATAAAGTAGATAAAGTAAGGGTATTATAGGGTATTGTGGGGTCCATTGTGAATAAAGTGATTGTTTAGAAATAAAGTTGATGGCAAATTGAGTAATTAAGTGATAGTTGAAGGGTGATAGTTTCCATAAAGTGCATGAGACTACATTTGGTGGACAAAGAATATGTGTCAAATGAGACTACTTTTCGTGGACGGAGGGAGTAATATATTTTTCACACTTTTCTGAATTTTGTGAATAAATAAGTGGAAATACCAAAATCCTCCAAATAAAAGAAAAAATTTCTATTAAAAAAGATACTCCCTCCGTCCCTCAAAAAAATGCCGTGCTGCATTTTTTTGATTAGAAATTTTAAAAAAAAGTTGAATGATACGGAGTTCAATTTAATATTTGACCAATCATTTGACTCAATTTATTAAAGTTCAATTCAATTATAATGGTGCAGTGAATAATCACCAAAAAAAAAAAAAAAAATCGAACTCTCATCAATGAATAATTGAATACTAGTAGTAATAAAATACCTAACCTTTTGTAAATAGTAATCTGCAATACATTTGAAAAAAAAAAAAAAAAAAACGTAAAAAAAGGAAGGAACTTGAGATTTAACACCGCAGAGAGAGAGACTGAGAATCATCAATCATGAGATACTTCTAATTCTAGAGAGAGAAACAACGAGGGTTTACGAAACTGCGAAAGAACAACTCTTTCTCTGCGCTGCGGATCTTTTGAAAAATCTTTCCATTTCTTCTACCAATCATTATACTGCTTATTACATTTACGCAGATATAATCTGTTTGAGTTTCTTGCGCTGTGATATTATATGTTATTATCTGTATTTTTAGTCTAAATTATTCGACTGAAAACCCAAAAAAAAAGAAGCTGTGATTGAGGATTGAAAAAGGCAAAGCGTTGGCTTTGCAAGTGTTAGATCTGTGTCAGGCGAGAATGAGTACAAGCAGGGGAAGCGGCGCCGGCGGCGGTGTACAGGTACAACCCATTCCTTCGGGGTCGCGGAAGATTGTGCAGAGCTTGAAGGAGATAGTTAACTATTCCGAGGCGGAGATCTATGCTACTCTCAAGGACTGCAATATGGACCCTAACGAGGCTATTAATCGTCTCCTATCTCAAGGTCCTTTTTTATTATTTGAAACTGACTGTAAACCCTAATCTATATGCATGCTTTGATTGAAATTTAATGTTTTTTGGATTTTAGTTGCTGGAGAAGTAGGAAGAGTCTCAGAAACCGGAACAATTGAAAATTAATGTTTTTTTTGTTTTTTGTTGGTGTTCTTCGGCTCCTCGTACACTTGTTCAGAAACTATGAAATTGGTCTTTTTTCTAAACAGATGTTTCTTGTGCACATTTTAAGGATAAGAGCGAAATAGGTTATGTTATATTTCATAATTACTTCAAAATTTCTATTTGGAATAGTACATTGGCTATTGGGCTGTTTATCTCTGTACAGACTGTACATGCAAATGTCACGATCAAATATTTACTTAGAGTCTCAGACCGAGTCTCCTAAAGAAGTATAGTTTTGATTGTGAACACTTCGTGAAGTTTCTGCTTGTTGATTTGTGTGCTTCTGTAGGTCTGTGCACAGATGAATTCTGTTCCATATAGTGATTAATTAATAATTATGTGTGCTGCATGCTTCTCTAGTTGTGACTTGACTTTCTTGATATGAGTTGCTGTATTACTTTTTAGCATTTGCAGCTATCAATTACTCTGGAGACCTTTCAACAGCTGTTGCTTTTAGCTTTTTTCTAGCTCTATCGGTGATTGAACAAGCACATTGCTTAATGACTTATTAATCTAATGGCATGTGATCTTTCTTGTGATATTCTTTGGTCAAATTGGTTTGAGGTTATTGCATTTATACTTCTCGCTGATTTGTTTTCTATTATTTAGATCCTTTCCGTGAGGTAAAGAGTAAAAAGGAGAAGAAAAAAGAGGTGCGTGCTTCTCATCAATGCATAAATTTTTTATGAGTTGAGTTTGATTATTGGCTCGCTTCTTATAGTGTGCTAGCAAAATATAATTTGAGTAGGATTGTAGGAAAAATGTTACTCCTATTTCTTAGTGCTGGTATCATGCGTATCAAAGTGGAAATTTATTGACGTTCCTTTGTTCTTCACCTTTAGGATAGAATAGTCCAACAATGACACATATCTAGGTTTCAATGTATCCCATTTTTATTTGTTTTGATTTAAGGCGATTATAGTCGAATGTTGGTTTGCATGTCGCTAAGTTTTAGACTGCTGTCTATAATATAATGTTGTTTTATACTACTAGCTTTGGCATAATGTACTTCCATATATTTTATCACAGGGTAAAGATACCACTGAGCCTAGGTCCCGTGGTGCTAATAATAATACAAGTCGTGGGAAGATTGGTGCTGATCGCTACGTTGGCCGTGGTGGTTCAACCTCTTATAATTTTTCTGGTACTCTTTATATTCAGTGTTTAATGGAATTCCCACCACATTGGTTAGCTACAAACATCAAAAGCATATGTAACTATATTGTTTTCATTGGCAGAGCCTGCTCCTTTGCCTGGAAAGTCATTTTATAAGAAAGAAAATGGTTCGACTTCATATGCCAGCTCTTTTTCTTCAGTGGGTATATCAGGAAGTAGTAGAAGCAGAGTACCTGCAGGCCACAGGTCTGTCCTGAATGATCTTATTTCACTCTATTTGACGTTGCACTTTAGCAAATAGCTTTATTTATTTTTTTAGATTTTCGGAATAGTCTCCTTTACTGGAATTCTTAAAACATAAAAATTAAGATGTCGTGGAATTACTAAGTATAATTGTTGTGCATAGATAAATATTGTTATTGTGATTATGGTATATTTGTTTCTCATATTCAGCTTCTGTTAGCCAATGATCATGTGCAAGCTGCTTGTGTTTGAGCTCTATGAGTGTTCTTATTATATATTCTGATTTACACGCGTGCACATTATTCAGAAAAATATGAGCAGATGTGAACCTATGTCCTAACATATGCATTTGCACTGTGAGACCTTGGGAGATAAAGGGGGAACTTCTTTTGCCAAATCCTCCCCCAACATTAATGAATCTCTCCGCTTCATAAAAAACTTACAGTCTTCATAGCTTCTTCTGGTTATCCTTTATCCATGAAATTCCAAGTTAATCACAATCTCACAGACTCGAAACTTGATGATTTTTGTGTATTACTGGATAGTCTTGAGTGGGCGGCAGAGCTGGTTAAAATTTTGTTTCTTATAAAAATAAATACAATGATCTTTCATCAAATATCTTTCGTTTGAACGTGGTGCTTGTGGGTTTGTTATGCTCATTAAGTTGAAGGTGCTCTTGTAGGCTCTTTTTCCCCTTTGCCTGGCTTGATATTGTAGATGTTTCAAATTCCAACAACTGTCATAAACTTTCATATAAGCATTCATTCTGGATTTCAACCTAGCTGGTTCTCCTATCTTGAATTTTGTTCCCTGCATGATATGTTGCAGTGACAGCGCCTCTACTGAAAATAAAGGATCCTCATTTGGCGCAGCTGACGTTGTGCCATCTAGCATACTTCCGACTTCTGGAAATCAATCTTCTTGGGTTGGTGCTCCTGGTCAGGTTTCAATGGCTGACATTGTGAAGATGGGAAGACCGCATAATAAAGCATCTAATAACAATGTTCAGGGTCCTTCAACAAGTGCATCACATCATAATTTAAGATTTCCTGCAGATTATGAATCAAAAGATCCTGACTCAGGAATTTCTTCAGCCCAGCAAATACCAATTTATGAAGAATGGCCTTCCATAGAGAAGCCTCCTGCTTCAAAGGTAATACCGGTCTCGGGGTTTACTGTGAACTCTGAGCAGCACGTAGAGTCATCTTCTGTGCCGTATGATGGTATTAATCAACTGTCTGAAGAAGAAGAAGAACAAGAAGAAGAGGAAGAGGTTCAAGAACAAGAAGATGACGACATTGAAAATTCAGTAGAAAATGATGTGGAATCTGATTCTATTCCCAGTAGGAAGATTCCAGAGGATGATTCAGGAGGTGCATCTCTGTTTGAGAATGACTTGTATAAAGACATGGGTTCTTACCAGCATCAGGCTCATGATTTCCATGAAGGTGACTGTTTTTATGTTTATCCTGTTTTAATGAAACAATATTAAGTACAAAGCTAATATCTTTCGCTCCAAACAGATTTTTGGTGGGTTAACAGTTTGGGCTTTTGATATTAATGTTCCGCTGTTACTTGTAATAGATATGGAATTAAGTGTAAATTTCATGCTAAAATAGTTGGCAAAGAATGAGAAATTGGAACAGTGATAAATGTTGGTGTGTATTTTGACTTCCTTCGTCAATTCATTGTTAGTTTGTTACTCACTAGTGACTACTTGAGTTTCTAAGTCTTGCCATGATGTTTCAGTTGAAGAAGCTGGTGTTTCAGTGTCATCAGTCACCAGAAGCTTGCAACAACTAAATGTTGAAAACGATGACAGAGGATTGCCATCTGAAGGATGTACCCCTTCTGTGGTAATTCCAGATCATTTGCAAGTTCAGAATGCAGATTGCTCGCATTTAAGCTTTGGTAGTTTCGGATCTGTCATGACTGCTGCATATTCTACTGGCACTGCAAAATCTGTTCCTGTTGAAACTAACTTGGAAGAACCACACAGTGAAGCTGATATTTCATCTGTTGGGCACCTGGAGACTAGGTAATCATTGAGTAACATTACATGGTTTTGTGTGTATGTGTGTTTTCTTTTACCATCCTTTTTCCAATTTAAAGACACTTAAGTATTTGCCTTTTTCCATTGTTGCAGAACATCTGAGTATTATGTTGAAGATTCTATGAGAAATGCTTCTGACGGTGGTTTGTTTCATAGAAGCAGTGCAAGTGCAGTGAATTATGATCCATCTCCTGCTCGACGGGAAGAAGAGTTGAAGCCTGAGAATACTGAAGTGGCTCACGCAAATCAATATTCTTTTCCTTCGTCCAACCCTGGTTACACCTTTGATGATGCTCAACGCTTTAATGCCACTTTCAATCAAACAAGTCCCCAGATGCAAAATCTAGCTCCTTTCTCTGATGTTATGGTAATATATTTTTTGCCTTTTGCTTTGGATCTGAGATGTTATTTTGTTTATGAATTTCTCTCTAATGGCATATATATACATTCAAGTTGAAAGTTTAAGATGCTAATTCTAAAGATAGAGGTGCCTTGCGGCTGTTTCTGATCTGGTTTTCTAAGACGTTCTCATCTGAAAACAATACTCTATGTTTAAATCGTAATTAGGAATTTATGAATAGCATTCTTATCTGCTCTGTTTTCCTTTATTTTTTTCTTTTGGTATCACTTTATCACTATATATTCCTGAATCTGTTTTTGCAAGAACTAAATTCAAGAATTGGATGATAAAGCTGTTTTAATAAAATTTTATAGATGAAATAAATTCTTTGTTTTTTCTTGGATTACTCAGTTGCTTATGTTTTTTGTTAACAGCAGTCATACACAAATGGATTACCAAGTAATTTGCCTCCTGCTAACATTCACCCCACCAGAGAAACTGATCTTCAGTACTCTCCATTTCCCGAGACGCAATCAATGCCGACTAAATATGGAAATTCGGTCTCGTCCATTGGTGGCTCGTCGATGTCTGAGGTACTCATTTTAAACAACGCTGGCAAATGTTTTTTTTGTCCGTATCATTTCTGACATGCTGTGTATTTAGTCGACTTCTTTTTATCTCTTGTGTAAATTTGTCTTTGGGGTAAATTTTTGTTGTGGTGTTTTCTGTCTGAAAATATTAAGCAAAATATTTATAAAGAATATGTGAAACAATTACAGAAGCACAATCCAAACTTTTAGTCACACTACGATAACCTCTCCGTACATTCACAAGTTTCAACTTTCACCAAAAAGGGACAATGCAAGAAAACTGGTCTCTGTGATTATTTATTCACCATCAGAAATCAAGAATGTGAAGTATCAGATTAATATCCAATGTCTAATAGTTGTTATTCTGACTCATCAGGCTTTGAAGACTGCTGGTTTTTCATCGTCACAGTCAGCTCCACACACCCTGCCTGGAACTAGTGTTGCAACCGGACCTCCTCTTCCGCAGCACCTTGCTGTACATCCATACTCGCAGCCCACTCTTCCTTTGGGACCGTATGCAAACATGATCGGCTACCCCCCTTTCTTGCCTCAAAGCTTCACCTACCTGCCTTCTGCTTTTCAGCAAGCTTTCGCGGGTAACAACACATACCATCAATCGCTCGCTGCTGTCCTTCCTCAGTATAAAAACAATGTATCTGCCAATAGTTTGCCTCAGCCTGCTGCTATACCATCGGGATATGGTGCCTTTGGAAATAACACATCTATTCCTGCAAATTTTGGAATGAATCCACCTGCTGCTCCCTCTGGAACAAATTTGAATTATGACGATGTCTTAAGTTCTCAGTACAAGGACAGCTTACTCTCTCTTCAGCAGGTATGTTGCTTTAGTAGTATGGATTTGAGATTTTGAAATCTAAATCTTGTTCTATTATGTGATTTTGGAATCTAAATCTTGTTCAACCGTATAATTACCTATAAACCTTATACATTGTTTTGACATTCACTCTACTTAAATTCCAAAACAAACACATGCCATTACATTATGTTCTTCACCTTTCTTGCGGTCTTGCATTCCTTCAATCGATGGTCATCTCACATTCCACCAAACTAGAAAGGCATAATTAGCAAAAAAAAAACATAGTTCTCTGGGCTTCAATTTTATTCCAAACTGTTGTCTTTTTTCAGAACGAGAACTCAGCGATGTGGCTTCACGGAGCTAATTCTAGGACGATGCCAGCCGTCCCAGCCAGCACATACTACAATTACCAGGGACAACAAAACCAGCAGTCTGGTGGATTCAGGCAAGGTCAGCAGCCATCGCAGAATTATGGAGGGGCTCTGGGATACCCTAATTTCTACCATTCTCAAACTGGTGTATCGCTCGATCAGCAGCAGAATCCGAGAGACGGATCACTTGGAGGCTCTCAAGGACAGCAGCCAAAGCCGTCTCAGATTTGGCAGAACAGCTACTAATGTTATCACCTCGGTGTTTTTCAGTGGATGTAATGAGTGTATGAAAGGGGCCTTTCAAGCCATACCTGTTGAATGATTCATGTCTTTTTTTTTTTAATGGATTTGATTGGCCACTACCCTGCCCTGCCTCGAGGTTGTATTTTTATCGTATTTATCGTCAATTGATGTAACGTTAACCTAGGTACACACGAGTGCTAACTTTGTGTTAGTGAAGATCGCTTTCTTTTTCTTTCCTACTTGCTTTTTGAAAACTCATTACTTGTTTCTTACAACCTAGTTCCTAGTTAACTGATGACATTAAAATAATTTTTTTAGATATCGAGTTTAACGTGTCGAGTGTGAGTTGATTCGTTAATAAATCGAGTATCTAACGAGTTTAAGCCTTAACGAGTTGAGTTGAGCAGAGTTTACGAGCAGCTCGATTTGTTTAATAGGATTATATACTCCCTATGTTCTATAATTGTTTGCACACAAAAGGAAATTCTTTTATAAATTTTCTCTTTACAATATTTACGTATTTATACAAAATATCATTACTTTTACACTCATTTTAACCATTTTTTATTTTGAATAGAGTATGGGTTTTGGGCATAAAAATTACTCCATCCGACCCATGATTATTTGAACACTTATTTTATTGAGGTGTTTCAAAATTACTTGCAAACTCATATAGAAATATCATTTTATTTTTAAAATTGTCAATTATTTTTTATATACATTTTAGTTGCATCACCTCATCATCAGTAATCACTTATTTTCTTAGCAAATAATTACGGAACAGAGAAAGTAATAAATACAGTACATGTATTAAAAGTAATGAATTGTAACTTGTCAAAATAAGAATAGAGTAATTATGATACTTTAAGATAACTGAAAGTAATAAATACAGTACATGTATTAAAAGTAATGAATTGTAACTTGTCAAAATAAGAATTGAGTAATTATGATACTTTAAGATAACTGAAATATAATTAAAATTAACAGTATCTAAGGCAACAACATAAGCATATCTTAATTTAAAGAATGATACGTGTAATCATCTGGTTAAATTCACCTCAAAGTCTCACTCAGATGTTCGCCATCCTTCTCCATGGCGGTTCTCCACAATATTCACCTCACTTTCCACGCTGAAACATTCGGTAACTTCCTGCCTTTTCTGATTTCACGTTTTTAGTATTCCTATTCATTTAAAATGTGTAAAATTGGAGATGCTGTTGCAGAACTCAGTTGTTGCGTTTAGATGATTAATGCTTTGTTTTGTTTGCATATAGTTTTACCCCTTTCGTGTTATTGAAGCTATTTCAGTATTTCAGTACAGTACATCTTTAGGTCCTTTTCATTGTGTTGCTATTTTCACTCCTATCTGCTGAAATGTTGGAATTGCATGAATCTGCACCTTAGGGTATGCTTGTTTTGGAATTTTTTAGGGTAGGATTGTGGAAAAGCTGATACTCCCTCCTCCCGTAAGTGTTTGCACCAGTTCACAAAGTGTGCACCCGTAATGAGCGAGTGTTGAGGGTTTAGGGTTATTTTGTGAATTTATATGAATAAAGTAAAAAAGGTGGTTGTAAAGAGTGTAAAAGTAATGAAATTTTATGTAAATATTGTGAGGGTGTGGTTTATGAAATAGTTTCCTTTTATTGTTGTGCAAACAATTGTCTGACGGACAAATAAGGTAAGTGTGCAAACAGTCGTGGGACGGAGGGAGTATGTTGTATTGTGAGAAAAAAATGTGGATGATGTGAGTGTACTGAGAGAATAAAAAGGGGAGTGACGGTAGGTGATAGAGTAGAATAGGATTTGTAGGGTTTTAAAATCCCCATTTTATGTCTGGAAACAAACAGGGGTTTAGGATTGCAAAGTTCAAAGTCCGTCGGGGATAGTCGCACGATTTGTGCTGAAAACTGGCCTTGATATTATTGCTGTTATATCAGATGCTATTGAGAGATGTACCTTAGCCAATTTGCTGAATTTCATGTTTAGATTCATGCTTGAAGGGCAACCATTATCCAGCAGAGTTTGCAACCTGTTAAAATCATAGTTTGAAGTACAACATGAGTGGGGTGAGCGAGATAAGTTCGAGTCAGAACAGTAAAACAAAGGCAATCGATAACCAGAGATTTAACTCCAATAAGGATGCCATGCCAGGGAGTCAACTATGGACTGATGGACTTATTTGTGCCTTTGAATTCATTCGAGTTCCTAAAAAATCAGTTTCGTCAAAATCCATTTCGAATGGCAAGTCATCTCATCGATCTGATGATGTTAATGTGAAGAACCAAATGCACTCTGATGGAGGGACTGAGCCCCTTATTGAGTTGGAGAGTCACCAGGGGAGCTGTTTGCCCATGGATGACGAGAAATCTGTATCCGGAAGATTCCATCCCACTGAAAGATGTGTAGGGAGTAGTTGGGTTCCAATTGGATGGACTAGAATTTCAGAGCTTGTCCAAACAGTGCAAGTTGATGCTGAATGGTCCACTCAACAAGTTGAACTTCTGGATGGTGAGGATGACATCACTGTTGCCGAATTAGCTGCTCCGTACTGGGAAAGACCTGTTGGGCCTACTTGGTGGTGCCACCTATCTGCAGGCCATCCGCACGTTGAGGCATGGCTCAGTGCTGCCCACTGGTTGCATCCTGCCATTAGAACTGCTTTGAGAGATGAAAGCAGATTGATAAGTGATCGGATGAAACACCTCTTGTACGAGGTACATTTCCCGTCTCTTGTTGAAAGCCAAGGAGAACTAGCTTGGCACTTGTTTTAAAATGCAACAATCTAATATTATTGTCGTACTTGTACTTGTACTTTGTTTTAAAATGCATGAGGTAGTAGCACCTTCTTCAAGAGTGTAGAGTCGTGCTTTTTACGGCTTTTAATATTTGGCACTTACTCCTTGTTCCATACTTTATATGTTACAGGTACCAGTAAGGGTTGCTGGAGGTTTACTTTTTGAGCTTTTGGGGCAGTCTGTCGGCGATCCTTATGTTGACGAAGATGACATTCCTGTTGTCCTTCGTTCATGGCAAGCTCAGAACTTCCTTTTAAGTGTTCTACATGTGAAAGGGTCTGCATCGATAATCAATGTCCTGGGCATTACAGAAGTTCAGGTTTTTATATCCTAGTAGATCCTTTTATCTGGCTAGCACACTTGTGCAATTTACGTTGGAGGATTCTGCATGAAACTTGTTGAAAACGGTTGCATTTACCTATATAGGAATTACTTCTTGGTGGTGGTTACAATACTCCGAGGACAGCACATGAAATAATTGCTAATTTAGCCAGCCGCCTGGCGCGGTGGGATGACAGGTATTATTCTAGCTTATATACTTAATTATAGTTCAATCATGTGGACACGTATGACAGAGATGTGCTAATGCAAAATCTATATGCAACTATTTTGTGTGTGTGCATGTGTTTCCCTCCTACAGAAAAAATAAAAACATTGCTTTTTATACGACTTAAAGGAGATAAACAACTCTCGATGCATTACAAATATAATCCAGGAAATGAGTTGTGGTCTCACCTTTATGCCTTATAAAGCTTGAGCAATATTAAAGCAAGCCACCCCACATTATGTCACTGACCAATTTATATAACATTGCTATTCATTCAATGTTTTCATTAAGGTTATTTCGGAAGTCCATTTTTGGGGCAGCAGATGAAGTGGAACTGAAGTTTGTGAATAGGTACTGTAAAGCTGCTTTAACCAACTTTTGATCAATTACGGGCACTTCCTCTTTTACACCTCTCTCTTTCATCAATAGGAGAAGCCATGAAGATTTACATCTCCTTGGTGCAATTCTCAACCAAGAAGTAAGAAGGTTATCAAGACAGGTATACACCTTCCATGTAATTCTGAGTCATTTTTAATACAGCGTCCATTCAGATATCCAATAGGACTGTTTGGTATGGAGCAAGACTCCATACAGGACAGACAAATTTTTAGAAGCCATATGGGTGAGGAAATCACTAAGTGCAATTGAAAGTTCCACTAGCTTTTTGTGAACTTTATATTACCTCTCAAATTAGAATCATCTGTGAAGCACAATTAAGATGGAGACATGGCCTGGGTTGTAGTATTTGATGCTTTTCCGGTTTAAAAGTGATTTTTTTAATCAAATTACCCTGGCAGAGCACTCTGTGACCTGCTTATGCTATTACTGATTGACTTATCTAGTACTGAGGTCTGTGCTTGTGAAGAATTAGGTGAGTTGGAGTGGGTTCAAAATTGAAAAAACTACAAGATCTCAAGTTTTCATAACTTCAGTAATATGATAATTCTTCTTTAGTCTTTATGATACCGTGGTGTCACTTTCTTTATGATACCGTGGGAATGAGCCATATCACCCAATATCGGGAGGAATGCAAAACACTCCCCAATACAATCAAAGTTATTGACTTTATCATAATTTCTAACCAACCTTTATTTCTGGAGAGTGAACTTACCCTTAACAGATGAATACCTATTCTTTGTGTGAAGAGAAGTAGTCCCGGGAGTTAATCTGTTCACTTATCTCTCTGTTTTATACTTGACAAGAATTGTAGTACAGTCCTTTGTGTAATTTACAGATATTGTTTAAATGGTGTTTGAGTTTGAACTTTAAAATCACTTATAGGATGTTATTGCTCAACATATTGTAGGTTATTAGAGTAAAGTGGTCTCTCCACGCAAGGGAAGAGATCGTCTTTGAACTTCTCCAGCATTTGAGAGGAAATCTAACAAAAAGTCTGTTAGAAGGAATAAGAAAGAGTACCAGGGAAATGATAGAAGAGCAAGAAGCAGTTCGTGGCCGCTTATTTACCATCCAAGACGTCATGCAAAGCACCATTCGTGCATGGTTGCAGGTCCGTATGCGATGCACATTAGACTTCTCTTTATCCTTACAATTATGGATTTAAAAAACCAAAAAATAAAACTATGACAGGATAGGAGCCTTACAGTGACTCATAATCTAGCTGTTTTTGGAGGATGTGGGCTTGTTCTTTCAATCATCACCGGATTGTTTGGAATCAACGTGGATGGAATTCCTGGTGCGACAAACACACCATACGCGTTTGGCCTTTTTGCCGGAGTTCTCTTCTTCTTAGGTATGGTGCTAATTGCAGTTGGGCTGATTTACCTGGGGTTGAAGAAACCCATCAATGAAGAAGATGTTGAAGTCAGGAAGTTGGAATTGGATAAGTTAGTGATGATGTTCCAGCATGAAGCCGAGACGCATGCTCAGGTCCGTAACCATAACCATAAGCCACTCTCTCGACATATTTTGCCACCAACGGCTGGCGACAAGTTCCCATCAGGCGCTGATTATTATCTCATTGCTTAATCTGCTTACTCATTTAGTCCACTCTAATGTAGTATGTTTAATCGATGTTGTTTCCTTCGATAACATAACTAGGACGCAAGACGCCCAGGAAAGCGTAGTAATTTGAAGGATTTGTAATTCTAAGAAAATGATTCAATATGAGAGCCAAGGATTTTAAATCCAATTGTTTGCATTTGATTTTTACACCCAGGATAGTTTTGAATTGAGTGTAAAATTAACGACATTTTGTGAAAACATGTTAATATTGAGCTAGAGTGAATTTTTTTCTTTTCCGGTTGTATGGAACTGACGAATAAGGCAGGTGTGTAAACAATTGTGACGGCATGGGCAGAAGACAAACGACCCCTAGGTGACTGTTCATAATTTCAAAAGTTGGCTCTACAACGGTCTTCTCAAGTTCCTAAACTGAACAAATTCCAGAAGCGAGAAAAGAAAGAGAATTCAACGTCAAATCTTCAACATAATCAGTATAAATTCCATTTTCTTCTACATTTTTCCTTATACAAGTGCAGCATATCATCACTTCAAAAGAGATCTGGTGAGATGTTCGCGAGCAGTTGCCAGCGCTTGACTTATCGTCTGCACAAAAGACGGTCGATAAGGAGTCAAACAAACACAGTATAGTTTTTTCCCCAGCCATATATACAAAAATTAAGTGGTGGTATCTTGAGAACTAGGGAGCTACAGACCTGTTCAGACAGTGGTGCTCCAGAATCCACACTATGACCAGCTACTTTACTTGCAATGGTATTCGCATCAGTTTCCAAAATTATCCTAAAAACGAGAGGCATTATGTACAATGTTATATCGATAAAATTCAAACTTAATTTCGTATTTCATAAAGGAAGAACAAGAAGATGCCTACCCGCCATCAATGATTTCATCGATGCATAAAAGAATGAGATCTAAATTTTCGAGTGCCTCCCTCTTCTCAACATTGCCCCTGGAATAAAAATTACAGCATAAACCACGAGATACAAAAAGTGAGCAATCTCAGAGATGACAGGCAAAGACCAAGTCAGGTACCTAAGTAGAATATCAACAGCATCGAAGAATCCCTGAAGAACGGAGGCTAAAATGAGTTCATTTTCATCTTCACCTCCGGTAACATAAAAGTGCAGGTCTTGAACAAACTTGTAGACAATGATGTTGTTCTCTAACATAGCAAACTCCGCTGCAGATAAAGCAAGAAGAGGTAGGTAAGAGAGAGTGAAGTCCAGCATTATTATTAGGAGACTTATATGTCAAGAATTTGAAAACATAAAGATCTCAGTTAAAGTTTCAAATGATCTTTGTAAATAGCATGACACAAGAGCTTAGGAACTTAATGATCTAGGACGTACATCAATCCTCCACAAACTGTGAAAACTCTAATCTTATCTAGCTAACCATGGTTCTTAAAGGTAACACAACAGGCTGTCCCCTTCATCAACTTCAACAACACAGGCCTTCCCAAACATAGTAACATTATTGAAATGAGGTTTCCTATAACATTAAGAGAGGACGGAAAAAAGAAAAGAAAGAACCAGAATATTAAGACTCAGTGAGAACCTTCTGCCCTGGCATTTGTCTTGTGAGTCTTGGTAAATACAGTCTTCTCAAAACCTTCTTTAGCAGTATTGGTAGGCCAGTCATCCGAATAGTACTTGCAAGCAACACGTGCCCCTTCTGAATCAAGAAGAAGAATGTTCTTTACAGAAGGGCACAACTCCTGTTACATAAAACGAGAGTTAGGACCATAACCATATTTGACATACAAGACCACAATGCAAAACAATATGTTTCCATGTAGTATGATTCTTATTTTATTTTCTGACACAGGGGCCAGGTTCTACTACTCCCTCCGTCTCACCGAAATTTGCACACTTTCCATATATGGATGTTTCATACCAATTTGCACACTCCATAAACGGAAATATCTTCATAACCCCACCCTTAAAATATACTTATATTTACTCATGTGTCATTACTTTTCCACACTCAATCACCTTTTATTTTACTTTATTCATAAAAGTTTGCAAAAATAACCTCAAAACATCACTCGACACTCATTACATCTTTTCTTACACATTTTATTTCTTAAAATGTGTGTCATCTCAGGGTGCAAAAAACTCATTTGGAACGGAGGAAGTACTACATAAAGCCAGCATGGAACACATTATAATAATGACACTAAATACCGATTACAGAATCACTACCCTTCCCCGTGTTCTCTCACCCACTCTACGAATTACAGTTGCAAACAAAATCTCAACTATCACTTTGATTTACAGTTTTCCTTAAAATAATGGCTGTGTGATAGTATATTAATTTCCATTGTCAGAAAATTAATGAGATGAGAGATGCCTAAGTATTCATTACTAGTTTTCAGGGGATTTGTTGGAAATTCCACACATTAATTTACCCAGAATTTCATCACTATAACTATATCATCAGTTGTCGATGTATAATCGGTAAATTGACGAATCTAGCTAGTGTATCAGGAGCAAAAAGGATTAAAGGCAGCCATCGTACTTTTTCGCTTAAAATGAAACGATCAAACTTAACACAATCACAATCACAATCCTACAATCATGATAAACGCATACAAATTAGGAAAACGATTTCAACAATACCATTGTGGATGGAAGGAAAGGATTTGAGCGAAATCGCAGATCGCGGGTCGTTCGTCCTTGCAAGTTCACAGTTCAGTTGAGCGTCGCAGAATTCCCAAAAAAATCTACAGAAAATAGTACTGAAATAAGTCCACTTGAAGTTGGGCTTCGTCAACTCTAATTGATTTGGGCCGGCCCAACTAACTGAAGTTGGGCTTCGCCGTCCACGTAAAATATTCTCATTTCTTTTTGTATAAGTTTTAAAAAATACGCCGTATTGTTTATTTGTATATAAAATATAGAATAAAATAGATAAATGAGAGAAGATAAAGTAAGGGTGGTGAAGTATATTTTCTAGAAAATGAAACAGAAACACTTACGTGAACAAGTTAAAAAGAAAAATAAGAATATTTTATATGAACGAAGGGTGTAATGTTTTTCTTGATAAGATTTCTAAATTTTGTTTATCCAAATTAGTAAATGACTCACTTTCACATTACATTACAAGTGGCAAAAACTATTTTATGATTTGATTAATTAGTAATTTTTTTAATAATTAAACACACAATTTATTACTTTCTTCGTCCATCTATAAATTTCTCGTTACTTTTTGACACATGGATTAAAAAAAATTAAATAGTAGATATAGTATAAATGATGTTATAGTATAAATGATGTGATTAAGAAAGAGAAATATATATAGAGAAACTTTAAATATAAAGTGAAGTGTAAGAATACAAATTAAAATATACTCCAGTATTTATTAAAAAGGGTAAGAGAGAAGTTTATAAAAAAATCAACAAAAATAGTAAAATAGAAAGCTTATGAGCGGACAGAAAGAGTATTAATATTCTCAATTTTTTAGAGTAGTCAGTTTTAATTAGTTTGATTGACCCGGTGGGTGTTAGTTTTAGACTTAAAATACGCTCATTTTTAGGTTTCAGATTCAAAACTTCGAAGATGCTTCAATTGGAATCCTCGCTAGTGTAGGCCCGAAGGGTTCCATGGTGGGATTGATCCCTTGAATTGAATACCGAGATTTCAAAAAATTAGTCCGATGAGTGGTAAAACTGAGCAACGAGGACGACATTACAACGAGGATAGTTTAACTGTAAATGGAGCAATCACAAGACAAAAAATCTTCAAAACATTGTAGAGATGGCCAAAGAATTCAAGTCTTTGGGATTTTATGCTTGAATCTTATACAGTATATTATGAAGCTGTTTTTTTCCCAGTGGAATACAACATTTTTGCTTTGGAAAATCTTGCACTTCCACATTTCAATATCTAATATAAGAATGTTATTACCAGAAAATGCACTCGTCGTACAATGCTCTAACGACCGCCTTGTGCCATCGTTCAAATCATCGCTGCCTTTCCCCACATAGGAAACGGAAACTGAAACTGCTGTATATCCAGACACAAAAAAATGTGGAGGGAGATGTATGGATTGGACAATTTGTTCGTCTTTAGAAAATGAATGCATATTCCGTGTAGGAAGTGCCTGCAAAGCAAGTGAATACAGATTATGCATACTCGTACATGAGTCAGTAAAAAACACAACAGAAGTCGAATCAAATTTCTATTGGTTCCATTTTTCGACTTGTTACTAAGACGAGACGTTGTAACATGTAGTAATATCATGTTTAGCTCTACCTATATAACTAAAAAGTTTGGTTCTTGAATTTTCAGTCGGCGTCTTTTGCTCGCCCAAATTCAAATACCAAACACAGGACACGAGTAGTTTGCCCCGATGAAATAAATTTGATCCGTCTGATGTTACTTCATGCACAAATAGTAATAACCGAAAATCCTAGCGTTTCCAACTTCAAGCGAATAATTATTATCCTCCATCAATGAATTCAACTTAATTATTTTAATGTGCATCGTCGTGAATTAAATAAACCAGTCCTGTCCATACGGGGCTTAGCCAAATTTTACATAGAATTCGACTTTCTTAACAGGGTTCAATCATTTATCGCTCGCCCCATTACTCTTGCATCCGTAAAACAAGCTTGCACCAAAGATTCAATACAATCTCAACGTATACGTTACAGATCAAGATTGCATTTTTCAATTCCAATCTCTAATATATGTATCACTAACTCAAAGTAGACATATCATCAAATAAATAAACCAGTCCACTCCATTCGGGGCTTAGCCAAATTTTACATAGAATTCGACTTTCTAAACAGGGTTCACTCATTTATCGCCCCACTACTATTGCATCCGTAAAACGAGCTTGCATCAAATATTCAATACAAGCTCAGCCTATACATTACAGATCAAGATTACATTTTTCAATTCCCATCTCTATATATGCATCACTAACTCAAAGTAGACATATCACAAAAGTGCAGTCAAATAAACAAACCAGTCCGATCCATTCGGGGCTTAGCCAAATTTTACATAGAATTCGACTTTCTAAAACGAGCTTGCATCAAAGATTTAATACAAGCCCAACCTATACATTACAGATCAAGATTACATTTTTCAATTCCCATCACTAACTCAAAGTACATATATCACAGATTATGCAAGAATTAGAGTAAAATATGCTCAAATAACACAAAAACAACATAATTAACAATTTCATTCAACTTTAGGGTACCTCAATTAGAGGTTCATTTACTCAATGGCTTCTGCAAAACCGCAGTCAAATAAATAAACCAGTCCAGTCCATTCGGGGCCTAGCCAAATTTTAAATAGAATTCGACTTTCTAAACAGGGTCATTTATTGCTCGCCCCACTACTATTGCATCCGTAAAACAAGCTTGCATCAAATATTCAATACAAGCTCAACCTATACATTACAGATCAAGATTACATTTTTCAATTCCCATCTCAAAGTAGATATATCACATCACAGATTATGCAAGATTTAGAGTAAAATATGCTCAAATAACACAAAAACAACAAAATTAACAACTTCATTCAACTTTAGGGTACCTCAATTAGAGGTTCATTTACTCAATGGCTTCTGCAAAAGGGCAGTCAAATAAACCTCCCCATTCTTGGAATCAATCTTATCAGCCACAGCCCACTTCACTTTCTTGTACCCTAACTTCCCAATCAAGGGAGTATACACCTTTTCAAGATCAGCCCTCTTACTGAAAAAATGATCTAACAACAAGTACCCTCCCCCTCTCAACACTCTATCCACATCAAAGAACAAGAATTCCATCGCCGTAATCGGAATCCACCGGTTAACGGCCCGGCCACACCGCACAAGATCCAACACCCCATCAAACACAGGCAACCTCTGCTGCAATGGCACATGAAGGGGCACTAATCCCCTGATTGCCACAGCCTCATTGTACGGTGCACCAACACTCATTGTAGTGGTCAGAACGGTGACATTCTGCAGCTTCATTTGAGCTGCAAAAGTCCCAGTCCCACCACCAATGTCAACACCAAGCCTAATTACAGAGTTAGCAGATTTAGCAATCTGCAAAAGCTGAGAAATTGGGAGATCCAGATCTGTTCTGTAACTCAAATACCTAGTTTTCTCAACTTTTAAATCAAACCCCATTTCAGGTTTCAACCCGGAGAAGCAAGAAAAAGTCTTGCAATTGTGAAAATGGCTTAAAAGAGCAGTCTTTTCCGGGAGGGGGGAAAAGGGGTTATCGGGAAGGGAGTGGGGAAGGGAAAGGGGGGTTCTTGAAAAGCAGCGGCGGCGGGGGAGGGGGCTGCAACCCCTCATGATAAGATCCTCCGCTAAGGGGGAATCGTTAGGACAAATTGAAAAAGGGGTGTAATTCATGAATTGGTGGAAGAGAATAGGGTTGTTTTTGCAAGAGGATCCAATTGGGGCAATGTGTGAGTAGGTGAGTAGATCGGAGGGGGTGGAGAGGGGATTGTTGGAGGGTTGGAGGCGCGTGAGGTGGGTTATGGTGGCGCGTATGGTGGAGAGTTGGTGGATGAGGTGGTCGGGGACGGGGGGCGGAGTAGGGGGGGTGGATTGGATGGTGGTGGAGAGATGGTAAAGAGAGAGAATGTTGGTGGCGACCATGGCGAGTAAGAGGATCAAGTTTAGACCCATTGTGAAACCCATTTTGAGGCTATTTTCTTGAGGATTCTTTGTTTGTTTCAGCTACTTGAAGAGTGTGAGTTTAAAGAGTGTCTGCAATTGTAATGAATTGTGCAATAATGATGTCCGCGTTTGACCAGTTGTTTGACACTCAAGCTGTAAAGATGTGGATTTATGGAGTCGGTGGAATCTATTGGGTCAACTAAATTACTTTCCTTTTGAACTTATTTCACCGCGTTTATTTTTGGGGGTTAAAGTTTTTTTTAGTCCTTTAAGTTGGATTAATTTTGAATTTGGTCCCGATGGAATATACATTTTGATTTTAGTCCCATAAGTTGGTCGAATTTTTGAATTCAGTCCAATTACTACAATTTGAGGTAAATAAATCGATCAAATCCATTAATTTTTGCATTTTTCTGCACATGAGCAAATTTACAGTTGATTTGAATTGCACACGAGCTAAGAATTTGATCGGTTTATTTACCTACAAGGGTAGTAATTGGACTGAATTCAAAATTTCGACCAACTTATGGGACCAAAATCAAAATGTGTATTCCATCAAGACCAAATCCAAAATTAGTCCAACTTAAAGGACTTAAAAAACTATAATCCCTTATTTTTATGCTCCACTTTTCGTACACTATTTCACTTTCTTGGATTTTTAACACGTGTCATTTTTAATATTATAGAACATTGATTTCGTAAAGATATAAGAGGGGTATTTTAGGTGATTTTATGAGATATAAAGTAAAATGTACGTAAAAAATGATGTTGAAAATGTATTAGAGTGTGAAAATAATTTTTGGACGTTCAAATAAGGAAAATGTGTAAATAATTATGGGATGGAGGGAGTAGTCTATAAACAGATCATCTTGAACCAATGTAAAAAGTGATACTCCCTCCATTTCGGGGATTACTTTCATAGGTTGATGGACACCCATATTAAGAAAAAAAAATGTAATAATGAGTAATTTTTTTTTTAAAGGTAGTTTTGTAAATTTTTATGTATAAAATAAATAAATGAGTTAACTTTTGTATATGTGTGGATAAAAAGTACATTTGTGTAAAATTGAGGATATTGTAATGGTGAAATTTATAATGAGATTTTCATTTTAAAGATGTGAAATTTATTGTGAAATGTTGCTAAAAGAAAAATGTGAAAGTAATTGTGTAATGAGTTATACTTAAACATTGTTACTTTTTAAATAAAGTTCAAAAAATACATTTAATTGCATTTTGATAAACATAAAATTTGTAAAATAAAAAACTAGTTATTCAATCTAAAAACTTGAAATATAGATAAAAAAAACAGTCTCACTACACACTTTTTTTTTTTTTTTTGATGAATAACAATATGACTAGGGGTGTGCACCGGTTTGGACCGGGATCGGAATTGATGCTAAAGGGCGGATCGGAGATCGGACCTTAATTAATTCGGCCCGGTCCGAGTTTGGATCGGTTGGACCGGATTAAAAAAAAATAAATAAATATTTTTTCAAGTTTATGGAAGTAAGAACAAGATTGATGAATTTATGTATGAAAATTAAAGTGTTTGCTCTTCATTTGAAATCAATTTACGCCAATGTGAATTTGTTTTACATTATCATTAATGATCTTTTGACCCTAAAAATAAATTAAATATGTTTGTTAAATTATATATTTGTAAAAAATGCAATAGATCTCAACACATTATCACCAATTACTTGATTTTGATAAATAAATGAGAGTTAATTAGTAAAAATAAAAAATTCTGGTCTTGGATCGGACCGGACCGGAAGACCGGAATCCAAAATTTGCCGGATCGGAGACCGTACCGAAAACTAACCGGTCGGTCCGGTTCCGATCCGGTCCGGACCGGTTTCGGTTTTTTTTTTAACACTCCTAAATATGACTAATATAACAAGAAATAAATTAAAAAAACAAAGATGGAGGTACAAATAAAGATAATCTATCTCTTGTGGCCCATCACTATAATTTGTTGGGCCATTTTCCAGCCCATAAACTTGGGCCACATAAGCCCAACAGGTGGACAGTACTAGTAACAACGGTTGTCCATTAAACGGGCCACAACAATTCAATTTTTAAGTTTTAACCAGTCATAAAGTTTTTGTTAAATATATTGAGTTATCTATAATCAAAGTTCAATATATAACTAGCTTAGATAATATAGTATTAAATGATGTAGTACGGATTATTTTTTATTTGACAGGTACACAATCAAATATTCTCTGGGTCTCTAAAAAGCTTTCATTTGATGACAAATAATTTTTAAAAAAAAGTATAATAATTAAAGTTTTGAAGGTAATTTTGTAAATCTTTTTATATTTTTATATTAAGTAAATAAAGTGAGTATGTAAACTTTTCAGGACGAAGATAGTAAATCTTACTGAGTAAATATTTCAAGATATCTATAATTAGGTCCGATTTTTATTTTAGATCTGATTAAATATTTATGGATTCGTATTTTTTCCTTTTTTACAAATGTTTCCCACGGGTTTTTTACTGGATCTTCAAATTAGGGGTTTTGAAGCAAGGGTTTAATAGTTACCCACTGTACTGACAAAATTTCAATCGCCACCCGTTTAATCTGCTTCGTCGATGCCATCGACGCCGCTTTGAAGCTTATTGAAATCAATGGCCGCGGTTTTCGATTGCCGAAGGCTACATTCTATTGCGAATCGCTGATTTTGTTTTTCTGATATTCAAATTAAGGTTTGAAAAAATGGCGCAGGATGTGGAGGCGATGCAGGAGAAGCCACCCAACGCTTGCTGCGCGGCGGTAATTTTTATTCAATCTATATGCCTTTCCTTTTTCTTTTTTCTTTTTTTCCTGGATTAATGGCGGTATTTGGTTACTTGCAGTTAAAAGAGAAGAACACAAAGCTTGCGGAGAAGTGTACAAAGCTTGTAGAAATTAAAAATCAGTTTCGGAAGTGCACAGCTCTAATACAGGAGAAATATGATGCGATTGAGAAAGAAAATGCGAGCCTCAAAAATGGTAATTATTATTGGATTTTTCTCTCCCTTTGTTTGTGATTATTCTTTGTTCTAGGAGGATGCATTCATGTCAGGGTTATGGTTAAATTGTTATACAAAACGATTGAAGATCAATACTGGAGTTTCTCTTTCCCTGTTATTATTTTTCGATTAATGTTAGTATTTTTCTTAGGTGCAAGATTACATCAAGAACAACAGTTAATCACAAAAATATCTGTGCAGATAAAAAAAATATGCCATCTCCGCCCATTCTATTACATATTAATAATATTTTTACATATTTATATAAAAAGAAGTCAATAAAATAAGTTAATTATAATTAATGAATTATATGCATTTTATAAGGAGAATATTATCCATAACAAAGAAGAAGAGAATATTAAATCAGGTAAATACAAAACTTAATTTAAAAAAAAATTAATGAAAAGAAAATGGAAAAGATAGTGTTTAGTTACATTGGAAGAATTGTTGCTCCAACACTGTAAATGACTAGGCTGACTAGCAAAAAATTGCATAACTAGCTGCACCATTGGAGATCGACATGGACACTATTTTTCTGCTGGGAAGCAAGTTGTCTTTCCCTTGTAGATGGAGTTAAGTGTTGTACTATACTATATGTGCATCTTGTTTATTGAGAGGACAAACCTTTAACTTCTATAATGTTTTCATTATCTTTCTTCCAGCATTGGAGGAAATCAACCTGCAGGCTAATATGTGGAAAGATGGGAAAGAAGAAGAAGCTGGTCGCCGAATTGATCTTGAGGACGAGGTATCTGCTTTACAAGACGAGGTTCGATTGTTGAAACAGAATGGGAACTCTACTTCTGAAGAAGAAGATAAACAACTTCAAGAACGTCTGATTGTGGCCGAGAAAGAGATTAAGCAGATGAATGTGCTTCTGGGTCAAGAGAGGGAAAGAGTTGCTTTGGAGAAGAAGAATGCAGCGTTGGAGAAGAAGAAAGCTGATGAGGCTTTAAAGAAGGTAGAGATGGGAAAAAATAAGGTTAGTGAAGTACAAAAGGTGGTATCTGCTTTACAAGATGAGGTTCGATTGTTGAAACAGAATGGAAACTCTACTTCTGAAGAAACAGTTAAGCAGCTTCAAGAACGTCTGGTTGCGGCTGAGAAAGAGATTAAACAGCTGAACTTGCTTCTGGGTCAAGAGAGGGAAAGAGTGGCTTTGGAGAAGAAGAATGCTGAGTTGGAGAGGAAGAAAGCTGATGAGGCTTTGAAGAAGGTAGAGATGGGAAAAAATAAGGTTAGTGAAGCACAGAAGGTGGCTAATGCTGAAAGGAAAAAGGCAGAGGAAAATAGGGTTTTGCTGGAAAAGTTAAAAAAGGAAACTGATGATTTGAAGTCAGTGTTGGCATTGGAGAAATCTAAGTCTGACGCCGCAGAAAAGAAAGTCGATGCCGAGAAGCAGAAAGCCATTAGGGAGAGAACAAGCACAGATTCGGCAATGGCCAAATATGAAGAGCAACGAGAAATTGCAGAAGTGAATTTGAAGAAGGCTGCATTTGAGAAGGGTCGTGCAGATGATTTGAATCGGAAGTTGGGAGAGGCTAGGAACAAGGCTGCAGCTGCAGAAAAGAAAGTGGAGGCAGAGAAACAGAGAACTGTTAGAGAAAGAAAAAGGGCAGACATGGCAGTGGCCAAATCTGAAGAGCAACGGCAACTTACAGAAACAAATTTGAAGATGGCCATGTCTGAGAAGGATCGAGCAAATAATTTGAATACGAAGTTAGAAGAGGTTAGGAAATTGGTAGAGGCTCAAGATCTTCAATCCGTTGCTGGTAGAAATGCAGAACTGACAAGTAATGCTTGTGAGGGAATGCTTAAGAATGATTCCCAATTCTCTCAGTGGATGGAAAAGATGCTCTTGGAGAAAGGACATAATATTCTTAGGGAGAAAACGTGTGTAGATTCCGAGAAAAAGAAATCAAAGAAGCAGAGAAAAGTTGCAGAAGAACACAAAAGGATGGCCATTGAGCAGAAATCACGTGCAGATCATCTATCTAGAGAGTTGGAGAGTTACAAGCTGAAGTTTGAAGAATCACAGAAGGAGCTTCAGGAGTTCATCTCATGCCGAATTGGCAGCAATGTGCCCCCAAGAAACAATGATGTTTCTTCTGAAACTGACACAGTTAAACTTCTAAATAAACAATTAGAGCTAGAAAGGTTGCTCGTAAAGCATGCCAAGAAAGCAACGAAGTTAGAAGCTTTTCGTAATAAATTGCTTCATCAAGAACTATGTAACCTAAAGCAGGAATGTCGTCAGTTCCAACAGCGTTTGGATATACTAGATAAGAGTTTCTTGCATGGGCGAGAAGGTATAGATCAGTTGGAAAAGGTCAGTATTCTTGCTCATAATTTTTCAGCCTTATTTTATCTTCATGAACCGTCAAAGTGTTGTCTATCTATGAAATCTTGATGTACTGCAATACCTCTCATGTGTGTATATGTACACTTATATTTAAAATGTTCTTTACTGCCAATTGATAGTGGTAATTATTGCTCACACATCTGAAGATATGTATCATTATATGTAGACTATTCTCTCGAGGTCATAATTTTTGGGCGATGGCTATTGATCCGTCTCCTTCTTTTCATATTAGCCAGTGTTATAAGGTGAAGTCGACATGACACAGCTTCTTTTTGCACGCATTATAAATTCTCTAGCTTCTTTTGTGCATGTGCTGTAAATTCTATAGGTGAAGTCAACAAGGATTTGAAACTTGTATGTCATGTTTTATTGTCTTTGTGGACTGACTGGACTCTTTAGTTGTTCTAAGATGTGTTACATGTGAATTCGAAAAATATAGAACGCTGAGAACAATGGTGCGATTTCAAATGACTTGTGTACTTAATATGATGAAATTCACGTTGCAAATTAATATTGTCTGTATAATAGACATTATATTGGCCAAGGAGGAAAAATAATTGTCTTGATACTAATTGGTGAGTGGTGTTATCTTGCAGACTGGCAATCAGGTCTCTCAAAGAAAAACATTATGCTCCGATGGGTGTCACAGTCAACTTACATCAGGTACCGATTCTAGAATGGATCCTCCATATGGAGGTTCCAACCAAAAAATGTTACAGAGTTCTGCGATAAATTCCAGTTCGGCATCTTTTTCTGATCGAACCTTGGTGGGATCACAGGAAAGAGGTACTTTATCTGTCATGACACCAGCCAACCTTGGGGAAGATATATCAAATTGTGAACCATCAGTTGGTAGGTTGCAGGAAAAAATGAGAACTACTGTTGTATCCAAAGCCGATAAAAGCATGAGAAGTCCAGTTAAAGGCAGTGCCAATAAAAGAAGAGTTAGCTGCCGTGAAAAGAAGGGAATTCTTGATGCAGGAGAGTCCTTAGAGAAAATGTATTCTAGGGGTTCGAAGTTGCATGGTATTCTCAATAGCCAAAAGGATAATTCAAAAGATGGGAATCTTAAAGGAACTTCTTGTAGAGAGCTTTCTAGACCTTGCAAGAAGAGAAAGACGTCTTCTGAGGGAACAGTAATTATTCACCGCCTGCAAAATTCTGAGGTAGAATGTATGCTAGATTCAAATACTAATGGCCCTAATGACTGCGTGCCAGCTTCATCACAAGGACCTGATATTATGAAATCCCATGGGCATTTCAAGGATGGAATGAGTAATATTACTGGGCACTACCGTTGCACTCAAGATTTTGATGAAATGGTTTTTTATGATTATATGAAGTTGCTAGACCTGGATAATGCTGCTGACGAAGATTCCTATCGTAGAGCTATTGCTATGCCTCTATCTCCTACGCTTCCTGTGGTTGGATTTCTAGAAACAGATAATTCTGAGATACTGGTATGCAGGAGCTCTCAAGAGGGGTTGTCCAATGTACAGGATAATCCAACATCAATTTCTGGATTTCATGTTATTGAGTCGGAGAAGAATCACACCAGTTTATCATTTAAAAGCCTTGTTCCTTCACTGTTGCAGACAGAGGAAAGTCCTGTGGACCCCTCAAAAAATTTGGATTCACCGTCAGGAGGGGATACCCATCATTACCAGATCCATGATTCAGGTGGGAAGTTGGGACTTTCAGATCTATCTGGTTCTGGAAATGAGGAAATCAGTTTATTACGTGAAAATGTGATTGAATCTTCTGATAGTGGGCTTCTGAACTATTTGGTTGTAGCATCAGACAAGAAAGACAATTCTAGCATTTTGAGAATCCTTCAGACGATTGACAGTTGCATGCCGCGCTGTTCTTTTGTTCATTCAGCAGAGTCATTCCTTCAAACTATTCTACTTACCATCTTGAAGGCAGAAGCTCTTTCAATTAAGTATGTGAACTGGCTTGATAACTTATCTTACTTCTGTTCTGTTTTTTATTTTTTTAAAATGATCCACACATTTTGTTACATGGTTTCATTTTTCTGACATGTTAGAAATCTGTGTGTTTCTTTTGTGTCTGAGGTCAACTTAATACCTCTTTGACCTTCCAGATACAATGCTAAGAATGTGCTGGCGTCCTTGGAAACTAGTTCTTAGTTCTATGAACTTGTTTGCCTGGATACGTGTATTTCTTTTGTGTTTTCACTCTGCATGTAGCAATTACATTTGTAAGATATTATATGTCCAACATTTTGGCTCCTAATGATGGAATATGCTTGTAGTTTCCCTTCTTTTGAGAAAATTGTGTCAGGTTAAATAAATGGATGTGTGCCTTCTAGTTCTAGATACCAGGCTCGCATAATTCATGCATCAAGTTTCCAAGTTGAATGACATTGAGCCCATTCCTTGTTAAAATAATTAAACTAGGCTTGTGCAAGTTCGGTTGGATTATATATCTATGCTGACTTTATAGGGTTTGTAGTCATATTGTTTTTCTTTTGTGATCTTTTTTTTCCTGGCATGAAGAGACTAAAAATAGTACTAGGTCCGTGACACCTGGAGATTGCTCCCCCCCAACCCCAAACCCTATTTTCTGTTGCCATGTTCATTATGCGTTACAGATGCTTTTGTGGATTTTAAATAATAAAAGGTTTAAAGTTGCACTTTGGAAATGAGACAATTAAGCAGTGTGTTTTACGTAGTCCTATGCTTGAAATGCCTCAGTTAAGAATCTAATCAGAATTCTTTTCTCCGTGAATTGTGTTTGCAGGGAGAAGGCCTGTGTATTCTTCACTACAATACTGCGTGAAATTTCTGTGGTTGGATTAGATAGCCAGACAAGTGTCTTGAGTGATAATTCAGTACAGATTCTTGGTTCAGTGACTATGCACATCAACTCAGGTAATTATCATAATATGGTCTTAAATATCATATAGTGTACTTGGTTACAGTTTCATTTTTTTTATGAAACTAACTTTTATTTTCTTGTCCAGTATTTTCTGACCCGGTTTTCAGAAGGATGTTTATGGAGTCATGCGATCTGTTTGAGCTACTTGCTGTTGTTGAAGATTTTCTTCTGCAGAGAAAAGTGTTGGTCTGCAGTGAAGTATCTGCTGACTCAGATATCCTCTCCACCTCGAAGTTAAAACTCATTCTAAATGGTAATGAGGTAATACTGTCCGAAGTGGTGGCTTCAACACACCTCTTAGTCGTGGGGGCGAGTCTGCTAGCATCATTATGCTCAGCAATTGACCATATTGGTCTTGTTTGCGAGGTATCATGCAGCATCATCAGAATGCAGAAATTCGAACCATCAGCAAAATTGGCTATTCTTCATGCTTTTGCGCACATATGTGGCTCTAGATATCTTAGCTTTCAACAGTACGCGTTAACAATGATCGTAGTAAAATCATTGGTTATATTTCTTGAGAAGCAAACTTTGGGAACTAATTCTACATCCTTAATCCCATCAGAAGTTGAAAATCCATCTAAAATATGGCCATGCACCAATTGTCTGTTCTTGGAGGGTGCAGTTCCCATGGAGGATGTTGCGGTGCTACTGTTAGAGAATCTTCAGAAGCAGTGTTCTGAATCTTGTTCACTAGATTCCCTTGCCTTGAACAACCATATAGCTCCTAGAGTACGGTCTCATGAGGATTGTACTGACGAAGGTTCAGGCTTGAGAGAGGCTGTTCCAATGAGTTCTTCATCTGATGAAAACATATGCGACTTCATCGATGTTCTTTCCTTGGTTGAGGTTCTAGCTTCATTCATGGTATGAATCTTCTCCTGTTTGAGAATAATGTCTTACCTTTTCACTTCTTTTAGGTTTTTTCCACTGATTTTCTGTCAAGGTTTTTTTTTTAAGTAGTTGATCTTTGTTATTTGATATACTACATGGCTTTCAATATAGGCAATCCTCTTTTTGTGTATCTCCTTCCTCTGTAATTTTCTCATCAATTTTTCTCCTCTTATTGTATGTCTTACAATCCCGTTTATGTTTCGTGTTATGCAGAGCTGGGATTGGACATATGCCCACCTAATAAAGCAAATTTGTGAGTATCTGGAAACACATCTAATGGAGGGTTCTTCTGCTGCTATTATCGTACTTCTTGGTCAACTTGGAAGGTACTGCCAAATACTGATGTTTTTTTACATATGCATTGATGAACATGAAAATGATGACTGCTTGCTGTTGGATGGTTTCGTTATCCTTAATATCTTCAATGCAGATCATAAATAAAAAGGTTCTGTGATAATTATTTTTGTAGTCTAATGCCGAATCACACCCTTGTACTTGGTTTAAATTTCAGCATTCTATTTGTGTGTTTGAACCTTCCCTTCCCTCCACGTATAATTTCAGTTTATCCATTTGATAGATGAAAAGACAAGTGACCCAATTTTTTTTGCCATTCACTATCATATCTTTTATCACGATTCAAAATATTTACACGACTATGGTGTCTTGCAGGCTTGGAGTTGATGCTGGTGGATACGATGATTCTGGAGTTCAGAAACTCAGAGGATGGTTATCTGCATTTGTATGTGAAAGCAGTTTTACAAAATATAGCCTTTCTGTACAATTTGCCATCATAAATTCTTTGTTCAGTCTTACTCATACGAAACTTGAAGATATCATCGCGGGAGGCACCGAGAGTCACTCCATTCCTGCTAAATTTACAAGGGAGTGGTTTTCCTCGTTGACTGACGAGCAACAATCGTTCTTGAGGATTCATCAAACTACAGGTGAGAACAGCTACTGAATTGAAAGGAACAAAAGATTTTGCGGTGCATTCTTGGCAACTTGTCGTCTTTCTTGTGTTCAAATGAGTTGTGTATTCTTTTCGACGGAATATTTCGTGTACAGTATCGAGCAAGAACCAAGTGTCAAGGTCTTTGTTTTCATTTTCAGGAAGGGGCCATCTTTGGTTTCATGATTTAAATATGTTCTCTTGGTTGTGAGATCCAATTTTGATTATATTTTTTTAAATGGTCCCAATTGAATTAAATCTGATATTTAATTTTGAATTCTATTGGACTGGGCAATATGGCATTATTGGTCGTTTAATTTGTTTAAGGCATTGAATATTTGAATTGCGGCTATTGCTTATTTGCTTAGGCTTTTGTCTCATGAACAAACAGTAACGGCGTGTTTTCAAGGGTACTCTTGTGTGCTTTCTCCGTTTTTAAAATTTGGGTATGTAGATTAAAAAATATGATTGAATAAATAGACGTATTCGAGAAGATATGATTGATAGAAAAGAATGTAATGAAATGTTTGATAACTTTCATGGGAACAGAAGGATCGGATACCCCATCTTCCCAGAACAAATTAAATAGTTTACTTATTTCATGTAAAATTAATTTTTTGTTTTAACCCTCAAATATTTCGATCGAATCTAAATATTTCATAATTTTTCTTTTTTTTCATGTACAAGTACATAGATAAAATATAATATGAAAAAACATCCTAATAAATAAAATACAATTTTAATATATAATTTTAATAGATGAAATACAAATTCAAAGTAAAAAAAAATAGTCCCAAGTTGCAAAAAAATAATCTCAAGTTGCAAAAATTAGGTAATGATTACCAAAAACAACTAAATAACATGTGCTATTCATAGTTATCTTGATCAATGATCATTACATGTTTTATTACTTTAATAAAAAAACTAATTTTATTTTAATGACATTATCTATTTAATACTTAAGTGATAATGTCCGCGAACAATTTAACGTCATTTTCATAATGATGAAAAGGAAATATACGTGAAATTAAGCATGGGTACCTCTCTCCACAATAATGGCCAAAGGACACGTTTGGTTTAACCTTAAATATTTCTTATATTATTTTAGTAATTTCATTTTGGCAAAATGTCTCTGTGATAACGTTTTAATCATAAGAGGGCGTAATTGGAAAGTAAATTGAATTTATTGCCATTTTAAACTATGCAAATAAATAAATCGCAATCTCCCGTTGAACAACACTTGTGTAAAATATTTTACACATACACATGAAATATATAAAAAAAATTGTAGGTTAATAATATATTGTTAATTTGTTACTACAAGATCAAAAATGACTACTACTGCATGTTAAAAAATATCCTAAAAAAAATCGCCTAAAAGATTAACGGTCCAAAATATTTTTGAATTTATAGTAGTATAATTTGACTTGTAGTAACATACTACTAATATTTTTAGCTTTATAACTTATTTTAGTTTTGTAGTAGCATAATTTTGATTATGTAGTAAAATAATATTTGAAAGTAAAAAAATACTTATTCGCATTTTAGTTAAGTTTGACACACATTTTTTTGTTTTAAATTAACCTTAATTAGTTATATTTTAAAATATTTTATATTCCCTCTGCCCAATTTTATACTCCAATTCTCATTTTCTACTACTCTTACATAACTCCCTTTATCTTTCAAAAAGTTTTTATACTTTCTTTTTTTTTGTTTATTATCCAAAAGTTTGCATATCCCAAAAAAGTAGAAATAATTATCACAATCTTCACCTTTCACAATATACATATATTTACCCTTCATGTTATTACTTTTAGAGTTCACCATACACTCAATCCACATACTTTATTTACTATATATATAAATGTTTATAAAATTACCCCCAACACTCTAATCATTACTCCCTCCGTCCCTGAAAATTTTACAGAGAATCTTAGGCACATAGTTTAAAAAAAAAGTGTAATGATGAGAGTGTTGAGGGGTAATTTTGTAAACTTTTATATATGAAGTAAATAAAGTAGGTGAGTTGAGTGTGTGGTGGGTCCCAAAAGTAATGGCATAAAAAGTAAATATGTGTATATTGTGAGGGTGTGAATTGTGATGATTATTTCTATTTTGGGGTATGCAAACTTTTCGGGGACAAACAAAAAAAGAAAGTATAAATACTTTTCAGGAACGGAGGGAGTACATTTTTTTTTTAAACTATATGTCTAAGATTCACAACAATTTTTTTGGAAACGAAGGAAGTACTACTTTATTTCTACTTATCTTCATTATTAAACTTTCACTTTTTAACACAAACAACTACTCCAATTTTCTTTAAATTCGCTTCCAACTCAAATGAAAATTATAATTTATAAAATTGAGCGGAGATGAGTATATAACTAATGCAATTTAGGGGTGTTTGCAAACTTTACAAACTGCTTAAAGAATCACATTTTTTTAAAAGGCTATGAGAGGGAACTTTGAAAATAAGGGCATGTTTGTTTTGGGATTTTGAGGATTTTGAAATTCGGATTTCAAAATCTGAATCAAAATCCCAAACGGTAACGGGGTGGAGTTTCGAAATCTCAAATCCGGATTTTCCATCCCAAATCAAACATGCCCTAAGTGATTTTAGAAGTAGTTAGTTGTTTCAAAACACAACTAATTGACAAAAAAAAACGTTGAATATACTATATTAAAAAAACAATTTTCAATATTATTTTATTAATTTCTGAAGCTGCAGAGGAAATGGAACCCACTTGCAGCCAAACAGGCCCTAACACGTCCTCTTCTTTTCCGGTCAATCTATTCTTGAAATTATAGTTTCGATTTCTCAAAACAAAACAAATGGTTTCAATTCGCTTCTCCATTCGGATTCTCAATCGGAAACCAGTCATGTGAAACTCCGCCGTTTTTGGAATATTCCGGCGAGCCTCCAGCTGCTACACCGCCTCCGGCGAATCTCGGAATACACTTAACAAAGCTTCCGCTGTAAATCGCTTTCTGATTCAATGGAGGAGCCACTCCTCTCTTTCATAAACACCAGAAGGCCCCACCCTTCGCCGTCGCTTCCGTCGCCGATACTCTGCCCGCTGCCGGAAAACAGTGAAATCTGCATTCCTCCGGTTCCCGTCACGCCGTCGTCGAAAGAAATCAAGGATATGTTAATTTTCGGTTCGCCTTCATCTTCATCAATGCAGTTAAAGGATTCCTCCTCCTCAGCTCTTATAGAGGCTTTAAGCTTAACCCTAACGTCCCCTAAACATTCCAATTTTGAAAGCGAGAGGTTGATTCAGGACCAACAGAGATCTTATTTGGACCAAGAGAGCCAGCAATCGTGGTTGCTTGATCCGAATTACCCTTCGTTTAAGAGTAATCTCCACAGGTCCAAAACTGCCCCTGCTATGGCTACAATCAATGAAATTGATAAGTCTTCGGAGAAAAAGCCCCCACAGATTGGGAAATTGTCAATTGTAAGCCAGGGGGTTGTTCTGTTAATTGTGTACTTGAGCCTTGGTGTTGTTATATACTCTTTTAATACAGATAATTTTAGCGGACCTGAGACTCATCCTGTTGTTGATGCTTTATATTTTTGCATAGTGACTATGTGTACTATTGGGTATGGTGATATAACTCCTACTAGTACTGCAACTAAGTTGTTTTCCATCACATTTGTGCTTGTGGGATTTGGTTTTATAGATATTTTGTTGAGTGGGATGGTTAGTTATATGCTTGATCTTCAAGAGAACTATCTTTTGAGGTCTATTAAGAAAGGGGTGGGTCGTGAGGCTCGTGACAAAAGGTCGTATATAATTGATGTGAAGAAAGGGAGAATGAGGATTAGGATGAAAGTAGCATTGGCCTTGGGTGTTGTGGTTCTGTGTATTGGAGTTGGGGCTGCTTTTATGCATTTTGTTGAGGAGCTGGATTGGTTGGATTCGTTCTACCTTTCGGTTATGTCTGTTACAACAGTTGGATATGGGGATAGGGCGTTTAATTCTTTGAATGGACGGGTTTTTGCTTCGATTTGGTTGCTTGTATCGACACTTGCTGTTGCTAGAGCCTTTCTTTACTTGGCTGAGGCAAGAGTTGATAAGCGACATAGGACGATGGCTAAGTGGGTTCTTGGACAAGATATGACTGTTGCTCAGTTTCTTGCTGCAGACATTGATAACAATGGTTTTGTCACGTAAGCTCTTACACTCAAACTTGATACTCCATGTAATTGCAATTTGAGATAATTTGCTTTTGTATGAGTTTAGCATAAGAGCATGCTTGCAGTTCCCCCAGATGTAGTTAATTGTTGAATGAATCTTGCTCTTTATCTTATTTTATGGAAGACATAGAGCCTAAAGAGTTATGTCTTCAATCACACATTCGTTATCCTGTATTTGCATTACATATTGTAAATTTGTAACATTCTTCTTAGTTTTAGTTATATTATGTCTCCATGTGCAGTAGAAGTAAATTTCTTTCATATTCAAGATGGATGTACTCGATGAATTGTACTCAGTATAATTGAGTTATAGCGGTAATGTGGAAGGATACTAGGTGCTTGGTTTTCTTATCAGTTATTTGTATGTGTACACTTCTTAGGCCACTGTTTGAACTAGAGTTTGTAAAAACATTGTTTTCTGTTTGTTTAATCGTCGTTAACATTTAGATTCTACTAATGCTAGAAAATTACACAGGACATTGATTGCATCGAATCAGTTCTAGTGTTTTCTAATTTTGCATGATATGTTGCAGCAAATCAGAGTTTGTGGTGTACAAACTCAAGGAAATGGGCAAGGTTTCAGAGAAAGACATTTATCAGATATGTCAGCAGTTTGAACGGCTCGACCCTGGGAACTGTGGAAAGATCACTCTTGCTGATCTCATGGAAAGCCATAATAAGACGTGAAAGGAATGAGGCGAAATCAGTGGTGAGGCGATATAAGGCAGCCGTTGTGAGAGAGAAGGACATCTCAAAGCCTTGTCCTAAATCGTAATCAGGTAAATGTTATAGTATGACGCTCTTGCTTTTGGTTGATCGGATCGTGTGATAAGTCGTATGATCAGTAGGAGCGTTTTATATTTACAGATTTTCGGAGAATGCAACGAGGAAGGTGTAGATGAGCCCTCCCTGTCAATTTACAGAAAATGGAAAATGTAAATGTTTTTATTGTAGAAACTAAGGTTTAGTCACTCTTACTAGTTACTATTACAAATGATATAATGGACTACTTAATCTTTGGTAGTAGCCATGCTTATTTTGTAAAAGTTGAAATGTATGTATGATCATCTGCTATATACTGTAAGAAATTATTATAAATTGTATTATACACTTTATGAAAAATTGTATTTCAAGGAAAAGGGTCCTTTAATAAATTTGAAATAGTTTAATACTATTATTTTTGGGAGGAAACCTTGTATTGTATTTAAAAAAATGAAATGGGAAAAAAATTAAGTAGTTGTTGGCTTTGAGTTTGCCAAAGGTGAGGCTTTGCTTTTTAGTTTTATACTAATGCGAATACTATTCCACCCTTTTATAGTCATAAATCCTTGTACGCCTTTTTTACGTGAGACATTTGTTTGGCCCTCTCAACAAATATTTAAATGATAAAGTAAATAAAGTGATAGAATAGATAGGGGGTAATGTAATTAATGGAATAGTATTTAAAGTGATAAAATTATTTTCTTTTTAGGAAATGAATAAATTGGTATGGGACGACGAATTAGCCAGATAGGCGGGCACCCATTAGTGCTGATCGACAGAGTTATCCGAGAAAAGAAAAAAGTTGCAAACAATTTCTTATGCATGAAATAAAACTTCGTCTCATGTATGAAATCGTTTCACACAATAGCCTCGATAATTTAATCGTGCTATACAATCTCACAAAATTTCTCAAATTCAAAACTCTTTCTCTCAATATTTTATTTTTGTATTTATTTATATAAGCAAAAAAATAGCGGATATAAGATACGCGCGCTGGGATGTGGGCTGGGCCATAATTAATTTAATTGTATCAGTGGGCCGCACAAGTAATTGTCCACAAAAAATGTGCTCAATATTTTTTTACACATATTTTAAAAATAATTTATATTTTAATTATGAAGTAGATATATATATGGAGAAAAGAGTATAGAGTATTGTTGACAACTAATAAACTTTATTAATAAAGTAGAAAATATACATAAAAATGAACTACTTAAATAGAATGAACATATTTTTTTGGACACAAAAATAGAATTGAACACACTTTTGATGGATGGAGGAAATAGTATGAAATACTTCACATAAATATAATTAATTAAAATAAATAGGAGTAAAAATTGCGGAACAAATTCAGGTTAACACGGATCAAATATAATTAAAATATATTATTTTCGTTTCTACGCGTTGTCTTACCACAAGATCAAAAAACATGTTATTCCTCGAGGGAGTACTCCCGGTGTCAAACAGAAGTGAAAAGATTAACTTTTGGAGAGATGACAAAGTCTCTATGGACGAGACAAGATGCTCTAGACCGAACCGTCTCAGTAGACTAGACAAGATGTTCTAGACCGATTGAACCGTCTCGTTGGACTAGACAAGATGTTCTAGACCGATTGAACCAATTTGGTGGACTAGACAAGATGTTATAGACCGATTGAACCGTGCCGGTGGTCTAGACGGGGCGTTCTAGTAAAAACGGGTCGTTTGATGGGAGGTTAGTGGTCCTTTGTTTGAAAGGGAGATTGTTGAGGGTCAAACAATTATGTCACAAAAAAAAATCATAAAAGGATTTTTATGGAGTACATAAGAGTGAACTAATATCTTCATTGTTATAAAATCTTCTCGGGATAACTTAAAAGCAAAGTCGTAAGGATTTAATTAATTTAAAGCGGACAATATCATATCAAGTGGAATACTACGTAGGGTTGAAGTTCAAAAGCTCAAGAACCCAACAAAAACAATAATAAAAACGTAATTTTGTAGTAGCATATTTTTTATTTTGTAGTCAAATAAAATATTTCAGTTTCTTACTCTCGATTCAGAATCGAAAGTTCTTTCCAAGACATTGACTAATGAAATGAAAAATAAACATGAAAGTGGGATGGAATAATTGAGAAATTAAATAAAAAAAGAAAATTGCGGCACGACCCCGTCAACCCCAATAATATTTTAAATCACTTATTACAATTTACAAACCTTTTTAATTTAATATTAGTATAAATTATATACCAAAATAATTGTCCTGAAATTATTAATTATAAAAATAGTAGTCATCGGTTTGAGTCAAAATGGAGAACATCTAATCTATGGTTTGGTCAAAATTATTGGTCGTCTTGATGGAATCCAAACAACAAAGACATTTCACATTTGAAGAAAGCAATCTAGTTTAATTCTGCTGAAATTCCATAATTATGGAGTAATTATTTATGAGATGGGTGTATAATTGAAAGAATTTTGTGTTCCAACAATTTAATTGGTGGAGTTGTTTTCAGCGGGAATTGAATTCAGGTAGTTTGTTTGAGATTTTAGATATCATGAAAAAAATTCATCTCATTTAAAAGTTTAAACTTGTTGGAAGGTGAATTAGTTCTGATATATTGATTTTTAATAAAAATAAATTAATAAGCAAATTGGGGTTTAAATAGTTATGTTTGACTAATTCAAAACATTCCAAGTGGAGTATATATAGCTTATAATGATTAGGGTTATTGACTTTGGATCCATTTCTAGGTGAAATAAAAGAAAACAAAACTCACTAAATGCAGTTTTAATTCTTTAATTTTAATTTTGTAGTGAATTAAATATACAATATTTAGGTAGACAGGGTAGGTTATGAGAGGAGTAGAGGTGGAGGTGGATACGAAGTTAGTTGCGGACGCCTTACCGTATTCTCAGGGGACGACTCAATCTTTGGAAACTATATAGAAGTTTGTACGTGAGAAATGTCCCATTTTGTTTTGATTTATATTTCTTATATTTATCGCATGGCTAATGAAACGACGCATCGACTAGTACGAGTGACTAGAGATGTCACTAGTCCTCATGAATGGCACGATCAACCGGAGTTTGTGGTTGACGTACCCACTACCCAATATTATTTGCAATTGCTCTCAATAAGAAGAACTCTCTTTTAAAAAAAAAAGATAGAAAATGTAGGTTCTAGTGCAATACAGTAACAACAACATAAAATGCAAAATTTCAATAAATAGTACGTGTAATTTTTTTTTTCCATAAAGTAATACTAACATATTTAGTACAATAATATTATATGTACGTACTCTTCCATTAACACTTTTAGTAAAATTAAGTGAATTTATTTTGATGGAAAGACTAATCATGTATAGCAATTCTATGTGCCAATATAAATATTTTATAAATAATTTGGGCCTTTGAATTGGTCATAAGCTGACTTTTATGGATCTTTTCAGCAAATTAAATAGTCTATAGTATGTTATGGAATTTGGAAAGTTCTCTTTAGGCTTAATTTAATAAATAAATAGTCCAAATCATCGTATGCGTATTTCGTACTCAATTCATATTTTATTTAACCCTTTCACCTAAATTGAAATAATTATCACAAGGAAAGAATATTGAAGATATCATCTTTGATTTAAAAAAAATAAAAATCAGTACCCATCCCGTCCACATAAAGTGTATTTTTTTAGTTGTTTACATAAAATGTACATATTTTTTAAAAAATATACGCAACACATTTACTTTATCTATTTTAATATATTATTTATTTTATTTATAAATAAATTAATAATATTTTTTAAAATTTGTATAAAAAGAAATTATAGATTAACGGAAGAAATATCAATTTATTCGTACCGAGGGAATGAGGGTTATATAGTTAAATGAGGGTTATATAGTTAAATTGTGCATTTGTTTCATATATTAGTGAATAAATATATTGTTATTAGTTTATAAGTGTAATAGTATCAATTACGGAGTACAACTTATGATATGTCATGCACATAAACACGTTAAACTATATATGGTATAAATGGATAAATATTAGTACTATATTAATTTATAAATGTAATAGTATCCGATCATAAGAGTTATGCGAGATCTAATTTCATAAACAAGTTTTATTAAAGACTTACACATAATTATGAAATAAAAAATACTTGCATGAAATTTGATTGAGATTTAATAACATGATGTTAATATTATGCATTAAAAAAGGGGAACATAATTCGTGGTAATGTCAGTGCATGTGTCAATGTCTCATGAAAGATTCTTTTTTGAAAAAATAAATTTATTTCTCAATATACATACCTAACAAATAACCTGCCCCCAATTGTGCATTGACGATAATTTCCTTAGCAATACCAAATAATAATTTTAAATTATTTTGTCACAAATTATGGAGGTACGCAAACTTAGGTCAAAAGTTCACTTTATTTCTTTATTATTTAAAACCCATGCATAAAGAGCTCATTCTCAATTAGTTGACCCAATCTTCACAAGTTAAAAAATTATAGATTCCTGTTTGATCATTTTACAAATCGAAATCGAACGCAATTGGACCCTTTACGGTTTTAAAAAATCGATTTGAGTTTTTTTGTTTCCGTTTTCCCTCATTTTTTTAGAAAATAAACAACTACCTAACATATGAGAGAGGTTGGTGTGAAAAAATGAGTTGAAATTGAGGTATTTATAAAAGAATATTAGGGGGAGCAAAACCGTCGTTTTGGCCTAATTAACCCCAAATCGCCGGTTTCGATTTTGAATTTTCGTTACCGAAATCGAACTTTAATTTTAAGGTTACGATTCAATTTTCAAACCAAAATCGACTGGTTTGTCCGGTTTCGATTTTGCATATGTCTACCTTAGCTTCCCGTTTTAATGTATTTTTTCCAACATCATTTCAAATTGTTATTTATTTTGTCCTCTAATTTCGATTTAGGGCATATAATTTATTTGTGTAGCACACTCCTTCTAGTTGTTTGAGGTCAAATTCAACTATATGTATCTATCACAAAAACTTAGGGTTGGTCCTCCTTTTCGGCCGAATAGGACTTGAAAAAAAAACTTTTAAGGTTAGAGCATTTTTTTTTTAAACATTTATATTATCTATTGGATATATAGTTTGAGTGTTATTATTTAGGGCATGTTTGATAGTAAAAATGAATTATCTAAGATTAGGATGATAACTAAATTTTATAAATTTTAAAGCACAATCTACCCTTAATTTAAATTATTAAACAACCAATAAAAATGATATATAGTTAATCTAGTTTAATCTAAGATTCAACCTTGATAAAAAATTGTATGAGACAGTTTTATACATTAGATGAGTTTTATTTAATAATTTATTATATGATTCATAAACTTATATATGTGTGTGAAACTCCAACTCAATTTGGGTTTAAAGGAGCTACCTAGAGAATCATTCGTGATTGTTTCGTCTTATCTCAACCTCTCAGGTATGAGATCATCTCACATAAAATAAATATTTTATTGATCATTGATCATTGAAGAATGCAGTGTACAAGAACCACATTTTTTTTAAAATGATAAAAAAAACCCTGTATGAAACAGTTTCACCGTAAAATCGTCACAAATTAGTATAATAGATACACATATCTTCTAAAGTGTTAATCATCATGTTCAAATTATACTTCGAGACGGTCTCACGCAGAAACAAATATACAAGGTTCATTTACTTGATAGGATCAATCAATTCTTTGAACAATCATGAAATTATAAGTGAGACATTTATGGTTTTGTTAATTTCTTAAATATCTTTTTTTAAGAAAAATAATTTATTTTTAAAAGAAGTTGATTATATTTCTATATGGTCCCCCCACCCAAGTGTAAGAAGAAGCCGTGTTTCCTTACCGCCAGCGATTCCTTTTAGGTGTAGAAAATTGTAATATAATGAAGTACAATAATTGTTTGTTTGGCAACTAAACTAAATTTGGTAGTTGCAATTCATGTACTTTCTTGTACAACTCCTACAAGCAATCTACTTTTATAGGTAATTTTGGCGCCTAATTTTTGTTATCTAGCAACTAACCACTCAAAAAAGTATTAAAAATACAACTGACACTTCTTCCCTTTCCTACTTAATGACATATTTTGCCATTTTTTTTACGTCTGTTATTCGATGACTCATACTTAAAATAACAAAAGAACATTTTAATTATTCCCTCAAAACATCACGATATTATATCAAATGTCATTATTTTATTACATTAAAAAAATAACTTTATTATCTACTTATAAAGTTGAAAAGTATTTTCTACTCTCACTTTATCTCTCATAATACTCCCTCCGTCCGTCTATACGATTTTCATTTTTTCATTTTAGTTTGTCCGTCTATAAGCTTCTTATACTCTTTTTGATAAATATTTTTTAATTTTTAATTTTTACATTTCACTTTTTATTTTACTTTTTATCTGTATCTCTCTTTCTTAATCACATAACTTAACTATATGTATTATTTAATTATTTTTCTTAATCACTATACATAAAAGTAACAAAAAATTTATAGACAGATCGAGAGAGTATTAATAAATAATTTATACGCTGTGTTCTTAAGTAGTGAACGGAGGGAGTATGAGATTAAGTATATAAAAAATTGAAAATTATGGGACAAATAATGCACTATATAAGTATATTTTTTAATCTTAGTAACAAACATTGTTTGTTTTATCAATAAATATTGCATTTTTATAATGAGAGTTGTATACATTAAATAAAATACCCCATTGACGCGACAATATTTAGGTTGCTTGGATATTGGATTGACTATTGAACGTTGACTAATATATAATTGATGAAGCCAGGATTTGGGACAAAATAGATTATTATCGAATTGTTCCACATATGAATTAAATTTCCTATAGCTATTAATTTTATATGTAAATTGTTTGGGAATAGTGAGACATAAGGAAAATACAAAAACAAATTTGTAAGGGTTTAGTTCAAAGCGAACAATATATGTTTGTCGTATCAATGTGAATATTAAGATTCTTTCTAGTAGTCAACAAGTGTGGCGTTGTCTGTGTGAAACGAACCTACGACCATGGTTCCAAACAAGATGACAGGTCTCACTGGACTAGGCGGTATGACCTCGATAGAGAGGGTCGTTTGAGGGGAGGCTCAGTGGTCTCTGTTTGTCATATTAATGTGTATATCGAGGTCTTTTTCAGTACACAATAATGACATCGCATGTGCAAAACAAACCCACGACTATAGTTCCGAATAAGATGATAAGTCTCTGTAGATTAGACGGTATGGTCCATTCTATCATAGAGGCTCAATAGTCATTATTTAGAGGGACGGAAAATATCATACCAATGCGAATACTGAAATCCTCTCCCGTAGCCACCAAAAAAATAATGTTCAAATAATTCGCCCCCTGCAAAGTCAAGATCAAAACTTGTAGGAGTACTAAAGAAATTATCATAGTCACCTTTATACAAATGCCTTTTTGTTATTATAGAATAAAGTCCCTGCCTAACTTTAGGCACGTCATTTGTCACTATTCATTTTTTAGTCAAACTTTTATACTGCCGCATCCACACCAATAAGTTATATTCCAAACTTTATATCATAATTTTATTAAAATTTTATTTTTATCATTATAGAGTACTAGTATTTAAGATTAATATTAGCTAAAATATACTAGCATTTTGCTAAAATAAGAATCAAATTTTTGGTTGTGTGAATTCTGAATTGACATTCATCATTTTGTTTAAGAATAAAACAAATTTACCCCTATAATTTCATTAATTTTAAGTACAATATATTTTATTGTTTAAGAATGCGGTTCCTGGTCAATATCGAGTGGGAGATCGAGGGGGAGGCGTGGAGCCTTTTCGAGGCCCTATCATGCATAAAATCACTAGGATATGACAATGTGAAGGTGAAGGTAGACGCGAAGCTTGTCATGGACGAGATTGGTAAGAATGAGGCTGCAAACTCAGTTTTTTGAGATATTATAACGGTTGATAAGAGTGTAGTTTCAAGTTTCAACAATACACCCGTGTTCTATTTCTTATGTTTCTCGTTTGATCAATGTTAAAACACGCAGTTTTGCTAGAGCAACTAGGATGTAGTCGAGTCCTCTGAATCATGTGGTGGGCATATCGAATGTGTTGGTAGTTCCTAATAATTTTTTTTATGACTTTCCTTTAAAAAAAAAAGTGCAATATAATATATTTTTTTTTAGTTATATACTGATATTAAAGAGTAAATTGCTACTGTGTCTTTTTATGAATTTTGTTTGACAATGTGTATTATGTATCAATATTTAATTATTTATTGAAATTTATGAAAAAGAATTATTTTTATTTTGTAGACGGTTAAGAGTTATGATTAACTGTTAGAGGTTTAATATCTCCATGATAGTGATTAGTTGCTTGGCAAAATTAATTAATTGCATATAATTTATTTTAAAAAAAAAACTAATAATTGAAGCAAAAAGGAGCTCCCACGTGCCGATCATGTGTGGGCTGCAGTCAAATGCCGGTGCACCAGTAGGGACGCGTGTTTCACTTGGACTGTTAACCCATAAACACCCTTCGTTGACGTTTTGCCTCTATTATTCCCAACCCTTTCTTTCCAATCTCTCAAAATCGGGATGACAATTTATATCGAATTCGTGGAGATCTGTCCCACTTCCGTCTCAATCAGAGTAAATTTTTTTTTAGGTAAAGTTTAGTATGCACTCAAGTGCATGTTGTGTACCCTAATCTAAAGAAAAATGTATATTATTAAACTGAAAAAGTACAACACAATATTACTAAAAAGTGTAAGTCACTATAACTAAAAATATTATTATACAGTTTAATAATTGTAAAGTGCAACACCATTTACCAAAAAATGTAAGTCAGTAAAACTGAAAAGTGTAACATGGACTAAAGTGCACAACATGTACTCGAGTCCATAGCAGACCAACTTTTTTTTTTTTTTTTTTTTTGTCTATTTATCAATTTTGATTCGATTTTCAAAATTATTTAAATTGGAGGACCATATATATGTATATATCTCTATATTCAACCTTTAATAAAATATGGTTACACTGAAAAACACAAGTTAATTGCTAGTATTTGATTTCCCTATTTTCATATGAGTGTGACGTGCCAAATTAATCCCACCTTAAAATATAAGTAGGTACTAGTAAGCAACTATATTGGAATAATTCTTGGCATTCTTTCCAATTATAGAACGTGGCAAATCACAAGAATTTACATGCATTTCCATTTTCTTTTGAATATACCTGATATCCGATCTAAAAATTGACTAATTTAGAAGATCAATCTCACCGTCGACTTGTGAAGATCCGTTTAAAGCTGTATGGATTTGACACCTTATAATTTTGAAAATAAGTTCTAGAAAGGAGCATACTCCTATGTCCCAAGTCTATGTCACTAGGCCAATTCCTGGGTTTACTATATACTACTCCCTTCGTCCCGCAATTACTTTCACACTTTTCTTTTCGGGACGTCCCACAATAACTTTCACACTTTTAAAATGGAAAAACTTTTATAAACTTCACCCTCAAAATATCCTCAATTTTACACATATGTCATTACTTTTTCTCCACAAATACATAAAAGTCAACTCATTTCTTTACTTTATACATAAAGGTTTACAAAATTACCCTTAAAATCCCCACTAAATTCACTTTTCTTATTTTGTGTGTCACTTCACACGTGAAAGAAATTACGGGACGGAGTGAGTACTTGTTATATTCCACAATTATTTACACACTTTTCTTATTCGTCCAAAAACTCCACTCTCACAATATTCACACATTTAAATAAAATGTCATTAATTTACCCTCAATCCAACAACTTATTTACTTTATTCATATAAATTTATAAAATTACTCCCACGCTCCACTCATAACACTTTTTTCTTAAAAAGTATACTCGATTTGTGTTTCAAACGCTTGTGAGACGGAGGAATAAAAATATGATTAAAAGAAATAGAAATCCATGCATCGTATGAACTAAGCTTCATATGTCAAGAAACATGGGTCCCTTGCTACTACTTAAATTAATAAACGAATTAGATTAACTCTTAATTAATCACATTAATTATTAATTAATCCAAAAATAGTTCTCATACGTCAAAGCTTTTAAATAAAAGACAGCATACCTTTGTCAAACCTAGCTAGCTCATTTTCTTCTCCTTTTTCCACCACTCTACTCACTTAATCTTCAAACATGTCCGAAGAATTCACTGATTTTTACTACCACCAACCGTTTCACGACGATCGCCGCCGCGCCGGCACCCACTCCTCCGCCTATCCTCTAGATCTTCCGGCCACCTTTGATGATTATTCTTCACTTCAAAACAATATTCAAATGTTTGATCCTGCTAGTTTCCTAACCGAGTTTCTGCATGGATCTACGGATCACGACCCGTTTTCGGGGGCATCTGCTTCTCTGAAGCAGATGCCGCCGGTGGAGGCTCCGGCCACCGCCCCCGCCACGCCAAATTCTTCGATTTCGTCGTCTTCGGCGGAGGCGGCTGCCGGAGATGAAAAGAAGGATGTGAAGGAAACCCTTGAAGATGAAAGCTCTAAAAAAGAGTAAGTTAGTGTTTTCATACTCAACAAACTGTTTGTTTGTTTTTTTTTTTTAATATTCAGGATCACTTATTTTCAAAATTTCATATCACACTTTTTAAACAAACAAAATGAATCATTTTCATGATCATTTTAAAAAAGGTTGATTGTACAAACAATTAATTTTCAGGATCACTTATTTTCAAAATCTCATAAAAAGTGTGATAACAAATTAACAAAATGAATTGTTTTCTTGATGATCCTTCTAGAAGAAGTTGATTCTAGTTAACAATCTTTCTAGTTACCTCGTTTTGTATTTCGATTTGAGAGGATCCTAAGGAAATGTACAAACAGTTTCCAAGATCACTTATTTTCAAAATTTCGTCTCACACAACAAACAAACAACAACTTTCAAAAGCACTTATTTTCAATTCACAAACTGTTTACAGAATAAAAATGATTTTGAAAGCTGTAAGTTAGATTTGCAAAGTGCAAACAACTCTGATCCCTTCTTCTAGTAAAAAGTAATTCTGAAAGACGTTAGTTGTGTTTACAAACACCCTGTTACTTTTTTCTTGAATTTTAAATCCGAAAAAATTGACATTTTTTTCATTTTTGTGTTCAATAATGAAGTTGTAAAGGTAAGAAGAAAGGAGAGAAAAAGCAAAGACAACCTCGATTTGCTTTCATGACAAAGAGTGAAGTTGATCATCTTGAAGATGGATATAGATGGAGAAAGTATGGGCAGAAAGCAGTCAAGAACAGCCCTTATCCCAGGTTTATTTCATTCTTTAACCATATTTTTATTATGAATTCATTCGAAAAGTTTGCTCAGGCCAATTTTTTGGTCCACAAAGTATACGTTAAGTCTATTTAAATAGTTAACTTTTGAGTATTTTTTTCTACTTTATTAACAAAATTGAATATCTATCAACAATATTCTTTACTCGTTATTCCACTGAACGGAGGGAGCTGTATCTTGTATGAAAATGTCACAAATTAAGACAAAACCAATTAATATTCATGCAAGTTGTCAAGGTCAAACTTCAACATTGTTAGCGTGTATATATCAAATTGTTGTCTTGTTCCTAAATTACATTGTTTCTTGAGGATATGATAACCCTAGTATGAACACTCTTAATTATAGGATAATAGTCAACCTATTTTTCTCCTTTAATTTTGTAATTAAAAACTTATTATTCCATAAAATAAAGATTAATTCATGTCTCGATGATCACAAGATGCAGAAGATCATATTAGTTGCATAAAATAAACACGAATAAACTTGAAATTGAAGCAAAATCTAAGCCACTTGTATATTGCACATGTTTTCACTCTTCATTTTCTTCAACTTACACTAGTACTGCATCAATTCCTCTGTTCCACTGAACATTCCATCCTTTTAAATTTTTAACATAACACATGTCAATAAATAGTGAAATACAAAGTAAAACACTTAAACTTACACAACTGATGATATTGCACTCGTTTTCACTCTTCATTTTCTTAACATATATATATACAATACTACCACATCGATTCCTCTATTCCATTTAGCATTTCATCTTTTCTAAATTTTAATACGTGTCGTCCCCATTTTTGTGAGTCGTTGATCATTTTTTAACCTAACACGTGTTAAATAAACAGATAGTAAAACACAATATTAGATGGAACACTAAAACTTACACAAGTAATCTTGTAGCCAATAATACATTAAAATCTAAGCCACTTGTGTATTCCACACGTTTTCACTCTTCATTTTCTTCAACATACAATAGTACTACATCAATTCCTCTATTCAATTTAGCTATCCATGCATCCTTCCAAATTTTTAACACGCGTCGTTCTTATTAGTATTATAAATCGTTGATTATTTTTTAACATAACACGTGTCAACAAAAAGTTGTGTATTGCACATGTTTTCACTCTTCATTTTCTTCAACATACATTAAAATCTAAGCTCTCTATACCACTTATACGTGTCGTTGATCATTTTTTAATATAATTATGTCAATAAACAGACGGTTAAACCACTAAAACTGACACAACTGATCAACAAAACTTTGCAGAAGCTACTACAGATGTACAACCCAAAAATGCCCCGTAAAGAAAAGGGTAGAGAGGTCATTCCAAGACCCTTCAGTAGTCATAACTACATACGAAGGGCAGCACAACCACCCCGTTCCGGCAACTCTCCGCGGAAGCGCGGCGGCTGCCGGAATATTCGGGCCAAATGCAATGCTAGGGGCGCCGGAACTCTTACTTCAGCAGATGCCTCAATTGTACATGAACTATTACGGCGGCGGTACATCCAATGTGTATCAGCCACGTCAGCTTTCGGACCATGGACTGTTGCAGGATATAATTCCTCCTACAGTATACCCTAAAGAGGAGGCCTAAGAGTTTTACTAATTAACCACATGGGTTTCTTTATTTATTTATATATATATATTTATATTCGACCTGACTGAACAATATTAATGGCCTAGTGTTCAACTCTCTTCATGTATAAACCTATTGTATTTGTAGCCATATATATATCTTATTTAGTAGTATCATGTTTATGTCTACGTACCTCCATGTGACAATACGAGATTATCTGTGTCATTTTTTTGTGTTTCACTCTGTATTTTAATAACTGATTTATTGACATGTCAAAAGTTAATCAACGTCTCATCAATAAAAAGTGTTAAAAGATCAAGCATAATGGAATACAATGTGAAACAGAGAAATTGATCTAACCTCACAAATACACAATATATCTTCTCAAGAATTAGGATGTTGATCTTATTTTAAATATATATAAATTGCAAGCTAGTATTGCATAAAATTAATTAATATGATGATGAGAGTTAAAAAAATGATAATCCTAAATTAAATGATAATATTTGAAGGAGTTTGTCCATTAATGTTTTTTATTTATTTTAAGGTGGGGTTCTTTTCTAAGTACAAAGATCCAAATATCATTTTTCATATTTTATTCCACTGTATGAATAATTGATATGTGTCATATAAAAAAATAATCAACGTTCTATAGTATTGAGGGTGTCACATGTTAAAAATAATATGTTGAAATATCAGTAGAACGCGTAAAAAATTTCTGAAAGAATTCCGTCTCATCTAAAAGTCCGAACTTGTAGTGAGGTTGAGAATTAATTCTTGTATATTAATTCCTAATACTCCCCCTCACTCGTGGGCCGGATTAACACCTCTTACCCTTTTTTTGGGGAGAAGGCCCATTGAGTGGACAATTTAAATGGGTGGAGTGCTTTCAACAGGAATCGAACCCAGATCGTTTTTGCCCAGTTTGCTCTGATACCATGAAAGAATTCCGTCTCATCTAAACAGTGCCTTGTTTTATATTTTTATGCGTTTTCGACGCAATAATCAAGTAAACAGTGCCCCGGCCCGAGGAGACGATGGGTCGTTTACGAGCTCAGACTCATATTTCGATGACGGTGTAGCACACTAGCTAATTCCTCCTCTCCATCTCTTCACAAAGCTCTTGATCGATCCACCCAAAAAAAAAAAAAATGTCATCACCAATATTATGACTCCAATCGGTTTCGGTTTCATTTCTCTATTCTAATTTTTATGTTTCACTTGACGTTTCATTCTGCTGAATGATTAATACATATAAGAATAGTATAATATATTATAGGTAGCAATCTTTTCTCTAATAGTATGTACAGTCTACTAATTTTTTTTTAATTTTACCCACCAAATATCATCATCTACTATGTGAAGTACAAAGTGAAACATCAAATATGAAATAAATGATTTCATTCGAATTCGAAAAGAGAGATGATGGGGGATGAGAAGTGCTTTGAGAATCATTTTTGTCAACTATAGGGTGTTTTCAAATTCTACAAATTACTTTCAGAATCATTTTTTTAAAGCTCCTCTCTCACAACTTTTACTTTTGAGAAGTGCTTTTAAACTGTTTATAGAGTTTCAAACACCCCCTACTTTAAGCCCACATATTTATTGTTTAAATACACCTTCTCTTATTTTTTTACTAAATGACACTCACGCATGCACTACAAAATATTTCCCAAAAGGCATCGGCAAATGCCATTTTGCATCGGGGCCCCGATGCAAAATGGCATCGGTAGTGGGCCCGATGCCTTCCCCGATGCCCTAATTGAATATAAATTGGCCAAACCCCCTTTCTTCCAGAACGTAACAGCCGCAACCCCCCTCCCCCAAACCTCCAAAGCTTCGAGTTTTACACCTCCCCACTCAAAAATCACCTTCGTTTGCGGATCGAACTCGGTTTTTGGTCATTTGTGTTCTACACTTCGACGGGAGCATTTCTACGGTAATTTTTTTCGTTTTCATTGGTTAAATTTGAAGTTATATGTGTATATATAGTTTTAGTATATATATGTATATATGTTGTATGTATATATAAAATTGTTAGAATTGTTAATTTTTATGCATGCATGTGTTAATTGTAAGAATTTATAAATTGTTAATTAATTGTGTTGTGTTAGCTAGGCATGTATTTATATGTAGGTATGTTTTAATAATTAAGTTATATGAATTTATTTGTTAATTAGGGTGTTAGAATTATATTTGTGTTATATGTCTATATGAATTTATTTGTTAATTAGGGTGTTAGAATAATTATTAGAATATAATTAGAATTATATTAATTGATTTTAATAGAGTTGGGAAATGAGACGTTGGTTGTTTGTGTGTTGTAGCTAGACGTCGATTGACATGGATTATTCAATTCGTAGTTGGATGTATAGTCCAAGATTAGTGAATGGGATTATGAACCCCGGATTTGTTAGTGGAATAAATGAATTTATTGAATTTGCTACTAGTAATCCGAATTCGATTTGGGAAGGAAAAATTAGGTGTCCTTGTTCGAAAGCTAGATGTCGAAATCAAACTTATAGAGATCCTAATGAAGTGAAATCTCATTTATATCGAAATGGTTTTACACTGAATTATTATAATTGGATTTATCACGGGGAAGATACTGAGGATGATGGTGATGGTGATGGTGATGAGGAGTGATACATTTTTATATTACTTTGTTACGTGTGATGTTATTATATTACATTGACGTTGAGGATTAATTTTTATTTTAATGTTGTGTGTGATGTTATTTTAATTGACGTGAACATGCTAATTATGATTATAATTAATGTTGTTTGTGATATGATGTTATTTTAATTGAAAATGAACTAGAGAATAATTTTATAATAGATGAAAATATTTTTAATTATATGGATAAGTGAATTCATATTTTTAAATGGATAAGTGAAAATAATTATATATATTTAATGTTATGAATTGAAAATTAGAATGAATTTAAATGATGTGATTAGAATAAATTTAAATGTATAAGTGAAAATAATTATATTCAATATTGTATGTAATTATAATGTTGTGAAATTAAAAATTAGAATGAATTTAAATAGTGTGAATTGATACCGTAAATAAATTATTTAATTTGAAAAACATAATTTAGAAATAATTATGATATGCTTTGATAAATAATTTAATAAGCAACAATTAAAGTTAGAATAGATTGAATTAATTAAAGAATTAAAATGTTGTAAATTGAGGATTAGAATAAATTTAAATAGTGTGAATTGATACCGTAAATAAATTATTTAATTTGAAAAACATAATTTAGTTAATTTGAAAAACATAATTTAGAAATAATTATGATATGGTTTGATAAATAATTTAATAAGCAACAATTAAAATTAGAATGGATTGAATTAATTAAAGAATTAAAAACTCAAATTAAATTGAATATATATTAATTGCATTCACAACATGTCGACTAAAAGCTCCTAGCCTAAACGGCACACAGGGGGCGCTCAAAGGCCTTCGAGACCGCGAGGTCCCGAGTTCGAACCCCACAAATCGCGAAAATGGCCAGATTTCCGAAAAATGGGGTGACCCAGCGGTGGGGGTGGGTGTTGGTGGCCTATCGACCTGGGTTCGAAACCCAGTTTCGGCTTTTTTAAATTTTAATAAAAAGGCATCGGCAATAGGCCCGATGCAAAATGGCATCGGCAGTGGGCCCCGATGCCATTTGGCAACGACGTTTGCCCCGATGCGAAATGGCGTCGGCTGTCCCCGATGCGAAATGGCATCGGCAGTGGGCCCCGATGCCATTTGGTAACGGCGACCTGCCGATGCCATTTCGCATCGGTTTTCCCCAAATCCGATGCCATTTAAATGGCATCGACCATATTGGCATCGGCACACTGCCGATGCCTTTGCCGTTGCCTTCATCTTTGGGGACGGCAGATCCGATGCCTTCCCCGATGCCATTTCTCCATTATTTTGTAGTGATGTATTACGTGAAATGTTATTACATTACGAAGAAGAGAATAAAATAGGTAGCAATAATTACATTTACCATAATTATTGAAAATAAAAATATTGTTGTGATTAAGGGTGGAAATAAGTCGGGCCATCCGATAGGGGTCTACTGCCTGGTCTAGCCTATTTATAATATGAGTCGGGGTAAAACTTTTTAAAAAGCATATTTACTTAAGTAGGTCAGGCTTAGGTTATAAGGCCTTATAAGCCTATCAAATCGGTCTATTTAAAATTATGTGTTATATATATAATTAATTGTAGATAAATATTTATATATATTTTATAATAAAATAATTCTTAACATATAATTGCTAACATTAAAAGTAAATTAATACAAATTAAATCTGTTTTAGTATTTGAGAAACTATTTTTTAGTTTTTATTTGAATGTATTATTGTATTACATTTATTTTGATCGTGAATTTATTTATAAAAAAGTCTATTATAGATAATAGGCTAGACTTAGACTTTTTTTTTTTTTTTAAATAGACCTAGGTTTTTTCATTCAAAGTCTGGCCTAGTCTGACCTATTTTCACCCCTAATTGTGATTAAGTGATGAAAAAATGATCAATGATCTAGATAATTTTAAATATATTTAAATATAATATAGATTGAGTAATAGAGTTGCTTACTTGTTTGGTAAGGTCCGATTAAATGATTTTTAAAACTTATGGTATTGCCATTATTAAATATTAGTACCATGACCTAACTCTAATGTGCCTCCATCCCCATGCACGACTAGTAAAAATGAAGAGAGTGTGAATTAATTGGATAATACATAAGTGAATTAATTACATTTAATTTTAATATCCATATAACGCAAAAAACAAAAAAAAAAAACATTTCTCTAACAAATTGTGATTATATAACAAGATTCACCCCCTCAATTGCATGTAATCGAATCACAATTTTGACCGGTAAGTGAAGTAAGTCACACTTGTGTGCATTCAATTATATGTTGCGATTTAGTAAGAATCTTAACTTAGTTAGTACTAACTAGTAGGTTAAAATTTTGATTATAATCACTTAAAATCTAATTGTATGGATACATCTAATTGTATACAAAAATTTACCTTAACCGTGTTTTAATGTGGCGGATCAAAAATTCAATTGAATAATTAAAATAAATATATAAATCACTTAAAATTCAATTATTTAAAATTCAATTATTTGGCATGGACTCAATTGCATACAACAATTTGCCATATAAGTTGTATAACAAACAATTGTAAAGTTATGATCATTACGCATTCAACCGGGTTATTCTATTCCACCTCTTAGAAAGAAAAAAATTTAAATTAAAATACTTAATGGCATGTCAATGCATTTATATAAAAAAAAAACTTCTACCCCGCGCGAGCAGGCACAATGGAACAGTAGACAGTCAAGTGAAATTCAATCCACAAAATAATTTGATCTATGAGTAACATCATTGTGGGTAAAGGTCGTAATGTCAAAGGAATTATTACCACAAGGCATAGAGGAGGAGATCATAAGCGTAAAACCAATTTTTGACGGAATGAAAAAGACATACGGAGTATAAAATAGAATCATGTAACCATAGAATACGACCTTAATTAAAATGCATACATTTGTTTTATACGAATGCACTTTTTTTTAGTTATAGTATTTGTGTACATTCAATTACACAGTGCAGTTAGTGTAATTAAGCTACAATTTTAACTTGACTATAATTTTGTGGATAAAAAATTCAATTTTATAATTGAAATTACATCTAAATAACTTAAAACCCAAATCTTAATACTATATATTTGTGAGAATATAATGGGACACGTGTCACAATTCTATCCCTCTACACAATCTCTCTCTTCACCAAAATCGTTTATTTCAAAATCCATGCATTCTCAGCCATTCTGATTAAAAAAATCTATTTTTCCTATTTTAATTTCAAAATAATAATTTACATATTATCAAAAAAAATCCATTTTTCCTATTTTAATTTCAAAATAATAATTTACATATTATCTACCCATAATTATTATTATTAACATTTTTTCTAAAATATTTATAATTTATAAATTTACCAATAATATTAATAAAATTAAATGTCACGATTTAAACAATCACATGACAATTTTATCTCTTTTAATTATTATTTTTAATTTATTTTTTTAACTTTAATCACAACACAATTTATTTTTTTTAAATGTAATCACCGTATTATTTTTTTAATACCAGATTATTTATTCATAATATTAATTTTTATAATTTATAAAATTTATAAATTTACCAATAATATTAATAAAATTAAATGTCACAGATTTAAACAATCACATGACAATTTTATCTCTTTTAATTATTTAAAATTTAAATAATTACATGATTTTCTCAACTAAATTAGATCTTTAATCTTTTTATACCCAACTCATTATCTTATCTCGGTCACCCTCTCTGGTACAGAAAAACAACGTTTCGATCACTCTCTTGGTACAGAAATATATCTGTAATCTTATATCTTCATTCTACGCATTGCCTTTCATCATAGGGTATTTGTAAGTATATTTCATGGTTTTTATCTCTATCCTCAAGTTTTCTTCACTATATGAATGTATAAATGTCAGTCTTACGTCACTCTCACAAAATAATTTTAAATTTTATATTGTTAACCTTTATTATTTTGGTTCATTGTTTTCTCTCCTTCGTTGACTACCATCCTTTTTTTTTCTTTGTTCAGATTTTCATGATTTAAATCCATTATCGTGTTAAGGTATTATAGATTCTCTCATTTGATTATTTTATTTAGTTTTTATAAGTTTTGAATCCATGTTTTTAATTTTATAATTTTTTAAATTTGATTTGATTTATTTAATATTTTTTTCGATTTTATTTAGATTTAGTTGATTTTTATTTTTTAAATGACTTTTGTAATTTTAATTATTTTAAAATTTTAGTTGATTTTTGAAAGTTTTATATATTTTTAATTGTTTTTTTTCATTAAAATGTTTTTAAAGCTTTGTTATTTTTAAAAATATTCTTAAATTATTTTTTTGTATTATTGAATATTTTTTTTGTTTAGATTTTCATGGATCTTAAATTCATTGTTGTGTTAAGGTATAGATTCTCTCCTTGATTATTTTATTTAGTTTTTATAAACTTTGAATCCATATTTTTAATTTTATAATTTTTTAAATTTGATTTATTTAATAGTTTTTCGATTTTATTTAGATTTAGTTGATTTTTATTTTTTCAAATGATTTTTTTAATTTAATTATTTTAAAATTTTAGTTGATTTTGGAACGTTTTTTATATATATTTGTAATTTTTTTTTTCATTAAAATGTTTTTTAATGCTTTGTTGATTTTTTTAAAATATTATTAAATTTTTATTTATTTTTTTCGTATTATTGAATATTTTTATTTGTTACGGTATATATTCTCTCATTGATTATTTTATTTAGTTTTTATAAATTTTGAATCCATGTTTTTTATTTTATAATTTTTTAAATTTGATTTGATTTATTTAATAGTTTTTCGATTTTATTTAGATTTAGTTGATTTTTATTTTTTTCAAATGAATATTTTAAATTTAATTATTTTAAAATTTTAGTTGATTGTTGAACGTTTTATATATTTTTATTTGTTTTTTTTCATTAAAATATATTTTTTAATGCTTTTATTGATTTTTTAAAAATATTTAATGCAAATCTTAGTTATAGTTCATATTATATACCAAATAAGAAAAGAATTAAAACATATTATTATCTAACATTTTAGAGTGCAATTGAAACATCTTATATTACAGGATTTTATCTGACAACATTTAGGTGGTGTTTGGTTTGGGTTGGGTTTTGGGTTGGGTAATCCATAAATAGTAATTGTGTGTAAGTTATAATTGTGTGTAAGTTGTGTTTGGTTAAGGATTGAGAAGTAGGGGTAGATTTAACTTTATGTCACATCAAAAGTGATGTTATAATATTTTATTATTGTTAGTAGTGAGAGAGAAGAAAATAGGAGAGAAAATGAGTGTGTGAAAGAAAAATAAAAGAGAGAAGAAAGTAGGAGAGATCATGAGTGATTTGATTGGATAAAAATAGGTGTATAGGTGTATTATAGGGGTGGATTGGTATTTGTATTTGTATTTGGATTGAGATGGATTGAGAGAGATTGGATTGAGAACATCTTATCTTTTATCTCACATTTAGAGTGCAATTGAAACAGACAACTACTCTGGATTTTATGGAACGATTCATTTAAGAAAATATAAATCATTTAAAAAATAAAAATTTATAAAGGTAAACTATATATATATATATAATTTTTTTGAGATATTGGTTGTGAATGTATTTTAAAATAATTTTAAAAACTTTGTAAAATGTATATAGTATTGTGGAAAATTTTAGAGAATGTTTAGTAATTGTCAATAAAAAAAAATCATATGAGTTTATTTTAGAATAAGAGAAAATATCAATTTTGGTCACTCAAGTTTACCTCTTTTCATATTTGGTCACCCACATTTAATCACTATCAAAATTAGTCACTCGATTATTATATTCTATCAAAATTGATCATTCCGTTAGTCAATCTGTCATTGACTAACGGAGAAAGAGATTTGAGGCCAAATTTCTCAAAACTTCGGTTAAAAAATTCTCATGCATCTTCTAGAATTAATAAAACAAACGCGCAGAGCTTACGTGAAGAAATACTCATTAAAGAATCTCAGTCAATCACAAAAATTATCAATGTACACTTACATTATATTTATCTGTAATAGGTCAGAATTTATATTTATGTGTAATAGGTTTGAAGGAATTCAGATGCATCTTCTAGAACATGATTCTATATTTACATTTTATTTTACAGGTAATCAGGAAATGTGAAACTCAGAAAATAGAAACTTATTTCAATTCATTTCAAATATCCAATTGTTTGACTAACATTTCAAGAAATCCGCAATAATGATCTTAATAGAAAAATGTTTAGAATGGAAAATAAGTTTATAATTTTTTTTTTGAATGAATAATTTTAGAAAATTCTTTATAATTTTATAAATTATGCTCCAATAATTATACATAGAGAAATGAATTGAAATAAGTTTGTATCTCCAATTATTATACAAATTCAATATGAAACTAGGAATTGAAAAACAGAGACAATTGTTCAAAAAAAAAAAAAAAGTACAAAGAACACAGTGTCTGAATAATTTTCAACACAATGAATACAATAATTATAAACCATCGAACTACACACCATAATTATAAAAACAACCACCCTTGTCACTCTCACTGCCACTATTTTCCATATAAGTAGCTAATTTCAAATTTGCTCTACTATGATTTTTTTTTTTTTACTATATTCTGAGTTTCTCATTTCCTGTAAAATAAAAAGTAATTCATAATTGAGTTAAATAATTATTAAAAACTTACTGAAATTTTTTTTGCCTATCAAAGGGTTAATTTAATTACGTTCTAGAAGATGCATGAGAATTCCTCCTGATCTATTACAGCTGAGATTCTTCAAAATGAGTATTTCTTCACGCTCCACTGTCCACTGTGGTAGGTTTCACATGTTTCATTATTCTTGCTACTGCATTTGTTTAATTAGTTCTAAAAGATGCATGAGAATTTTTCAATCTAGGTTTTGAGGAATTTTGCGCTCAAAACTCTTTCTTCCGTTAGTTAATGACAGATTGACTAACGGAATGATCAATTTTGATAGAATATAATAAGTGAGTGACCAATTTTGATAGGAATTAAATGTGGGTGACCAAATATGAAAATAGGTAAACTTGGGTGACAAAAGTGATATTTTCCCTTAGAATAATTTAAGAAACTTTATTTAGAAAATTTTTAGTAATTGTTAATAAAAAAAGCTCAAATCTTTCAACTAAGTTTGATTAGTTAATTGAATTGTCTAATAAATATGAATAGTGATCACCCTAAAAAAAATGCAATTATTTGTTATAATATAATCGTTTTTAATAATTTATTTATATTTTATAAATTTTTTTATATTTTATTATTGTTTATATAATATTAATTTATTATATTTAAAGATATCATTGTATTTGTCGTAAGTGGTTTTATCAAGTCTAAAAAAAAAGTAACACACATTTTAATTATGTTATTACTAATTTGTGTTATGAAAATAGGTTACTAAACAGATGTCACGGTTCTTTGAGGGGATGTTTATTCTGGGATAGAAAATTCCGATTTGAGATTTTAAAATTCCACTCATATTCTACTTTAGAATTTAGATTTAGAATTTTAAAATCTTATCCTACGAACCCATATAAACCCTACAAAAGTTAACCCTATAAATATCTACAAACTCTATATATAGA